>LPNX010252805.1:56430-124334 GCA_001517045.1 Pseudotsuga menziesii
AAGGAATACTAGAATGATGTATGGGATATAGTTCCCAAACCAGAAGGAAGGAGTATCGTATCCTCCAAATGGATATACAAAATAGAGCATGCAGCTGACTGAAGTATTGAGAAGTATAAAGTAAGATTTGTGGCCAGAGTTTTCTTTCAGAAAGAGGAAATTAATTTTGAGGAGACACTTACTCCAGGAAGTAAGGTACACTTCCTTCAGAACTATCATGGTATTTTCTTTCGTGGTGAAGTAAAGACAAGCCTTCCTTAATGGTATGATTGAGAAAGAGTTTTTTTTTTCATTTTAAAAAGTCACGAGGATTTGAAGTTGAAGCCAGATGGAATCACGTATGCAAGTTGAAGAAGGCCCTCTATGGCCTGAAGCAAGCTCCCAGAGCTTGGTATGGAAGAGTAGATAGTTTCTTGTCGAGCATGGGATTTACCAAGAGTAAAGCTGATCCTAACCTTTTTCTCAAGGTTGTAGAAGATGAACTTGTCATCCTATTATTATATGTGGATGACTTATCCTTGACAGGAAATGAGAAACAGGTCATGGAAAGCAAGAAGAAACTAGTAGAATAATTTGAGATGAAAGACCTTGGGTTAATGCATTATTTCCTAGGTCTGGAAGTATGGAAAAGTTCAGAAGAAATCTTTCTCAACCAGGGAAAGTATGCGGTAGAGATATTGAATGATTCAATATATTGGAATGCAAAGCCATGGCCACACCCATGGACTCCAACCTGAAGCTGTTAGCTGATGACTCATCAGAGTTAGTGGATATGACTTATTACAGACAGATCATTGGGTCATTGATGTACTCAACAAATACCAGACCAGACATTTGTTTTTCTTTGAACACCTTAAGTCAATATCTTGTTCAACCAAGACGGGTTCACCTAGTAACTGCAAAACATGTGACGAGATATCTAAAAGGGACTATAGACTTTGGTTTATATTATGATGGTAGCCATGAGTATAGATTGTATGGCTACACAGATGCAGATTGGGCTAGAAGTATCTCAGACAAGAAAATCACATTAGGTAGATGCTTTTGTTTGGGGTTTGCTATGAGTTCATGGTTTAGTAGGAAACAGTCCAATGTTTCTCGTAGCATGGCTGAAGCAAGATACATAGTAGATTGCTCTGCTAAGTTGTGAAGCCATATGGCTTCGGAAGCTGATATCAGGTCTCTTTGAACTAAAGATGGATACTACAATGATTCTATGTGATAACCAGAGTTGTGATGACAGAGAACCCTGTGTTCCATTGTAACACATAGAAATCTAGTATTTCTACATACGAGATAAGATGCAGATGATCATGTTTAAGTATTCCCATACTGAAGATATAGATGATGTTTCAGTATTTACATACTGTAGATGCAGATGATGGTGATTCCGTATTTCTATACTGAATATAAAGATGATGATGCTTTCAGTATTTCTATACTGAAGATATAGATGATGATGCTTTCAGTATTCACATACTGGAGATACAGATGGTGATAGTTCAGTATTCACATACTAAATATGTAGATGATGATGGTTTGGTTTTTGATGTGCTAACGAAGCCTCTGTCTCGAGTAAAGTTCGAACACTTTTGAGACAAGCTTGGTGAGGTTCGGAAGAACCTTTCTCGAAAGGGGGAGTAGTGATGTTGCAGTGGGATTGTATCATCCCTGGGCATCTACCCTAAAGTTATCTGATGACCTCAGTCCTTGAGAATGAAGAGGGATTGTATCATCCCAGGACATCTGTCCAAAAGTGATCCAGTGACCTCGGTCCTCGAGAATGAAGAGGGATTGTATCATCCTGGGGCATCTGTCCAAAATAGATCCGTTGACTTCGGTCTCCATGAAAGTGGTGGATTGCATCATCCTTGAACTTTGGTTCAAAATGTATCCAAAGGTCTCGGCCCTTGTGAATGTGGTAGGATTGCATCATCCCTGAACTTCGGTTCAAAACATTAGAGGAAATTTGGGGTCTAAAATGGGCCTTATAAGAAAACGTGTCAAAATAAGTTTTTGTGAGTTGGAATTCAAGAACCAATAGAATTTCAATAAAATAAGTCAACCATAATGGTTGAATTGACATTTTTTCATTAAAAAAAACTACTTTTTTTGTTCGTATTTTCGACATATCTCATTTTGTTTTTACTCAAATTTTGATCGAAGCTCGTTGGATGCGGAATTTGATTCCAAAAGGAAGGATCATTAGTAACTCCGTAAATACCTAAATCCTGTAATTCCTAAAGGAAGGATCATTGACTTGATCCCGTAATTCCAATAGGAAGGATTGTCTAAGTTCCACAGATGTGTTGATCCCGTAATTCCAATAGGAAGGATTGTCTGAGTTCCACATCTGTGTTGATCTCGTAATTCTGAAAGGAAGGATCATTAGTAACTCCGTAAAGACCTAAATCTCGTAATTTCGAAAGGAAGGATCAATGAATTGATCCCGTAATTCCAATAGGAAGGATTGTCTGAGTTCCACAGATGTGTTGATCCCGTAATTCCAATAGGAAGGATTGTTTGAGTTCCACAAATGTGTTGATCCCGTAATTCCGAAAGGAAGGATCGTTAGTAACTCCGTAAAGACCTAAATCCCGTAATTCCTAAAGGAAGGATCATTGACTTGATCCTGTAATTCCAATAGGAAGGATTGTCTAAGTTCCACAGATGTGTTGATCCCATAATTCCAATAGGAAGGATTGTCTGAGTTCCACATCTGTGTTGATCTCATAATTCTGAAAGGAAGGATCATTAGTAACTCCGTAAAGACCTAAATCCTGTAATTCCAAAAGGAAGGATCAATGAATTGATCTCGTAATTCCAATAAGAAGGATTGTCTGAGTTCCACAGATGTGTTGATCCCGTAATTCCAATAGGAAGGATTGTTTGAGTTCCACAAATGTGTTGATCCCGTAATTCCAATAGGAAGGATTGTTTGAGTTCCACAAATGTGTTGATCCCGTAATTCCGAAAGGAAGGATCGTTAGTAACTCCGTAAAGACCTAAATCCCATAATTCGGAAAGGAAGGATCGTTAGTAACTCCATAAAGACCTAAATCCCATAATTCTGAAAGGAAGTATCGTTAGTAACTCCATACAGACCTAAATCCCATAATTCCAAAAGGAAGGATCATTGGTAACTTCGTAAAGACCTAAATCCTGTAATTTCGAAAGGAAGGATCATGTTGATGTTTGATGTTGATGTTTTGATGATAATGATGTTTTTATGATGATGATGATGTACTGATCAAAAGATCAGTGTATGATGATGATGATGTATTGATCGAAAGATCAGAGTATGATGATGATTACGATGTACTGATCGAAAGATCAGAATGTGATGATGATGATGTACTGATCGAAAGATCAAAGTACTGTAGAAGGAGCAAGTTGATGAAGTCGACTTGAATGAAGACCGACTTAGTTGATAAGCTGACTAAGTCGATGGGCTGACTTAGTCGATCATCCTACTAAGTTGGTCAGCTGACTAACTAGAAAGATTAGGTCGGCTAACTAGTAGTCGTGTCGGTTCACCGAACCGACAGGTAGTTATTTTGTAACTGTTTGTAAATTGTATATATTAGGCTGTTGAGCCAAGCAAGAACTCAGTTCAGTTCTCTGCCTTGTATGAAATCATTACATTAATATAATTTGTTATCCTATCTGTTCTTGTCTCTTGTTCCTGATTTATAGTTATGTTTTAGTATGTATTATTGGTAACCTTAGGTGATCTGTGAGATTACAACATTGGTTCAGTTGTCGATAGTACATGTCTGAAATATATACTCACATATGATACCAGAGTAAGAGATTAAGGACTGGTGGGACCGTAAAGTTGCAAACTACTTGCAAAATTATGCAAGAAGAAACAGATTAACAGTCGCCGAAGCCAAAGCCATATTTTTCATAGAAACACATGAAAAATTCGTCGAATCAGTGCCACAACTCCTGAAGCATCTTCTAGATGAGAAATCCAGATGTGACTAAAGAAGAACAGTTGCTAGACAAATTGATCCAAGGAGGCTGGACAAATTTGTCAGAGTGGTTTGAGAAAATTGTTGACGACTTCTGTGAGGAGCAAGCGGTCGAAGACAGGACGTCAATGGAAACTATCAAAGCAAAATTCTACACAGACTTCACCGAACAATTCCTGTGCTCCCTACCAACCTTGCTATTCAAATTCTTGATAGAGAACGGAGCAGGCCACATCGTTGAACCTCGTCCACCGCTGTGCGAACCGCCATCAAATACTAACTGGGCGGAGAAGCAGAAGAAGTGGGAGAAATTCATTGCAAAAAGAGAGTGGGAATACTTTCTGAGCAAGTAAATCGAACTATCCGGGCTTTCAAAAAGTGTCGGGTAGGCTATGGGGGGGTAGCTGGTCATGTGTCAGAGGTAGAGTATAGTGGATCCTAGTTGACATAAAGAAGATAGCCGTCACCAGTAATGAAAAGTCGACCGTAGAGGAACTGAAGAAATAGTATTGTATGAAAGTATGTCAGACATTCAAAAACAAGAAAGGGATGAGAGACAGTAGAGAAGGGAAGCAAGACGTGAAAAATTCGCAGGGCTGCGCAGAGAACAAAACCTTATGGAGAACGATCGTGAAGAGAATCCGCCAGAGTCGGGTCATGATCGATAGGAAGAGGGCGTAGAACAAGAGGTGTCCCCTACGGAGGAAGAAGTATGGATAGAGTAGCCAAAAGCTCTCCAATTAAAAGCTCCCGGTGAAGGAATGACTCTTTCCCCATTAAATCCACATACCAGAATACAGACTATTGTTGAAGATGACCTCTGACTAAGAGCTGGTGACTATAGTATCTGGAGTCGACTAGGCGATGACACATACACCGGATGACATCTTGTCATACGTCGACCATTCAAAGGGAACTGGGTGATGTTTCAAGCGGCACCCTCCCTTCGAAGTATCCACTTACTCTTACCGACACATGAAGGAGCACCCCCCCGCCAAGTATAGCTTTAGAAGAAATCAAAGAATCAGACCTGCGCACACAAAATTGCAGTGGATCATCGATAGTAGAAATCCACAACAACCCACTGTACGTCGAAGAAGAATCGACCACCAACGGGAGCACAAGTTTCGTCAACCAAAACCCCGCAGGCCCGACTATATCAATAACCCCACCACTTTCACCACCACCCACACCTCCAACCCCGCCAACTTCTGAGAGCAGTGAAAGCGATTCAGACATGGGTCATGGATCAGCTCACATTCCTCTCTATGAGGGGGATGAAGACCCTAGACGACGTTGGTTCTTTTGTGAGTCGACCTGGGAAGCAAACCAAGTGATGGATGAAGATCGACAAATGGCTCAATTCACGGGATCCTTACAGAAAAGGGCCCTGAACTGGTATATGACCTTTTTGGAAAGGAAACCCAGAGCAATGAAAGCTGAGATTAAGTCGCAGTTCTTATCATTCTTCAAAACCCCAGACGCCAAACACTTGGCCGCCAAAAAGCTGAAAACGACACAGCAAAATCCAGGGGAGACAGTCCACGACTACGAAAAACGTTGGAAGGACCTATTAAGCCAACTAGATTATGTTATTGATGAACAACTACTAATTCAATGGTTCCTTGCAGGTTTATCATAGAAAGTACGTCGACATATCAGTCTGGAAACGTTCAAGACATATGAAGACGCGCTAACAAAAGCTCTGCAGGTCGAGATGGATGAAGACATACCTGCCTATCCGACGGGCCACAAGTTAGAGGAACAACTTGAGAATGTGCAGAAGTATTTGAAAGAACTGACCCTCAAGAATCAGGAAATATGGTGTACCAACTGCTCCACGGCTGGTCATTCGAAGGATAATTGCCGACAACAATATAGCCGAAAAGACGTCCACTTTGTACAAACTAAGTTGTTTTGTGACATCTGCCAGGAACACGGAGATCATCCTACGAAATATTGTCCATTTAACATGAAGAACGCAAAGGCTTCCTAGTGCACCATCTGTGAGACCAAAAGTCACAATACCACCGACTGTCAGCTAAATTTGAAGAACAGACAGAACTACCATGCGGTATATCAAACCAACACCGTGGCACAAAATCCTGAGCAAAACAACCCACCCAATGACCAGAATGGAAAACAACACGATGGCCGACGATATGAATGCTGGTATGACAATCGATGACAAGGATACGGAGGCAGAGGTCCATTCGTCTGGAATCGCAACATACGACCGTGTCGATCCACCCAGTGCTTTATATGTCATAAAGAAGGGCATCGATACACCGACTGTCCATATAAGGACAGGACTGATCTTAAATTCTGTAACCATTGTGGAGTAGGCGATCACTCTCTGGAGGATTGTCCTACCATGTTAGAGAAAATCAATAATAATAAAAATGTTAATGTCTTGTCCTGTGTACAAAAGCATGATGTATTAACTACTAAAAATCTGCATATTGTCACTCACCAAGGCACAAAAGCAGGCCCTAATAATCCTCAAATTAGTAAGATTCAAAACACAAATGGTTATCCTGACCCTACGAAGGAGAAACAAACATATCAAGAAGCCACACACATATTCCAGGACATTGCACTCCAAGAAAGCATCGTTAATAGTCAACCCGACATAATACATCAAATCATCGAACTGGTTCAAACTGACAAATCAGTCTCTCAGTTTATAGACTTATTACATGAAATAAAACACACTAACCTCGAAAAGCAAACCAAAAATATCTGCATCCTAAATCAAAAAGACAAAAATGATGTCGACCCACTTGTCGACTTGGAGATCGAAGGGTATCACGTTCGACAAGTAGTGCTTGATTTTGGGTCTCAGGTAAACATCATGACCCGAGATACATGGGAAAAGATGGGAAGACCTCAACTCTATGAGTCAGGAATTTACCTAAAACTCACCGACCAAGGCCTCATTGAACCCATTGGGGTTTGGAAAGATGTCGACACGACCATCAAAGGAATCTCTACCAAGGTTGATTTTGAAATTATTGACCCAAAAGAAGGATCTAGCTCCTTCCCAGCGCTAGTCAGTCGTCCTTGGGGATGAAAAATGAAAGCATCCATATCCTTAGACAAGGAATAGATCAAGCTAAAAGGAAATGGTCTAAAAGTCATTGTACCCATTAATCCATCCCAAGGACAACCTTGGACAGAACCGATTGATGAGGAAGTCGATGTCAGACAACTTTACCAGATTCATAACAATACAGACTATACAAAGCCAAATATCTATGGGGAGCTTAAATTAGGTAACCAAGACTCAATTGGTTATAATTCATATGCTGAATTATATGACTGGGAGATGGAAAATTACGAAACAAAAGCAAGAGGGTGCTGGAATATACAAAAAGTACAGAAAAAACCCACCTGACAGTGCTTCATTGTATCCATTATCCCCAAAATCTTCGAAAATAAATTAAGGGAACGACCTACCTTACAACCAACCAGCTTACATAATACACAACTACCCAGGTATAAGGAGAGGGAATCCCCAGTCATGCACGTTGAATAAGTATCTAAAAATATTGGAGAACATGGCCGACTCCAAAGCTTAGTCGAAACATTCACAGGTCAAGCAGATAGATGGTGGGACACCCATCAGACCAAATTGCAGAGCTGGACAACTGCTTCGACTTTCTTTGTCGAACGGTTTGGTGGAAAAAAGTTAACCCAGGGAGCTCAAAGACCTATCTTTATCCAAGGTCAAGACCCGGAAGAACACATTAAGACTTGTGAAAAGGAGTGGAGAATACTTGGATATAAATATGAGAAAGCATGGCCACATTTGTTCCCTTAAACCCTAGCCAACTTACCCAATAAATGGTATAAGATGGAGGAAGCTAGAGGATAAACCTTCTTTTGGCATGCACTTAAAGAAAATTTTATTAAGGAATTCCAGTTCATACCTCAAAATGAAAAATTGGCTGGGACAGCACAACAAATCAAACAATTTCTCCACCCGACAGAAAAACAACCCCCCCAAGACCATCGACAAATCAAGGACTGTAACAATATACAAACTAAATCAACATCACAGTCGACACATTTACACTTAGAAAATGAACACACCGAAGGAAAGAGTTTCAGATGGAAGACCGACCACATTGAAACAACCAAACTGATCTACTCAATCCTGAAATTCGAGACCACCGACAAACCAGACCTTGACAGAATGACTGCAGCCGACTTCCCTGCTACATTCTCATAGTTCAAAGAAGGAAGTCGGCCGATCAATGAAACTAAAGCACCAGAGTGGCTAGATGCCAAAGTGAAAACTAAGGAGGTCGACATATCAAATGACGACCGACCAAAAATAGCCAATATTGGTGACTATTGGAATGAACAATAGACCACCGAAATAGTGAACTTACTTAGAGAATTCTAGGATGTCTTTGCAAGGGACTATAAAGACTTAAAAGGCTTGGTACAAGAGATGGGAGAAATGAAAATAGATACTAAACCTAATGTTCGACCTGCCAAGAAAAGACCTTATAAACTAGCTCACAAGTACAAGGAGATATTTAAAAAGAAAATTGATAACATGCTAGCAGCAGGGATCATTTACCCCATTGACCAGTTTGAATGGGCAAGTCCAATGGTCGTCTAGCCCAAGAAACATGACCCGACAAGGTTAAGAATTTGTGTCGACTTTAGGGAGCTCAACAAAGTAACATTAACAGATCCATTCCCAACCCCCTATGCTGATGAAATATTGAATGAAGTTGCAGGCCATGAATGCTACTCGTTCATAGATGGATTCTCAAGATACAACCAAGTACCCATAGCAAAAGAAGATCAAAAGAAGACAACATTTTTCTGTGAATTTGGTTCTTTTGCTTATAGAGTTATGCCTTTTGGGTTAAAGAATGCACCTGCAGTGTTTTCCTAAATTGTTGTCAAGACTTTCCAAGAATATATCTATAAGACCATGGTAGTATACTTTGACAATTGGACTATATACTCCACCTTAAAAGATTACTGCGCATGGCTCCGACTCATGCTGGAGAGATGTCGATAGATTCAACTCTCCCTGAACATTAAGAAGTGTATCTTTATGACTCCTATAGGAATACTCCTAGGGCATATTGTCTGTAAGGATGGTATCAAAGTCGACTTTGCTAAAATTAAAATCATCCTTGACCTGAAACCACCAATAAACCCTAAACAAGTTCGGGTACTACTTGGCCATACAGGCTATTATAGGAAATTCATAAGACACTATTCAGACATGACCTACCCTCTAGAAGAATTACTAAAAGAAGACCAAGAATTTAAGTGGACAGAGGAATGCCAAATATCCTTCGACAAACTAAAAAGAAAACTGGTCGAAGCCCCCCTACTCAAATTTCCAAACTGGTCAACCAAATTTCATGTGCATATCGATGCATTAGGAATCACAATCGGAGCAATCCTGACTCAACCAGGGGATGACGGGATGGATTACCCTATATTTTACAGCAGTTGAAAATTAAATAAAGCTGAAAGGAACTATTCGACCACTGAAAGAGAAGCCCTAGGTATGGTCTTTGCCCTCCAAAAGTATCCACATTACCTATTCGCCAACCCCTTCACATTTTATACCGACCATCAAGCTTTGAAGTATCTTGTTAATAAACCCCTTCATCATGGAAGAATTTGTCGATGGCTACTCCTTTTTCAAGAATTTGAGTTTGAAGTCGTTGTCCCACCATGAAAGCCAAATGTCGGGCTCGACCATCTATCCCGCATAGACACAGGGGAGGAACCGACCGGAGTCGATGACGACTTGCCGGATGCACATCTATTCTGCATAGAAGCAGTCCTCGAAGAACTAGAAGAAATAGCTCAGTTCCTAGAGACAGGTCAGGCACCATAAGGTATGAACACCAAGAAAAAACAAATCTTAGCTATGAAGGCTGCACCCTACAGCCTCATCAATGGATTTTTGTACAAAATGGGGTTAGACGACATTCTCAGGAGGTGTGTACTCGACCATGAACAAGACCAAATCATGCATGAAGCACACTATGGACTGGCAGGAGGACACTTTCAAGCAGATACAACTACAAGAAAAATCCAACAGTTAGGATTATGGTGTCCGACAATCCACAAATATTGCAAAAACTTTGTTAGTCGATGTGATAGATGTCAACAACTTGGTCAACCTCTGCCGAGCATAGAAATGCCCTTAATATCTGTAAACCTTAGTCTCACATTCGAAATCTGGGCCATAGACTTCATAGGACCGTTTCCTATCCCAGCCAAATGATCAGGTGCAAGATATATTATCACTGTAGTAGAATATGTCACCAAATGGGAAGAATCTGAACCCGTCGATACATGTTCAAGTGAGGTAGCTACTAAGTTTATCTACGAAAAAATTATCACTAGATTCGGATGCCCACTCACATTGATCAATGACCAAGGATCACACTTTATCAACAAAACCATCAAAAAGTTGACCGACCAGTTTCACATCGACCACCGACGAAGCACCACATATCACCCTCAGTCGAACGGTGCGATTGAAGCTTTCAACAAAACATTGACAAAAGGGTTAACCAAAATATGCAGTACCGACAAAGACGAATGGGATGAGAAAATTCCAGCGATCCTCTGGGCATATAGGAAAGCATATAAATGGTCGACCGATCAAACCCCTTTTTGACTAGTCTATGGGCAAGAAGCAGTCGTCCCCCTACATTTCCGATAGAAGACACCTATTATCGCACAACTACTACATGTCGATGTCGAATAGGCAAGAAAGGACCGACTATTCCAACTCAGTAAGCTAGAAGAACATAGACTCATGGCTATCCAACACCAGGAAATTCACTAACAACAACAGAAAGCATGGCACGACTGTAACATCAAAAACAAAAACTTGTCAGTCGGCGACCTTGCTTTACTTTATAATAGTTGAGTCAAAGGAAAACACAAGAAATTGCACACAGAGTGGATGGGACCATACGTTGTCGAAGAAATACATCCCAATGTCTCAGTACGACTAAAGACATTATAGGGCCTAGGATTTTGGAAGCTCATTAATGGAGCCCGGCTCAAACGTTATAGACACTAAAATAAAAATAAAAAAATCAAGTAATGGCCTTAACCGTCAATTAAAAACCCATAAAAAAGCTAAAAATGTCCAAAACAAAACAACACACTCAAACACAACAAACATGACAGCAACTCACTACTTCGATAACCGACATCATCACCTTCGACCATCCTGATCGACCAGTCCGACCGACCATTTTCACCACCGACACCGATCGATGACCTTAAGAGTCCCATCACACATTAATGGCCTCGAGCACCACACACATTCCACCATTAAGTCCCATTCGAGTATTACAGCCGGACTGTCCAGTCCGCCATTAATACGTCCATCCCCGCATGCAAAAACACCCACAACTATAAATACAAGACAGTCAAAGGTTCATCCACCACACCATTTACCCACAAAGCACCCGCAACCTTAGTCAACTAAAGACCAAGAACCCTGTAACACCTTCGACCAACCCGATACAATGGCACCCAAACTGACCCGAGCAGGGACTAAGGCAAGAGAGCTGCAGGCAGAGGACACACCCTTGGTCCGTCGATTAAAGAACATCAAAAATGCTAAAGTCCAAGACGGCCAATGGCAGAAACTCTAGATAGAAATCCAAGAATGGGCCTATGTCGACAAAAATATGACCTAGGCCGCTGAGAAAATCCGGAAGAGCACCATCTTCAACTACCCTAATGCACCACTGATGGCAAGCTTTGGTGGGACGAAAGAAGCAACGGTTAAATTCATTATTAGCCATTACCACAACGACCGATTCTACTTTGACAGGCCGATCGACATTACCAGGGATGTTATCTCACGACTTACTGGTCTGTCCAACGAAGGCAACCCTGTACCAATTGGGATTAAAGAAGGGTTAGTCCAAGAGCCTACGGGCTTGTCGTCGGGAAAGAATTCCAAGGGGTTGATGATTGGACAGATTGCGACAAGGACGCCACAAATTGTGGCTAAAATCATTGCAATCACCCTTACATTAGCCAGTCGAGGTAGCGACCTCAAACTGGAGATGCTGGAAGCTGTCGACACAATTGCGACCGATGTTCAGATCTACCGATGGGGAGACTATGTTGCCGACATGGTCAAAACCATCTGCGAAAGATGCCAAAAGATAGGAGGTATAATTAAGTTCCCCTCTCTTATTCTATGGATTGTCATGTATCATATCTGTCCAGAAGGCAGTCCAGTATTCCGGCAGCTGACCAAGTTCGAGATGAACCGATTTAAACCCTTCTCACAAAGAGCAACCCTAGATGAGCTGGCATAGGGGAAAGTTTTCTTGGAAAACTATTTTCAGCAGTTGAAGGTTCAGACGAAGAGGTGGAGGGTGCCCCAGAACATCCGACGAAACCTCCCTGCGGACTCCCATATACAGTTAGAGCTTGATGACACGTCGGTCTGGTACATGCAAGGTGAGGACCCCAAAGCCTAAGACCTCGACTACTATCCGATGGTCGATCATATTTTCCAGGATTTGACCCGATAGGCTCAGACAAGAATACAAATACCCGAGGCTACCAAACAGGTTGACTTCTACATCACAGAGCCACTTATCGACTAGGAAAAAGAGGAAGACTACGAGCTCAACCTCTACATCAGCACATTTGTGTCAGAGGACACCCCGGCCGAGCCCACTAGTCGGGTACACATCACTGTCAAACCTCCAACTGCAAAGGTAGTCGACCCACAGGCGACAGAACAACAACAACCAACAGTACAACCACGGCAACAAAAAACCCCTCCGGCTCCAGCAACTATCGCCCTAATTCAAATACCGACAGGTGAAGTCGAGGACACCGACCCAGAATATGCTTTATCCAAAAGCATCATTAAGAAGCTGGCCAAGGAGATAGCTGTCACTGGAGAGAGAATCAAGGCCCAAAAACTACAACAAGGCAAGGATAAGTGCAAGATTCTTCTTGCTGACTCATCCGACGATGAGGAGGAGCTAGTAGCCACGGCCGTCGACATTGTTGAGGATGCCGCTGCAAATAAAGTATCAGTTGAAACTCAGTTTCAATGGTATCTAGAAGCAGGAGCTCCAGAGGGTCGACCAAAGAGAGAAAAAACGACACCGACGCCTGAAAACGTTGTCGACCTTGTGTCGACCCCTCCACCCCCATCCCCGACACTCATAGTCGAGGAGCAAGCATCAATACAATAGTCGGTCAGTCCCCACAACATATATCAAAGAGCAATCCCGGAGACAGTCAAAGCCAAGGTTGACTAGGACGCTGAGCTTAAAGCTTTCTTCGCAACATTGCCTGCACTGTTTCAGTCGGCCCACAAAATACAAACAACAACTCCTCTCTATGCAAGCAAAAATCCCTATGCAAACATTATGACAATATTCACCCGAAACCAACAAGATGATGTAATTGGAGCATCACAGTCTATCATGGAGCTAATCAACCCCGATGCCTAGGACGACCTACCCACCACACCTTCGGAAGCAGGTATCTCTTCCTACGGAAGCCCACAACACACTTCAGCCAAACCATCTACCCCTATACATTCCCCCACCCCACCGCCACCACCACCACCAACCCCTCCACCACCACCGAACTCACAACCAGACCTGCCACGACCACCTACATCTTCATAGCTGGAAGTGGTCATACCACCCCCCCAATCAGATAAACCCTCGACTTCCATACCGCCAATCACAGACCCACCCTCAACCGCTGCAGATACACAGGAGAAAGTGACAGACACACAAAAGAAGAAAAAAGAACATCATCCACGGATGTCCAGCCTACAAATCAACTTAAGGGATGCCCACTCGTTGACCGACACTAAGTTCGGCCAACTCCTCAAAACTGTGGCCAAAGAAGCAAAGCTAAGGGCGATTAGAAAAAATAAAGAAGTTACAGCCAAAAATGCAGAAGAAGTCGAGTTTCTCGGCAAATGCAGAGCTCTAGCACAGATCGTGATACCAAGCCTTGTCGAAGTCGACACATATTGACCACTTGAAAGAGCATATCAGCTCCTCAAGACTATGGTATCGACCGTCCAGACCCGGATGCAAGAGACTAAGGAAGAACAAAAGGAGGAAACTGCTCGACTGCTCCTAGCACAGCACACTGCCTTCTCAGAGGCCTACAAGGTGCTCCAGGACCACATGGAGGAATCTGTCGTCACAGAAGAAGTCTTACGCGACTGGCCTACTCATTATGGGCGGGTCTATCAGCAGACAAGGTAGATGCGACAAGGCATTCAGGCTTTGGAGGGCAGGAAAATGATGGAGGCAGCACTCAGACAGACCATAGAGGAACAGATCGTGCTGGAGACCAACAAGTTGCAGCAGCTGGAATGAGCAGCTCATCAGTGGGTGCAACAAGCTCTGCCAAACTTATAGAAGGTCGATGTCATCTTCCCCCAGATGAAAAGACTCATCGACGCAGTAGAAGAGTAGAACCAAGCTTTAGGCCCCAATATGGAGAAAATCGCAGAAGTCCCCATTTCAGAAAAGATGTCAGTCCTATCAAGTTTAACAACATTAACGATCGACATCCAAAAAGATTTACAAAGTTGGACGGATATTTAGCATCACCTCGCCATCACAGCTCTGGCCATTGTCGAAGTCTACATCCAGAAGAGACCAACCATCCGTCTGCACAGTCCACAACAATAGCATCGTCCAATGGTTCAACATCACTTCAAATTTTTGCACCTCCCTATTTCTTCGGGACGAAGAAACATTTTGTTCATGGGGGAGATGTAGAAGGAGCAAGTCGACGAAGTTGACTTGAACGAAGACCAACTTAGTCGATCAGCCGACTAAGTCGATGGGCAAACTTAGTCGATTAGCTGACTAAGTTGGTCAGCCGACCAACTAGAAAGATTAGGTCGGCTAACTAGCAGTCGTGTCGGTTCACCGAACCGACAGGTAGTTATTTTGTAACTGTTTGTAAAATGTATATATTAGGCTGTTAAGCCAAGCAAGAACTCAGTTCAGTTCTCTGCCTTGTATGAAATCATTACATTAATATAATCTGTTATCCTATCTGTTCTTGTCTCTTGTTCCTGATTTATAGTTATGTTTTAGTATGTATTATTAGTAACCTTAGGTGATCTGTGAGATTACAACAAGTACTGAAGATGTTGTTGATCGAAATGTTGAAGATGTTGTTGCTGATCAAAAGATCAAAGTGCTGAAGATGTTGCTGATCGAAATGTTTAAGATGTTGTTGTTGATCAAAAGATCAAAGTGCTGAAGATGTTGTTGACCAAAATGTTGAAGATATTGTTGCTGATTGAAAGGTCAAAGTGCTAAAGATGTTGCTGTTGATTAAAAGGTCTAAGTGCTGAAGATGTTGCTGATTGAAAGGTCAAAGTGATGAAGATGTTGCTGAAGGTGTTGCTGATCAAAAGGTCAAAGTGTTGAAGATGTTGCTGATAAAAAGGTCAAAAGATGCTGATACTGATCAAAGAGTTGTTGCCGTTGAAAATTGAAGACGAAGACTATATGATGTTGAAAAGCTTCCAATTATTTATAGATGTGTTACCCTGATGATGTCCTCTATCCCTCTCCTACTATTGCTGTTGTTGATGTTGTTGTAGAATACCCTTGTTGTTAAGGGGGAGTGTTGAAATATTGTAACTTCGAAGAATATTCTATATGTATCTTTTGTGGTCCCCGATGGTCCTACCGGGAGAACCACTTGTATTATATTGTACCCCGATGCTTCTAATCGGAAGAACTAATAAGAGTCATGAGGTTGTCACCTCTAATTGTAAAGGTGGGTCATTAGCACCCCAGTGTGGTTACTTGATCCTACATGTGTAACTCGATCCTACATGATTAACTCGAGCCTACATGTCAGATGAGTTAATTGAAGTGAACGGATGAATATAAATAGAGGTGTATCTCTCCTCATTTGTGACACACACTCTCACTTGTGTAGCGCATTAGTGGAGAAGAGAAGTAGCTGGAGAAGGAGGAGGATCAGGCTTTGATCTCCTTGATGGTTTTATCTTTTATCTTTTTGGGGCATCTATATTGAGGAAGCTTTTACTAGGTTTTTCCCTTTAGGGTTTTCCGAGGATAAATATTTATGTTCCTTTTGTATGGTTGTGCTTTTCTATCTTTCAATGATCCTGTTTATATGCTTTTGTTATGAAAATGAAATGAAATACCGATGTCTTAGCTAATCATATGAAAAATTAGCATCCTAAACTTGCTCGACCCGTATGATTGAATTGACCTCCATTGATCAGGACCAGGAAATGTCGCAATGATCATGTCATGCGCTTGTACCTTGAGCTCCATAATTTCTGTGTATGAGATGTCAGGTACTGAGGCACATGTGGCTTTAAAATCGAATAGAAATTCGAATTCCATGGACAATATATCAAAGACTGTCGTGCCTGGCAAGGATTGCTACATGTCTCAGAACTTGTTGTTGTCTAATCTACAACTAACCAATTGCTCCAAATAATAATTCAAAGACAATAAAGGTCCCTTTTCTTCCCAAAAGAAAGGGACTCCTCTGTCTACTAGTGGCTTAAACAACTTAATCACCTCCTTAAATTTTTGGTCTATAATGTCAACTTAATCACCTCCTCGTAAATAATAGCAACTTTTTTTTGGATACTATACTTGCTAACTAGATCATCTAACAAGGAGATTAGAAATTCAATAGCATTTTTAGCCACCTCAGCTGATATTTTATTCACTTCTCCCTGTACCATAGAAACCTTTTTCTTGGCTTCTTTCAAAGCATTCTCCTGACTTGAGACGAAATCTAGGAAAGGTTTGAACTTTTTGGCTTTTGCAATGATTTGGTCCCAAATCAAATGTCTGGAAGCCTGTAAGGCCATATTACCAACCACCTACTTGCCTAATTTGGCATTTTGTTGTGTCAATTATCGACATTTCTTATCTATCTCATTCATCCTTTGTTCCTCTTTTGCTTTTTCCTCCTCTAACTCCTTGATCTGTTGTTTCAGCTTTGTAAGCTCGGTATCTTTTAGGCCTATTTGGGACATTGCTTTAGAAAGAGAACTTGTATCTACCTCTCCAGCTACGTTTACTGATTGAATTTTAGCCTCTGTGCATTTTTCTTGAAGCTCTTTTTCCTTTGCTTCTAGCTTAGCCTTTAATTCTTTTTCTCTCTCCTTCAGAAGCTTGGAATCCACTTCACATTGCTTTTATTTCTCTTCGAGCTTCAACAGCATGGCCTTGCAATCTGTAAGCTTAGTTTTTAATGTTTCTTTATCTTTCTCGAATTCATCCATCTCAGTTGTTTGAATGAGCTAGGTGGAAGGGATTTTCAACTTCTTTTAAGTACCTGGATCTCTTTTTCTTTCTCATCCAGCAATATTGGGCTAAGTCTCTGTTATTTACCTGTCCATCTATCTGTACTGCTTCATTCTACAAATTGTTAATTTGGACCTTAAGGGCCTTGTTTTCAACTCTCACCTTCCTCAAGAGGTCTTGAGTTTTTTCTTTGCTCAACTCTATCTTGGACATCCGTAATGTGGCCTTTAGCAATCTAGTATTCAATATGTCACCGGTATCTATGTTAAGATGTATTATATCAGTAGTGGGAACCTTTTTGAGATTCACATTAACCTCTAACACCTTGTTTCCTACTGTCAAGGCCATGCTGAGGATGTCTGTAGCATGATCCCTCATAGTCTTCAATGCCACATTTGGGTAGGGACACTTTACTACTTCATCATATAGCTTTGATGTCTCATTAAAACTTCTATTATCCCTTTCTCTGTAAGAGTCTAGCCAATCTTCTTTAGAGGCATGCCTGTTTGGAGTCTGTCCATCAAACACATACTCTTGGATCTCTAACATGGCTATTTCAGGATCTTCTTATTTTTGTTTGTCTTTCACATTTTTCTTCTTCTGTACCAACTATTTTTCTTTTTCAACTTTCTTCTTTTTGGGCATGTTGGAAGTATCTACCTCATTAGTCTCCATGGTTCTGGAGGTCCTCTTTTTATTGAACTTCCTAGATAACTCAAAATGATGAAACATTCCTCGGCATTGTAACTACTTTAGACAGGTCCATTTGGGGAGAATTATCCCCTGGCAAGGGTGAGACAGAGGCTCATCCTATGTTGGTATCCATTGTTATAGAGTTAGGGAAATCATCCCAATTGGCCGCTTCTCTAATCTCGGTTATTTCAGTGTGCTCAAAAGGCTTACTCTTGTGATATTTTCTCCATTTGGAAATTACATGATGTGGGTAGTGTTGCCGCCTTTCACACACCTGGGTCACATGGCAAAAATATTCAAGCCACTTGGTGTGTCCTTGGGGGAAATTCTCGAGTCAAGGCTGTCACCTCGTTCTTGACTCCTCTGTCTAGGATCAACTCCTAATGAAGCCAAGGGGGGTAGACCCTATTAAGTTACTAAGGCTAATTACTTAGTATGGTGATTTTAAACTGAATGAATTACTTAGGAGTTTGAAATTTAACCATAAACAACCATAGATGACAAGATACAAAATGAGCGCACGAAAGCACAATGCTGAGACACAATATATGTATATATATATATATATATATATATATATAGAAAGAAAATAACCAGTGCCTTAAAATGGAGTCAAAAGAAAATGTACTTGCATGTGCTTGGAGTGAATTTTTTGCAATTGCCTCTTGGTACGTTTTAAGTTAATGTGAAATATGAGTTGATTAAAATTAGGCGAAGGGGTGGACTCCAAATATACCCGAGAGTACTTTGAGTATGTCCAAAACTAAACCTTCATGGCTACCCGCAAGGAATATGTGGACTGAATGGAGTCTCTGGGGCTATTGTTCATAATGCACCCGTTAAGGTGTGACAGAGATTGGCGCCCCGAGGTCACTTTTCAGGAGTTCCCACATCCTTTGGGTATTTTTCTACCGTAATGGTTTGATCTAGGTGTTGGATTTTCACTTGATGGTTTGTCAATTTGGGAGAGTGAATCCTAATTATACTAGTCACTCAAGTGCTTTTGATATAGCTTGACTGATTGGACGAACTGCATCCAAGTGCAGAGCATACACACCAGAGTCTTGTTAATTTTAGTAAATTTTGAGAAGGATTTTCTTGTTAAAAAGAAAACCCTCTAGGAACCTCTTTTGATCCAAATGGATCTCAATCGGGGAATCAAGGAGGGGTTAATTTTATTAAAGCTAAAGAAATAGTTGATGAAAAGAAAACCAAGATACACATTGTTGGTTCTTTAATTAGTCCTACCACGCATCTCTTTCCCCTTTCGGGTCAATCGGGAAGTTGTGGGGTAAGTATTAAATTACTTTGAAACCTTAGATATGGAATATGGAATTGATAATAAATCAAAGTATACTACCCTGCAGATTAGAGCTATGCTAGATTGCAAAAAAAGGAACGAAAAGAAAAAAAAAAGACATGAACGCAAATCCCCCAAGGGGGGATGGGGAATGGGCTCGAAAGAGCCTATTCAGAATTATTTTTATTACCAGCAATTACAATATCAGCAAATTGATATGATGCCTCTTGATTCTTATACAGAATGAAACCAAGAGCTTACAAAGTGCAAAAATTAAAGATTTCAGTCAAAAAGGGAGACCCTGGGGGTTTCAGAAGGCCCAAAAGTCACATTCGAATAGAAGATCCTCTTATTTTTTGTTATATCTGCTAAAAACCAGCAATATTATTAGAATTAAATATGCCCAAAAGCACTCTGAAATTACCTTTGGGTCAGCTTACTTTTAACCAAAAAAAGCTAAGTTAAAACTAGTTAAAAAAAGGTAAAAAGGGAACCAAGGAAAGCAAGCTTTCCTTGGGATCTTGGATTGCCTTTTAGGCAGCCAATATGATGTGCAATTATTTCTATATTTTTCTTTTATAACAGAAAATAGAAATCTGATGCATGCAAGCTACAAATTCTCTTTAAAATTCCATGCAAAAAGGACAATTTCCCTAAAGCTAGATCTAGAATGCATATGAAACCTTTTAAGAACAAGATCTAGATTATGGGATTTGAGAAGATATATCTATGTTAAATTTACTTTAATATGATAGATATAAATAATATCAAAGCTGTGAACTAAGTAACCAGGTAAAAAAAATTGATTTTGAAGGCGGAAAAGGAGAAGAGAAGTGCTTGTTGTTGAAGTAGATCTGCAATGGAAACTTGTTAGTGGAATACATAGGGGCAATGTCTTCACAAATATTTTGGATGTAAAGTGGATTCAAAATATATCCACAGCTCTTCCAATCCTTTCTACCTGAAAATATAAACACACAATTCTGCACAAAACCTCATGAGATCTGGATATATATATATGAAAAAGAGACAAGAATTACATGCAAATAAACTTATTAAACATGTATAATCTATATATTCTAACATATATGCTATGAGATATAAAAAAAAACAAGTAACCTTACTTGCCCAACTATACTCCTATTGATTTAGCTGAATCGTTCAAGCCAGATAGGGTTCAGATGCAGAATTTGAGAGAAAAGTCGGCAACATCAATAGCTGTAAGACAATGCTTAATCCAGACATATGAGAGCATTACACCATTTGGGCCTCAAAGCTTCTTTATTTCAACAACAAAAAGATTACAATAGAAAGCCCTTTAATCCAACTCTAACTAGCTTGGAAGAGGAGGCTTATGCTTGGATATATACAAAAACCAGGATATCCAGCCTAGAGGGGCACAAATCCCAAGGAGATAGACCATTATAGCTAAAGGAGAGTCGATCAATGCCTGATGTGTGTCTAGCTGAGCCAGATCTGAGTCTCATTAAGTGCAACTGTCAATCAGGGGGCTGATCTGACTAAAACCTCAACCTGTTGACTGAAGCATCCACGAAAACTCATCCAAATAAGCCAAAACGTGTGGAGGAGAGAGGGAGGGAAAAATTCCCCATAAAGGATGTTGAATATCAACTCTGGATTTGTCTAGATCACCTCCATCAGTCAAGGATTTCTCAGATCCAGTCAATCTAGTTTAGATCTAACTGATTTCAATCAAATCGGTTGAGAATCCACTGATCTATGATTTTGGATTTGCTCAATTATTCATCAGTTTATTAATTAAAATAATCAATAATTGAATTTTGGGGCTTTCTGACCTGAGTGATGGAAAATCACTCAAAACTAGGAAATAGCGGGTCCATCGGCTTACATGGTGCTCTTAGCCTGAAAATGAGCACCTACATGACTGAAACTGATTTCTTGGCCCACTTTTATTACAAAAACAATTTTTCCAATTAAACTATTGAAAAATAGCCTAAGTTTTGGAAAAATTAAATTTTAATAAAAAACACTGAAAAAACTAAAAAATTGAAAAATTGAAAAAACCTAGGGGGACTTAGACATGTTCATATGACTCGACCATGATGTCTAGCATTTTTATACATTGACACATAGACTCTAATAACCTCAATAGGCCTAAATGCCAAGCCGGCCACCCCAACTTTGGAGGTATGGTGTGAAAAACTCAGAAATTATCAGTCGTTTATTCAACAACCAATAATAACCAAGGGAAAAAACACCCTGGGCTGATCAGATTGACAAATAAAGTCTAAGAGACCGATTCTTTTACAGACACTATCATGCTAGAACATTTATTACAATTCCCCCGTGGGGTATGAACATGTGATATAGTACAACAAAGCTTCTCAAAAGAAAGACTGAAGGTCTTCTGAAGTCCGAACAAGTTATCCTTGTCTGGTTCACTAGGCTCACTTAATAAAAAACCACTAAGTACAAATTTAGGTGGTAACATTCTAGCTCCAACTGCGGGACGTGTGCTCGATCTGGTCATAGGGCAAGGAGAGGATACAAGAACACCAAAATATCTGGTTTATAGACCTTATAAAAACATCTCAACTTGACAAGAAAACGTCAGTAGCACAAGCGTTACATAAAAAACCAAATGAACCATTAAGCTGATTTATTTAAACAAAATAAATGTAACTAACTAATGAAAAAATGTTTGATTATAGCTAAGTACAAAACAAAAAATGCAGAAAGTAAATGCTCTTTTTCAAGGAACTTATTTTCCTACTCTAAGCATGATATAAAAAGGGTTAAGTGTAATCATAAATCCAATGTAACCACCTAATCATTTTATTAACATAAAAAAATTTGTCCTTGTCTTTGGTTACCAGCCAAAGTAAGGATACTTTATTCAGAAAATGCAAACTTGCGTGATGATCCGGAAGGGGTGGCATGGATGAGAAATCATAGGCATGAATAATGTCATCAAACTTCCTCCCAAACTGGTAAGTGCTTGTGGAGGCTACTTGTATCCATGACTGGATAGAGTTGATGTACAAATCGGAATGATGAGGCAGATTGACTACACCATCATACTGATCATCAAGGCTTACCAGATGATAATTCACTGTATAAGCCCTAAGCGACTCCAAATCATGAGGAAACTCTATATGTGAAGATGATAGTTGAGACTGATATTCTACTAACTGCATCACATCTGTCTTTTCACAACACTGCTTCTCCATGTCTTCATTATTGATACCTTTGTGTGGCTCTTCATGATATGACTCTGAATGATCATATAAGAGTTTTGAATGCTGCTTTTCCATACTAGGATTTTCCAAGGTCTCAGATCCATGCTTCCCTCTATGGAAGTATAGTAGATTGGACTTCCACAAATTTCTAAATAGACATTCCCCTTGCTGGATATAGCATATATAGGATTCTTAATAATATATCCACAAAAATTCCAATAGTCATCACCATCATCTATGTTAGATGTGATGGATTCCCCATTGCTGATATCAAGTGTCGATATTGAGTTCTCTTTGTCTTCATTTCTAATACTGATATATGTCTCAGACTGATCATGTGGATAAACTGCATGCTCCTTTTTCATATCAAAGTTTCCCAAGGCCACATGGTCCATGCTCTCTCCTTTAGATATGCCATAGACAGAAAAATCAACAAAACCATCAAAAGTTTCTGGTTCATTATTTTCCTCTTTATTCATGTCATAGACTGGATTTTCCATGAATGTCCAAGACTCCTCATCAACATCTTTGTTCGGGATAAGGGATTCTTCATCACTTGTATCATGCTCCAAGCTATACTTTTCCTCATTTTCATACTCATATTCTTCAGAGAAAAGGTCACAAGGTAGTAAACCTTCCACACTGTCATCATTATATGGAGAACACATAGGAGTCCCATCATGTATATTACAATGTTCATCATAAGTTTCACTATAAGATTTTGCAATGGTTTCATCCTTATGCTTGTACTGTTTAGATGGTGACAATGGGTAGGCCTGGCCTACCATGTATATATGATCAGGTTCACTTGAAGTTGTTTCTTGATTACTGACCTCGGTAAGTCCATGTTCCATGACTTGATTTGCAACATAACAAGTGCTTTCTTGGTGGAATTGTTCACAGGGTCTACACCATGGAATTACTTCTTCTATGATGTTAGCTGAGTCTAACTGGTTTGGAATCCTAGGCTCTTGCTGAGGAAACTTCTTTTGATACATCTGATTCTACCTAGGTTGAAAGTTCCTAGGTCCATTATTTCTTTCCATTGTGATTATTCTATTGTGCAGACTGATTTGCCATAAGTTGGTTTTGACTAATAACCAAGTGTTTTATCATGTCTGTTACCTTTTCCATGGGATCTTTAGAGGCTCCCTTTTCTTCCGATTCAAAGGATTTTCCATTTTCTTCGTTGTGTGAAGTGTTTCCCCTAGTGTAACCTAGAATTTTGGATTTGCCTAAAGACTGCATTCTTTTCTATTTTCTCGGCCAATTCCTGAGTAGTTTTTAGATCGACCGGCTCTTTGTCTCTTAACCGGTACCTCAAATCACCAGTGAAAGCTTCAATGTAAGATATGAGGATGGAGGCATCCTTTGGCTTGATTTCTTTAGGGATGTCTGCAACCACACGCCTTAACTTAGTGTTAAATTAATCCATGGTTTCATTCTCCATCTTCTTAATGTTATGAAGGGCAGCAAGCAAATGTCTTGGTTCTTTCTTTTCTCCCCATTTCTTCTTAAAACCCTCTAGGAATTCACTAAGAGTTTTATATGAATCATCATCTAGGTTGAGGTACCATTCTTTAGCATCATCTTCTAAGGATAAAACAAAGAGCTTCATTTTGACATCGTCATGGTCATGGGTAGCATCATTGCAATAACTGACCAGGTGCTTTTCAAACTTTCGAAGGTGAGACTTGGCAGTGATGGCATTATCGCCTTGAAATATGGGGAGCTTCTTGATAACATCTTTTGGAATGGCATGGGGAGCACCTGCTATCTGAGAAAAGTCAAGGGGTTTGAACAATTCCATGATTTCTTGAGATTGGTGAACATGACTCTCTAAAAATAAGTGATGGATATCTGAGAGGGATTGGTCTCCTAAATTTTCAAGGTTTCTACGAGAAGACTTCATATTCAATCTTTCCCTAATAAACCTTTCGGGATCAGGAAGAGGATTGAATAATTGATGGCGGTTTCTTCGGGTAGAAATTCTTGGAGGGATGTTAGACAGTGGAGTTGCCAGATGGATCGAGTTTAAATTTTTATTTTTCTTAAAGACAAGATCAATCAAATTAATTTTTTTTATATTTTTAGCTGTTTAGAAAAAAGTTAAGCTAAGTTGTACCGGAGAATAAAAATATTTATTCCCCGACAACGGCGCCAAAAAGTGTTGCCGCCTTTCACACACCTGGGTCACATGGTAGAAATCTTCAAGCCACTCGGTGTGTCCTTGGGGGCAAGTCTCGAGTCAAGGCTATCACCTCGTTCTTGACTCCTCCGTTTAGGCTCAACTCCTAATGAAGCCAAGGGGGGTAGACCCTCTTAAGTTACGAAGGCTAATTACTTAGTATGGTGATGTTAAAATGAATGAATTGCCTAGGAGTTTGAAATTTAACCATAAACAACCATAGATGACAAGATACAAAATGAGCGAACAAAAGCACAATGCTAAGACACAATATATATATATATATATATATAGCAAGAAAATAACCAGTGCCTTAAAATGGAGTCAAAAGAAAATCAATGTACTTGCATGTGCTTGGAGTGAATGTTTTGCAATTGGCTCTTGGTACATTTTAAGTTAATGTGAAATATGAGTTGATTAAAATTAGGCGAAGGGGTGGACTCTAGATATACCCGAGAGTACTTGGAGTATGTACAAAACTAAACCTTCACGGCTACCCGCAAGGAATATGTGGGCTGAATGGAGTCTCTGGGGCTATTGTTCATAACATACCCATTAGGGTGTGACATAGATCGGCACCCTGAGGTCACTTTTCAGGAGTTCCCGCTTCCTTTGGGTATTTTGCCACCATAATGGTTTGACCTAGGTGTTGGATTTTCACCTGATGGTTTGTCAATTCAGGAGAGTGAATCCTAATTATACTATTCACTCAAGTGCTTTTGATACATCTTGACTGATTGGATGAACCGCAGCCAAGTGCAAATCATACACACCAGAGTCTTGTCAATTTTAGTAAATTTTGAGATGGATGTTCTTGTTAAAAGGAAAACCCTCCAGGAACCTCTTTCGATCCAAAGGGATCTCAATCAGAGAATCAAGGAGGGGTTAATTTTATTAAATCTGAAGAAATAGTTGATGAAAATAAAACCAAGATACACAATGTTGGTTCTTTAATTAGTCCTACCACGCATCTCTTTCCCCTTTTGGGTCAATCGGGAAGTCGTGGGGTAAGTATTAAATTACTTTGAAACCTTAGATATGGAATATGGAATTGATAATAAATCAAATTATACTACCCTGTAGATTAGAACTACACTATATTGCAAAAAAAAGGAACAAAAAGCAAAAAAAAGACATGGCCGCAAATCCCCCCAGGGGGGATGGGGAATGGGCTCGAAAGAGCCTATTCAGAATTATTTTTATTACCAGAAGTTACAATATCATCAAACTGATATCATTCTTCTTGATTCTTATACAGAATGAAACCAAGAGCTTACAAAGTGCAAAAGTTAAAGATTTCAGTCAAAAAGGGAGACCCCTGGGGGGATTCAGAAGGCCCAAAAGTCACTTTCGAATAGAATATCCTCTTATTTTCTGTTATACCTGCTAAAAACCAGCAAGATAATTAGACTGAAATATGCCCAAAATCACTCTGAAAGTACCTTTGGGTCAGCTTACTTTTAACCAAAAAAACTAAGTTAAAACTAGTTAAAAAAGGTAAAAAGGGAACCAAGAAAAGCAGCCTTTCCTTGGGATCTTGCCTTGCCTTTTAGGAAGCCAATATGATGTGCACTGATTGCTATATTTGTATTTTATAACAGAAAACAGAAATCTAATGCATGCAAGATACAAATTCTCTTTAAAATTCCATGCAAAAAGGACGATTTCCCTAAAGCTAGATCTAGAATGCATATGAAACCTTTTAAGAACAAGATCTAGATTATGGGATTTGAGAAGATAGATCTATGTTAAATTCACTTTAAGATGATAGATATAAACAATATCAAAGCTGTGAACAAAGTAACCAGGTAAAAGAAATTGATTTTGGAGGAAAAGGAGAAGAGAAGTGCTTGTTGTTGAAGCAGATCTGCAATGGAAACTTGTTAGTGGAATACATAGGGGCAATGTCTTCACAAAGCTTTTGGATGTACAGTGGAGTCAAACTAGATCCACAGCTCGTCCAATCCTTGCTACCTGAAAATCTAAACACACAATCCTGCACGAAACCTCATGAGATCTCGATATATATATGAAAAAGAGACAAGAATTACATGCAAATAAACTTATTAAACATGTATAATCTAGATATTATAACATATATGCTATGATATATAAGAAAAACAAGTAACCTTACTTACCCAACTATACTCCTATTGATTCAGCTAAATTGTTCAAGCCAGGCAGGGTTCAGATGCAGAATTTGAGAGAAAAGCCGGAAACATCAATAGCTGTAAGACAATGCTTAATCCACACATATGAGAGCATTACACCATTTGGCCTCCAAAGCTTCTTTATTTCAAAAATCAAAAGATTACAACAATATTACAATAGCAAGCCATTCAATCCAGCTCTAACTAGCTTGGAAGAGGAGGCTTATGCTTGGATATATACAAAAACCAGGATATCTAGCCCAGGGGGGCGCAAATCCCAAGGAGATAAACCATTGTAGCTGAAGGAGAGTCCATCAATGCCTAATTTGTGTCTAGCTGAGCCAGATATGAGTCTCAATAAGTGCAACTATCAATCAAGGGGCTAATCTGACTGACACCTTAACCTGTTAACTAAAGCATCCACCAAAACTCATCCAAATGAGCCAAAACATGTGGAGGAGAGAGGGAGGGTGAAATTCCCCTTAAAGGATGCTGAAGATCAACTCTGGATTTGTCCAGATCACCTCCATCAGTCAAGGATTTGTTAGATCTAGTCAATCTGGTTCATATCTAACTGGTTTCAATCAAATTGGCTGAGAATCCACTGATCTATGATTTTGGATTTGCTCCATTATTCATAAATTTGATAATTAAAATAATCAATAATTGAATTTTGGGGCTTTTTGACTTGAGTGATGGAAAATCACTCAAAACTAGGAAATAGCGGGTACATGGGTTTACATGGTGCTCTTAGCTTGAAAATGAGCACCTACATGACTGAAACTGATTACTTGGCCCACTTTTATTACAAAATCAATTTTTCCAATTAAACTATTAAAAAATAGCCTAATTTTTGGAAAAATTAAATTTTAATAGAAAACACTGAAAAAATTAAAAAATTGAAAAATTGAAAAAACCTAGGGGGACTTAGACATGTTCATATAACTCGACCATGATGTCTAGCATGTTTATACATTGACACATAGACTCTAATAACCTCAGTAGGCCTAAATGCCAAGCCGACCGCCCCAACTTTGGAGGTATGGAGTAAAAAACTCAGAAATTATCAATCGTTTATTCAACAACCAATAATAACCAAGGGAAAAAACACCCTGGGATGATCGGATGGACAAATAAAGTCTAAGAGACTGAGTCTTTTACAGACACTATCATGCTAGAACATTTATTATAATTCCCCCATAGGATATGAACATGTGATATAGTACAACAAAGCTTCTCAGAACCAAGACTGAAGGTCTTCTGAAGTTTGAACAAGTTATCTTTGTCAGGTTCACCAGGATCACTTCATAAAAAACCACTAAGTACAACTTATGTGGTAACAGGTCGTAGTTTATAGCCTGTTCTAGAGATAATCCCATTCCTTTGAGTAAGTTACCAACCAGTGGCAAGGAAGCCCTGCTTTTGACCGTGTATGGCCCTACCTTCCAGGGGAAAGAAATGCTTAAGCCCTTCTTAGCGTTCAAAAGGTGTTCTTCTTAAACAGCGATTCTTTTCCTGATCAATTCTAAGGAACAAAGTGAGGCAATCAAAAAGGTTGGCAGGACATAAGGCTGATGAACAAAACCATATAGTCTTGTGACTGTTCCAAATTCTTCTAGGAACCAATATCCTATTAACTTACTAGGATATAGCTGCAGTATTTGCCTCATCTCAAGAAATACCCTGGGCAACCTTTATTGGAAGAAAAGGTTATATATTTCTTCCATCAAAAAGTTCATGAATTTACAGTAGTCCTTGGTCATGTCATCAGTGATCTCCAGCTCAGGCACCTGTAAATCATCTTCGTTATAAGATAAGAACATTCTCAACAAAAAGGATTGGAATCTGAACACTTTGGTATCGTGGAAATTAGCTAACTGAGAACGAATGTTCTCAGATAGAAATTCATCAAATTTAAGACAACAAGACGGAAAGGATTGTCCTGGAACTGCATGTTCGACAGGACAAGTACTCAAAACAAACAATAGACTTAACAATGACTCTATGATATAACCATTAGTATCTAGACCTAGGAATTGGTTGGCTAGGGTCACGCACTACTGGGTTTCTTCGCTAAATTGATTTAGGTCAATGGGATAAGATAGACTGATATATTCAGCATTAGGTTTTGAACAAGACTTCAAGAAATCATCCCTATTTTTTATAGTATACTCTCGGAATATTTGTACGACACTCTCTTCTCGGTATTTTTTGGATATGTGGACGAATTTGTTTGGGACGTGGAGGGTTTTGCAGATTACATGAGCCTGGACAAAGCCGAGGATTTTGGAATTGGACCTATTCATGATGACTACTTTGGTGGCAGAAAAAATTTATGCACACCACTCAACAAACTTGGGGCAATGGGGGGTCTGGTTAATAGAGAAAAACTGAAAACATTATTTAAAAACACTGCAGGTATCGCTACCCTGGTCCTTAAGGACTTCCAATTTACCATTAGCAATTTCAATTGTTTCACCCAATATAATGGTGTCAAATATATCGGCATTCTCATCCACTAGAATTTCTTCTTCCCTCTGACCCATAACCCTTGATTTTGCATTATCCCCTACATATACCACTTCTATTTCTCCTACTTTTTCCATTTTCAACCGCACTGAGGGAATATCAAGGTACCTACCTTGTTTACTTAGCACAAATTTTTTATCTTTCGGTGCTGGCACTCTATATGCAGTCTGGATGTTCGTGAATCTCGAGGTTCTAGAAAAGACAAAACTTTTCAATTCCTTATAGACCTATTTATAATTTTCTATACCACATAATCTCTATGTTGCTCCATACAATATGCACCATAGATCCTTTCTCTTTGTAATCTGAGCCTTTGATATGCAAGATCTTTGTGTCGAAGTTTCCATACTACCAATATGTGCAGCTTAATTTGGGAAAATTGACCTCCATAATCGATCTCCAAATTACCTTCATCGGGACCGTCCACACCTGAGAGTTTTAACATTCCTCTGACTCTTCCTCCCTTGATCAAGTGTGCAACTCTTGATCACAGAATGTTTATTCTTCGTTAATCAAGATCACCCTCTCTTCGTAACCGTCGATTGGAGTGGTATCTACAACTTTTTGCGGATCGAAATCCTGACCCCTTCCATGCTAATTCAGATCGTGAAATTCACCACGATCGTAGATATATCTTTTCTTTCATCTCATCCCTCTGATTCTTTCCCCCTTTAGCTTATTTCACAATTTGGAAAAGCTTCTACGGCCGAGCATGTCCTCTATGCAGAATGCTCCAACGTCATTGATCTATCCTTAGATTCGTCTCAACCTTCCAATATGGCTCCCATTTAACACACTTTGCAAACCCAATGACTGCAGTTTTCATGGCATCTCTGACCTGCAAAATTCCCTTTCACCATTGATCTTTATCCTTTTGAATTAGAGTTGTTGATTTATGCCTCCCTTTACCTCATTTCTACATATGCTTATTCCAAAGACATAATTCTTCACGACAAATGCATTCATCACTCCTGTTAACTCTAAGGGTGCCTTCCCAACATTTTTCGATAAGGTCTCTTCCCCCAAAACCTTCTATAATCCAAAATTTTAAATATGGTACTAACAACTGGCTCCATAAGGGATGCTATCCTCCCAGTGAGGTAGAAAAGAACCCCATAGACTATTTTCTGAATCCATTGACAACCTCCTCCTTTTTATTTTACTTTATTTTTCTGAAAGAAAATAGAACTAAAAAATGGTCACCTCTTCTAATCTTAGGGCCTTCTCTGCAGGCTTCAAATCTTCAGATTCACCATCTGTATTGACTGAAAAAAGGTAAAACTATTTACACTATAATACATGGAACTTTGTCCCCTTACTCTAGGTAATGGTTCAGAAATATCCCATTCACTGGACCTCCTTCATACTGTGACCCATCTTGATACTATAGAATGAAAGCATTGTTATCCCTGAGTGATGCAATGAGGTATGGGCCTACCCACAAGTGATCAAACTTGCCATGTTTTCCTTTGTGTTCATGTGGGGCATCCCATTTTAACACCAGGTCGTTAGCCTGAAAAAAATACTCATTTAATATCCTGTCAAAGGTATTCTTAATCTTCTCTTGATGTATCTGTACCTTATCATAGGCCTTATCCCTTAATTCATTCAATTCAATAATCTAATTTATCCTCCCTTGCATGGGATTAGGTTCGTCCTACTGGTCTTAGAACAATTTCATAACTGGAACTCCTAGGGATGCTGAAAACATTACCTTAGCTCCATACACCAATTGAAATGGTGACATACCAATATCCCTCTTTGTCCTGATCCTGTCATCCCACAAGGCATATTTCAACTTCATATGCCAGGCTCTTTTGTTGTCCTCTAATAGCTTCTTAATAATCCTCACTAGACTCTTGTTAGAGGATTATGCCAGTCCTTTACCCTGTGGGTAGTAAGAATTGGAATGATTCAGGCCTATGTGATACTTGTATAAAAAATTGATTATCTTTTTGGACTTAAAAGCAGGTGCATTATTTGTCACAATTCTTTTAGGACAACCAAATCTTGCCAAAATATTATTTTCCAGGAAATCCATTATCACTTCTTCTGTATATCTTCTAGCGGGCATCGCTTCAATCCAGTTTGTAAAATAATCAGTAGTTGTTAAAATCCACTTATGCTATCCTGAGGAGTTGGGTATCTCCCCAATGAAATCCAACCCCCACTGCTAGAAAGGTGCTTCTACTGATATAGGGTTGAGGGGAAGTGAAAGCACCTTCCTTTTTCCTTCAAAAATATGGCACTGATGGAATTTGGTGGTTTCTTTATACACATCTGAAAACAATGAAGGCCAATCAGATCCTGCTCTAAGAATTTTATTCGCAATTACCTTCCATGAATGGTTCCCCCCACAATCTCCCTCATGGAACTCTTTTGCTATCTGTTGAGCTTCATTCTCCAAAAGACAGTTCAGCAGTATTCCACCAAGGTCCTTCAAATAAAGATATTGATCTATGATACAAAATTTCACAACCTTCAGTTTCACAGACCTTGTTCTGGTTTTGCTTAACCTTGCATGAGGCTGTAAATTCTATAATACATAAACAATATCAGCATACCAAGGAGAGACAAAAAAATCAGGACCCACCTGCACTTTTGTATCCACCTGGTTTGAATGGCTAGCTAAAAAATTTAGCTATAGAGAATCACAATGGGAATCCATCATCATTTTATCCAATCCTTTCCCTTTGATCAATTTTGTGGGCTTAATTTCTATGTCATATTCCAGAAGCACTACAATCCATTTAGCTTTTATCCCCTTTGGATTTGGCTGTGTAAGTATACTCTTCACCATGCTACTGGGAACATATGCAATTATATGTGAATGGAGAATATAAATTATGAAATCTTTCAAGGCCTTAACCAAAGCATAAGATTTTTTTTCCATTATATCATATTTTAATTCTCCATCTCTTAATATCTTGCTAAAAATGCTATAGAATGTTCTTCACCTTGGTTGTTTTTCTACAACAAGGATGCTGCCACAGTATGCTCTGAATCATATAAGAATACTAAAAATTCTTTCTCAAAATATGAAATTACCAACACAGGGGCTTCTAAAATGGCTTGTTTTATATCCTTAAAATATTTCTTGGCTTCCACTGTCCATTTTATTTCATGATCCTTTCTCAACATAGTGGTAATATTCATCAATATTTCAACAAAACTAGGAATGAATATTCTCAAGAAATTTACCTGTCTAATGAAAGAATATATTTCCTTTTTACTCATGGGATCTTCCACCTTCAAGATGCCATTCAACTTGTCTGGATCAATTCTGATGCCTTCCTTGGAAATAATATGCCCCAACAGTTTACCTTCTTCTAGAGAAAAATTGGACTTTCTCGGATTCAAGGAAATGCCAGATTTTCTGCATTTAATGAAAACCCTATCCAAATGCTTGATATGATCTTTGTTAGACCTGGAATATAAATTAATATCATCCATGTAAATCACCACAAACTTGTGCCTTTCGTCTGCAAAAGCAATATCCATAGCTCGCTGGAAAGTGGCTCTTGCGTTCATTAATCCGAATGGCATCTTTGCATACATGAAGGTAGCCCAGGGCGTAGTGAAAGCAGTATTATCCTAGTCTTCAGGTAGCACTTTTACCTAGTTGCAACCTAAAAAACCATCCATAGTAGATATTATTTCTGATCCCACCACCCTTTGTAGGATTTGTTCCATCTTTGGTAAAGGGTAGTTGTCTTTCAAAGAGACTTTATTCATATTTATGAAATCCACACACAGTCTTATCTCTCCATTCTTCTTCCTAACTGGCACCAAATTGGAAACCCATTTTGAAAACCTCAAGGTTACAATTAATTTTCCATCAAACAAATTTTTAATCTCATTTTCAATTATAGGCACTAGCTTTGGATTGATTCTTCTGAGTTTCTGCGTAAATGGTTTCTCTGTAGGCTTGATTGGAATTGTGTGTGGTAGAATGGAAGTGTCATATTCTTTGAGGTCATCGCAACTCCACACAAATACATCTGTGTATTTCTTCATCAGGTTCACATATTCATATTTTTATTTAGCTTGTAATTTCTTGGACAACCTCACAATTTTTGGATCATCTTCTGTGCCAATGTTTTTATCTTCCACAATGTTTTCAATAGGTTTGACCTTAAGATCTCTGGCAACATCATTTTCGTCAAAAAGTGTCTCTAGGGCAATCAAACCTCTGGGGATGTGATTACTCTTCAGTTGGACTATATCCTTTCCCCCCAAAGAGCCTTTCAACTTCTCTATTCCAGTAGTTTCTACTTCATCTCCATCAACATCTAGGACATTCTTAGAGTTGGCATTTTCTTCATCTATGCGGGTATTCACAAATTCACCTGAAAGTTCCAAAAACCTTTTGATTTGCATATCATCTTCAAAAACCTACCAATATTTGGTGTTTTCAAGTATGGAGGGCCTATTCAGAATGTCCACTTTGTATTTTCTCCTACTTGCGGTAGGAGTTTCAAATTTCCCAGCAGCGGTTTCCAGGGAATCCACCACGCTATTCTCATAAGGCTAGGGATCACTTAGATGCTGTGTTCGGTGAAATAATTTCCAAACATATCCCATACTTCATTTCGGTAAGATCTTATTCTGGGATTCCTATTCTGGTAGTTGTCATTCACTTGATTGACCACAAGTTTTGAATCTCCAAATATTTGGACCCTTTTAGCTACCAAATCCTTCAAGGCATGCAAACCTAGCAACAAATCTTCATATTCCGCTACATTATTAGTACATTCAAAAACCAACTTGTAAGAATAAGCTTTAGTACCTCTAATGGGAGAAATTATGTATACACCCACCCCAGCACCTATTTTAGCCACCAAGCCATCAAAATACATCTTCCACAGTCCTTCATCTTTCTCTTTTCTTTCCAAAGCTTCCTGTTCACTTATCTCTTTTTTTATCCCTTTTTCATTTACTTGGCACAACAATTTTACAAGGAGATATATCATTGAAGAAAATAGACGACCCTAAGTCTATATCAACGGCATAAACATGATGAATTTCAGGCTGAGCCTAACTGCTAACAACATAAGGTAGTATTTTCTCGATGTACAGTCTCTTGTTTTCATTATGAATAGGAATTGTTGCATAAGACATATCCATTTGTAAGCTCCCCTTTAGCTTGGAAGTCCAAGACCTCGACAACAAAATACCAAACTTGGGAGGAATATTGGCCACGACAACATCCATGACCAGAGTTTTAGATGGAAACTTATTTAAGGATACTACCATGTCCTTTATCAAACCTAGGCATTTAACTCTTTTGGAATCAAAAGAATACAGATCTTTATAAGGCCTGGTAATATCAAGCCCCAGACTTTCCACCACCCCCTTTGGCATCAAATTGTGTGAAGCGCCCAAATATAACATAGGATTGTGCAATACCATGTCATGCACATTTAAACTCATGTAAAAGGGTGGTACTTCCTCATCTTCACTATCCACACTACCAATTTTAGATCCCAAGATAATAGTAGGATTGTCTTCTATCAGTTCTAAAATATTTGGGTGAGCCTCTCCCTGATTTATAATCATCTTTGTTATAGTGGTTCTGTACTCCTAATTTCTTAGAAGTTCATTAAAAGGAATTGAAATATTTAACTTAGCACGCTCAATTTGTAAATTAAACATGGAAGAAAGTTTATCGAGCTCCACAGGTGCTGTTTATTTAGGCTCCTTTACTTTCTCAGTCCCATTTCCAATTTCTTTATATACTACATGCTCTTTTTGTTTTTCATTTCTTTTTTTCTATGTTGGCCTGACTGCTGGAAGGCTGATTTGGATTTAACCCTCCTTTATTTACAACAACATCTCTACCCCTCAATTTGATTTTTCTAACATCATCTATGGCATGCATATACCCCTTATGGTATTGTTCCAAGTCCCCCTTTAAACTATTGTCATCCTCTGGTGCAAACATGTTGTGATCCTCTTCAGTCAAATAGATTTCAGAATCCAAGTCACCAAAATGATGAATATGGTCTTCTACAGCTTTTGTAGCATCATTATCATCCACATAGTTTTCAGGGAATGGTGGTCTTATTGGTTGTTCTTCTTGGTTCCTTGGATTCCTCAAGTCTCTTTGTCTATTCTTTCGGGGTGGGGTAGGAATGGCCCTTCTAAAGTTGGGGTTTCTGATCTGGGGTTCATTTTGTTCCCGATTTGCATGCTTAGCTTCCACAGCCAACTGGTCCATTAATTTTTCCATTGTTTTTAGCATCATTTCGAATTTCACATAACTGGAAGAAGAAGCAAAAGAGGTGGGGTGTATTTCTTCTCTACCTTTCCTCCTATCAACCCCTACCATTTTTTTTTTCTTCCTACGTGCCATCATATTGGCCTCTACCTCTAAGGAATCTGTGAACATGGCATAGAGAGTAGTCGATTTTCTTTCTCTCAATAATAATGCAAAATCATTATCGAAAGCCTCAGCATAATGGATTTTACCAGCACCAGGTGAAGGATTAATGTCAGTAGGTATCGAATTATAGGCTCTCATGATTCTACTAGAAAATTCATGGATTGACTCAAACCCCCCTTTCTTGAGGTTATTATACTAGGACAACACTTGTAATGGACTCTTCTTATCATCCCACCTTTCCAAAAACATTGTTTGAAAGCCTACAAAGTTTGGGATAGATATAGCTAGTAGATATTTATACTATTTCTTAGCTTCCCCAGACAAACTTTGTCCAAATAGTCTCATATTAACATCTTCATGATCCACTTCCTTTAAATCTATGAAATCAACAAACTTACCTACATGGTATTTTGCAGAAACATTCCCATCCCCGTCATATAGTGAAATTCTTTGGGCATAGTTTAAGGGAAGGTCATGCAAAATGATAGGTAGGGCCAATGGGGCAAACCTGGAAGCTTCCATTGGTGTAGGTTGATTAGGAGCAAGTGGGGGTTGGGAAACTGGACGCTCTAAAAAATAGGGACTGATTTTTTAGTTTTCATTGAGGTCTCAAGGTTTTGCCACAAAGAGTCAAGAAGATAGGATTCCAATCTACTAGGGCTAATCTCAACTTTCTTTAGGTCGGACTCAGACTTTGATTTGGTTAGTAATATTTCAACACTAGTTCCCCATTTTGGGTTCTGTTATGTTATGCAAATCTTGAGATGATGATGTATCAAACGGAGAAATATTCACATTTTCTTTATTTCTATTTCTAAGTATTCTTTCTATATTTTCCACACTTTGCAAAGTTTCAGTATTAGGATTACCTCTCATATGTACTCTCTTGAAAGCCAGGATTTCTCACGTAATACTGCTCAAATGAACATGGAGTCGCTAGGGAAATGTACAACCTTCTTTCTTGAAACTTTGTGATCCTTGTCATTCTCCCAGGGATGATGTTCAATCTTGTCCCCAACAATGGCGCCAATTTGTTAGCACTAGAATTGAACCCAAGGTTGTGAAAGGCTCATTCCCAGGTAACATCAGAACCACCTTTGAAGAGAGAATTGGATTTTTGCTCTTCCGAGAGGGATCTCTCACCAAATATTAACAATGCCATATATGTACAAGTGAAAATATCAATTGTTTGTAAGATTGGTTGAAACAGAACATAGGACCATTGGGAGATGAAGTCAAGAAGTGCAATGTAGATAACAGAACTTATGTACGTGATTTTAACATAGAGGTAAGATAGCTATTCGGTCATAGTCAAATTATAATTGTCTGGTGGAAAAAGAAGAACAAAAACAAACCATCAACATAAAGCATTAAAGAATGAATTCTGTATTAACTTTAGAAGAAAGCTTCAGTGGATATCTGAAAAAATAGACGAAGCATACCATGTATGAATTCCAAACTGTTATACACTTTTTTCATACATGAAAGAAAACATAATGGGGGAGATAAACTATAAAACATTCACATGAGAAAGAAAGTAACAGTCTGTAACACGAAACAACACATGAATCCCTGTGAAAACACCAACTTCGGCTCTGCAACTTTATTAAAAGGTTCTTGAAAGAATACGACACAAAAATTACATTGGCTCCAACCCTTTCTCCTCCCTCAGGAGGTACATTTATAGTGTTTCATCCTCCAAAACCAACATCAGAGAAAAAATTTATTACAAACCAAAGAATCTCTCCTAACAAACTCAAACGTGGCATATCTGCCATGATTTACATAAACAGAAAAATAAAATACGGACTACTAGAAGAAAATATGTGTAAAAGTCTTTTTTGTATTTTCCAGTTCATGGCAGCTGTACAAAGTCTGGAAGAGGCGACTTTCCAAATGGGAATGTCTTGGAGAAGAACTCTCATATTGTCATCCATGTTGTCTTTAGGGCTGTGTCCTAAACTTGCTCGACCCGTATTGTTGAATTGACCTCCATTGTTCAGGACCAAGCAATGCTGCAACGACCATGTCATACACTTGTACCTTGAGATCCATAATTTATGTGTATGAGATGTCAGGTACTGAGGCACATGTGGCTTTAAAATCAAACAGTAATTCAAATTCCTTGGCCAATTTATCAAAGACTATTGTGCCTGAAAGGATTGATGCATGTCTCGGAACTTGTTGTTGTCTGATCTACAACTAACCAATTGCTCCAAATAATCATTCAAAGACAATAAAGGTCCCTTTTCTTCCCAGAAGAAAGGGACTCCTCTCTCTACCAGTGGCTTAAAGAACTTAATCACCTCCCTGAATTTGTGGTCTATAATGTCAATTTTGGCTAGTACAGTGTCCAGTATCCTATGTTTAGCAATCACTTTTCTAGCACCGTAAATAATAGCAACCTTTTTTTGGATACCATACTTGCGGACTACATCATCTAACAAGGAGCTTAGAAATTCAATAGCATTTTTAGCCACCTCTGCTTATCTTTTATTCACTTCTCCCTGTATTGTAGAAACCTTTTACTTGGCTTCTGTCAAAGCATTCTCCTGAATTGAGATGAAATCTAGGAAAGGCCTTGTTAGTTTTTCAACATTAAGATAGCATTATTAGGATCTTTAACTGAGAGAATAACAAGCACAACAATCAAACACAAGAGACAATGAACACAGTGTTTTTCCTCAGGGAAACCATAAAGGGAGAAAACCCCGCAACTTCCTCAGAGATAGAATCGGCACCAAAATAGAAAATCCCAATACAATAAGTGATCTCCTGACAGTAGTAACCTTCTTCTTATCTAGCCCCAGTGTCTTCTCCTTCCTCAACTATGCGTTACACTTGAGTGTGTATGTGATGTGTGTTAAATAGAGAGTCCAGCTCTCTATTTATACTAATATCGGCATGACTAAGACCCTACTAGGGCCGACCTCTCTAGGAGAGTCTAATAAACCTAGTTCCCTAGAACTGCGCGGACGTTAACCCTTAGACAATAGGAGGGTTACCGAAAATGACTTGACATGACTTGTTTACATTATAGATCCTCCCAGTCGGAACAGCGAGGCATGATAGCATGACTCAATTACATAATAGATACACCCCAGAATAAACATCAGGTTACAAGACATAAGATACATAGATGAATACATTCCGAAGTTACAAATACATCAACACTCCCTCTTAACTAGGAAGGTATTCTTTCGACACAATTTTCAGCACTGGTCTTCTTCTCTGCATCAACTAGATCATCTCATCATCTTCATCTTCAATTCTTCTTAGTCTTCGAATCTTGTTTGTCTTCAAGTCTTCAAGTCATCTTCTTCTTCAATTCTTCTTCATCAAGGGATCTGCATCATCATGACTACTAGCTTATTACTGCTGGATCATCAGTCGATCTGGATCATCATCACATCTGGATCACTTGATTTGGATCATCATCGATTCTATATCATCATCACAACTGGATCTTCATCAAGTCTGGATCATCTCATCTGGATCACTTGATATGGATCATCATCAAGTCTGGATCATCATATGCTATCTCATAATGGTGCTATCTTTGATTCTTATCGTCACAGGAAGTTCTACAGAGTTAATCCTGTAGGCCTGCCCTTCATGTAGGTCTTCATCAGTGCTTATATTTGACACTTAAGTTAGAATGGCCCTCCCAGCTCTTACATTTGACCTCATCTTGTCAGAAAGGCACACCCAACATCACATCTGACCTCATCCTATCAGAAAGGCCCATCACTCACATCTGACCATGTGTAAACACATCACGCCAGAATGGCTTAGCACTTATATCTGACCATGTGCAAGCACACCGCATCAGAAAGGATTTGAACTTACATCCAATCTCATCCTATAAAAAAGGCACAGCACTTATAATCGACCATGCATGAAATCACCGCATCAAAAGGGCTCAACACTTACAATCTGACCATGCACGAAGCACCGCATCAAAAAGGGCTCTGCACTTACAATCTGACCATCCATGAAGCACCGCATCAGAAAAGGCATGCACTCACATCTAATCATGGAGGAACTAATCCTACAATTGCATTAGAATGGCCCCTAGTCCCAGACTGAGCTACCTGGTAATTGACCAGGTGCCTCCATTCCCAGAATCACAGTTTCCCTTACATCTGACCTACTCATCAGAATGGCCAACACTCACATATGACATGGGAGAAACTTAATCCTTTAGACATGATAGAATGGTTTAGCCCTTATATCTTATCAAGTGGGAACACATCCCTCTATCACATCAGAATGGCTTCTCAGTCCTAGACTGATTTTTCGTGGTAACTAACTAGGTGCCTCCATTCCTAGAATGGCAGTTGCCCTTACATCTGTCCTACTCAAGAGAATGGCCAACAGTCATATCTGACATGGAAGGAACCTAAATCCCTTGACCATGACGGAATGGCTCAACCCTTACATCTGACTATGGAAGGAACCAACCCTCTCACCATGTCAGAATGGCTATGGGTCTCATCACTTTCCCTTGGAAGAAACCTCAATCTGGAGAACACCAAGCTTCTCCCTGAAGTACTCAAAATTCACCCTACCCAATGGCTTCGTCAATACATCAGCTATTTGTTTCTTCACCGCAACATACTAGAGCTTCACTTCTCCCCTTTGCACCATATCCCTGATATAGTGATACTTGATCTCAATATGCTTCGACTTGTTATGGAACACTGCATTCTCTGACAACTTCACGCAACTCTAGTTGTCACAATGTATACAAGTAGAATTCAACTGGATATCAAATATATCAGATAGTAGCTTCCTCAGCCATACTACCTCACAACTAGTTGAACAGGCTGCAACATACTCTGCTTTAGCTGTACTCAGTGCCACATGGGATTGCTTCCTGCTAAACCAAGAGATCACACCTGATCCCATACTGAAGCAACATCCTAAAGTGCTCTTCCTATCGATGGCACTGCCTGCCCAATATGAATCAACATAATCCTCCAGGTTAATCTTCTGATTCGCCTTGTACTTGAGCCCGTAATCAACTGTACCCCTCAGGTACCTCAGAATATGCTTTGCAGCAATCAAGGGAACATTTCTTGGATCTATCAAGAACTGGCTCAAGGTGTTCATAGCAAAGCAAATGTCTGGTCTCGTGTTCATCAGGGACATCAAGGACCCAATCATCTAATGATACATCATAGCATCAACCAACTTTGATGAAGCATCACTCAATAGCTTTAGGTTCGAAGCGATAGGTGTGGCCATGGCTTTGTAGTACATCATCCCAAACCTTTTTAGGATCTCTACTGCATACTTCCCTTGTCCAAGAAAGATTCCATCTGCACTCTGCCACACCTCCATGCCTAGAAAATAATGCATCATACCCAAGTCCTTCATTTCAAACTTGGAAACAAGCTTTCTCTTCGTATCAACAATCAACCCATCCATACCTATTACAAACAAATCATCTACATATAGTAGGAGCATCACTAGGTTGCCATCTTCAACCTTGTAGTAAAGGTTGGAATCTGCGTTACTTTTGGTAAAGCCCAAACTGGATAGAAAGATATCAATTCTGCCGTACCAAGTCCTGGGTGCCTATTTCAAACTGTACAGGGATTTATTCAATCTGTATACATGAGACTCTCTGTCATGTGTCTCAAAATTGAGTGGTTGCTCTACATACACTTCCTGTTCTACTACACCAGTCAAGAAAGCAATATTGACATCCATCTGGTGTATCTTCCATTTCATCACTGCAGCCAGAGCTAGTATTGATCTGATGGAAGTGTATCTGGCTACAGGTGCAAAGGTTTCTTCATAATCTATTCCTTCTTTCTAAGAGAAACCCCTAGCCACAAATCTTACCTTATACTTTTCAATGCTACCGTCTCCAGCATGCTTGATCTTGTAGATCCATTTGGAAGTTACAACTGACTTCCCTTCTGGTCTTGGGACAACATCCCAAACATCATTCTTCATGATCGATTGGTACTCTTTGATCATAGCATCCTTCCATTCTTTCCATTCTGCTACTTCTTCATAACTGGAAGGTTCTTTATCAATGAAATCACATAGTAAAGCTACATACCCGGAGCAGGATCTGGTCCTCTTTCTTTCTCTATGATTCTCTTCTGGAACCCCATATCTTTCCACACCTTGGATAATTTCACGTACCCAAGAAGGTTTCCTCTTATGAGGATTCTTCTTCAGAGGTGGATCTACAGGTCTTTGTGGTTCTTCAAATTCTCGATCTTCTTCTCGAGTTTCTTCGCTCATGACTGTATCATGAATTCTGGGTGCTTCTGCTTCTTCAAGTTCTTCAGTAGGTCTCTTTTTGGATTTGTTGTAAGCTATGTCCTCATCAAATGTCACATCCCTACTGATGTCAATATTCTTGTATCCTAGGAAATATATTCTGTAAGCCTTTGAGTTTTTAGAGTATCCCACAAATATACCCTTCTTTCTTGAAGGATCTAATTTTGTTCTTTTCTCTTTTGGAATGTGTATGTATACAGGACTACTGAATATTCTAAGATGGCTGACTTCTAGTTTCTTGCTATAGAAGACTTCTTCAGGAGTCTTGTTCTCGAGTACTCTATGTGGAGTATGAATCTGTACATACACCGCTATTCTGGCAGCTTCCACCCAAAGATGAATAGGAAGATCTTGATCATGAAGCATAGCTCTTACAGCTTCCATGATAGTTCTATTCTTGCATTCCACAATCCCATTCTGTTGTGGATTATAAGGAGTGGACAACTCCCTCTTAATCCCTGATTCTTTACATAGCTATTTGAATTCATTCGAAGTGAATTCTCCACCATTATCTAATCGAAAGGTCTTGATCTTCTTTTCAGTGTGATTCTCGATCAAGGCTTTGAATTCCTTGAACTTTCTGAATACTTCATCTTTGTTCTTCATGAAGTAAACCCATGTCTTCCTAGAAAAATAATCAATAAAAGAAACATAATATGCATACCCTCTTAGTGAGCTTGATGACATAGGACCGCATACATCAGAGTGGATGATTTCCAAGATTCCTTTTGCTTTTCTTTCACTACTTGGAAATGTCTTCTTTGTGTTCTTCCCTTTCGCACATCCTTTGTAGACCCCATCATGTTTTGCTTGTATTTCTGGAAGACCTTCAACAACTTTGCTTGCAAGAGGTAGTGCTCTATAATGCACATGTGCAATCCTTCTATGCTAAAGTTCACTTGGCTCTGCTATGTCATGGACCAAGGCTTGTTTTGGATGGCCCTCAATTTGTACAAACCTCTTTCTTATTCACCAATCACTATTGCATCATCAATAGTCTTTCCTTTTCGCCACATGATGACTTGACCATCTATGAATGCAACCCTCATTCCTTTTGCATCCAATGTGGATATGGAGAGAAGGTTCTTCTTGAGTCCTGTCACAAACAAAACTTCCTTCATTGTTATAGACTTTCTAGAGTCTAGCTTATAGGAGGATTCCCCACTACCTTTTATTGGATATTGGTAGTCATCTCCTAGCTTCACCTTGTGAAGTGATTCATGTTCTGAACGTTTCACAAAGGATTCCTTGAATCCATTCATATGTTTGGAAGCCCCACTATCTATAAGCCAATCATCACTTCTATGAGTAATGTTTCCCATGAAAGCAGAGATCAAAACATATTCATCCTCACTTGAAGAATCTTCACTTTCATATCTAGTTCTCTTTGATGAAGGTTCATCATCCTCTGCAGCATGAGCATGTTGTCTTCTCTTATTTCCCTTCTTCTTGTGAGAGATACGTTTGTTCTTAGGAAAATCTTGAGCAAAGTTTCATTTTTCATCACATGTATAGCAAATGTACTTAGACCTATCTCTAGGATTTCTAGAGTTATTCCTATGATGAGAGTACTTACTTCTGTGATGGCTGGATCCGGATTTCTTGGATTGTATTGTGAGAGCTTGATCTTCACTTTCCATCTTCTCTTCTTGAGATACTATCTGAGCTTCTTCTTGAAAAAATTCTTCCCACAGTCTGTTGAACTTGACTAACTTATTTCTAGCACAGATCCCTTGAATGAAAGAGTCCCATGTCCTAGAGAGACCATTCAAGGTGGTCATCATAATTTATGCATTCTCCACTTCTTCATATACTTCTTCTAATTGTTCCTTGATCTGAGAAACCCTTATGAAGTAAGACTGGATGGTCTCTGCATTTTGGATCTTCACATTCCTCAGTTGATTCCTCAGATTCATCTTCCAATTTATGTTCTTCCCTTCAAACAATTTGGTTAGGGAATCAAACACAGATTTAGGTGTCTTGAGAGAGGACACCTGTGGGATGAGGTGATCCTTGATAGAATCAGCAATGATCCTCTTTTCCATAACCAACTTCTTCTTATGTAAGGCCTTAGCCTCATCTCCCTCTAGAACTGGAATCTCCTCATGGATGTAGGAGTCCAACTCATTTTCTTCCAGGATCAGGGAGATCCTATACTTCCAGGATTAGAAGTTATCAGCTCCCTCAAGCTTTTCATCAAGCTTGGTATGATGAGACATCTTAACTGAGAACCTTGTTAGGATATTTAAACACTTAGGAGTTAGTTAATATCAACTTGTGTAATATATCCGTTAGGTAAAAGTGTGTTTGTTTAGTATGCATTAGTATTCATTTGTAAATATTCTAATCCGACGGTCACGATATGTTCTAGACATAGAGTGATCCGACGGTTCAACTTCTCTTAGATCATACCTACCATTGATCCATGGCTTAACACCCGATTGGTCTATGATTTCTATTTAAAGAGCATAGAGGGTCCTTGGCTAGTTGATCGATTATGAGAAGCTCATGTAACTTTCTTTCTTTTGCATAATAAATTGCTCCAAGTAGCTATTTGGCTGGGGCCATGGACTGTTTCCCTCTTGAGGGTTTTAACCACGTGACAAACATTGGTGTATTGATCTGTGATCTGTTTGTGTGAATTGGTTTTTCTTGGTGTTTGGTCCTTTGGGAGTACCCTGTGTACCCTAACATGGTATCAGAGCTTTTATGAAGAGCCGCTTTCGGTTTTGATCAAGATCTGGAACCAGTGTTGCTGAAAATTTGAAAGGGTTTATGGTTCTAGTTTTTATATGCATTTGTGGCCTATGGGAGCTGTTCCATTGCATCCAAATCATCGTTTCCATTGGGAAATAGTTTTCGTTTCACCGAAAACCGTTTCCGTTTGCTCCAGAAACACCCATTTCGGCAAATCTGAAGGAATAATGTTACAGTGACGGATTTGTTTTTTTTGTTTTGTTTTTTATTTTTTTTTGTGATTTGCAGGAAAAGAAAGCAAGCAAGGAAAACGAGAGAGAAGAGTAAAAAAAAAAAAAAAAAAAATCCCCCTTCCTCTTTCCATAGTTTTACGTACCTTTTAAACTTAGCTCACTTGGTCCAAAGTTGCTTTACACCTTGATAAGTCTTGAGTTCAAATCCTATCAAGCTACTTTTTAGTGCATGCAATTTCTATTTTCAAGTTACTTTATTGTAAAAGTGCATCTCTTGTATCTATTTTCAATCATCGTTGAGCCATCTTGTTTGGTCAAAAGGTGTTTTTCAAAAGTTCTATTTCTTTTATACTAGGAAGGGCAGGCACCTGCACCACACCTCGCACAACCAAGCTAGCAGGAAGTGCTTTCATAGCTAGAGTAATTAGACTAAAAGTGCCTGTACTCGAACCTTCCCCTCCTATGTCGGAGGAGCTATTATTTGCAAAACAACAGCAAGATGTTATTAAACAATACTTTTTATTCCTATACCTATGAAACCATACTTTTTATTCCTATACCTAGTTATATTAATGTAGGTTTTCACTTTTGGATCACAATGGTTAAATATATAACTTCTTGTTATTGGAGTCATTTCCTTTAGCTCTATGAGTTCTGAAAACACCTATTCGTTCCTGCTCGTAGACTCATTCGTATCGGACCACGATGTAGTAGTAAGAATATACATAGAGATGGATGAGAGAGAATAAGAATACTCCTTTTCATTCTGTTGCATTGCAGAAGGTTCAAGACGAGAATGGATAAAAAATATTGAATGGAATAGATATTGTGAATAGAATCTGGTTAATGGGGGGGGGAGCGCACTTCCTTCCCCTTAAATTGTTCCATTGCATCGTATCTAATAGAAAGTGCATATAATTTCAATATTGACAGAAATCAAAATATAGGTGGGCAATTCTTCGGGGCTGTTCCTCTTAAATCCAAGTCATAGTGGTACCAGAAGGTAATAGTGGTTTCAATAATACTTAATAAGGTAGGGGGTTACTATGCTATCCTACCTAGTCCTCCCCTCCTCTTTATTCCTGGCAGAAGGCAAGTGTTTTTGGGTGCCCAGTTCATTCGTGAAGTGAGTCCATATATAGTGGTGGTCTATACCTCCCAAGATCTCCAGCCAGCCTGGTCTTGTGTGCTGGTCTTGTGTGGTAGAATTAGAAGTAGAATCAGAAACTGATAGGGGCACCACGATGATGAGGTAGGTGTTAGGCCCTTAGTGAGTGATTGAGACATTACTACAATTTCAGGCCTGGACACTACTATTAATGCTCCTAGGTCAATTCCAATTTAGGTGATTCTGAGTAGCACCATGTAGACCATATTTATATCTTCTATAGAGAGTAAGGAGTTAGCTGCCGAATAAGTAAACCGTATCTTTTATGTCCTTTGTCTAATAAATAGTATGGTTAGCAGGATGTATAGTCAAGGGTTTTTTGATACCTGTACTAGTAATAATGGTTGTTTAAATGAGTCTATGGGAAAACTAGGGAATATGGGTAATGCGCGGATATCATATGCTATCATTGTATGTGAAAACATATCCATGCGAGGAATAATGTCTGATTAAAGTATAGAACTCCCACTATGGGGGCTCCTTAAAATTGGTTTACTAATCTCCAGTACATCTTTACCCTTGACTTTAAGAGGGGACAAGGCTCATTCCCCCAAATAGGCCATCTCCAAAGCTCCTCATGAACTTGCTTGTTCTTATGCTGTAGGTTATATAATTGGAACCATTAGACAACAATTTTAACGCAAGTAACATGTTAAACAGCAGTAACAAGGGAAAATGGATAGTCCAAGTAAAATGGTTTAATTAACTCCCTTAGGTTTTGGTGACCCATGGTGTTTGAATGGGTATCCTGTGATGTGGTTCTTCTCCCGTCTGTTGACAACTTGGAATGTGGGTGTAGGTAAGATTTAGGGAATGGGTGTACCTGACACTGGGACTACATTATGCACCTCCCTTCTGTCACTCCCCACCCCTAATATAATAGGAATATGCCCCAAACAAATTACATTTATTCCGAAGAATATAATAAGATGAAATGCAGACGCTTGCAAAACATGTTATCCCCCCTCCCCGCTATTATTGCACATGCCAGCAGCCCCGAAGAGCTCTCTACCTTTTGGAGAAGCCCATCACACCATCAGCGAAAGCAGCCGTTGGTGAGAGATGAACCAATGTAGTAGGTTCTTCGGAGTGGAACCATTTTTTCATCGTAATCGGCTCGGCCACCCATTTCGCTGTATCCCCACGGGCTCCATACAGGCATTCCCATTCAAATCTCCTATAGCTCCTAATTGATCACATCGGAACCTACTGGTGTCCAAAAGTACCTTACCCCTAGCCATGCCTAGCAATAGCAATTGTGAGATTGACCTTTGGGCAGTAGAACTAGAACAATTTGGATACATGGGGACTATAGGCACTTTCCAAATTAATCCCCTCGTCTACTAGACTTAGTATTTATTGGTTGTCTCTGCTCGTTCATTGTTACACTCCAATTGCTCTTTCTAATGCATGTAGATTCCCGCGTAAGCAGCGGGCGGTTTTTGCCAATTTCAGCAAGGAAATTGAAGGGAAGGGTCGAAGCATTAGTGTAAGGTATTTGGTATATAAACTATCACATGCTGATCTCCCTGGAGTGCCCATGGGAGTAGGTATCGAAACCAATTACAGTGGAAACAACACATGATTGAACAAAGAATAAGTTCGGGACAAGCCTTCAGACCGATCAACAAGCTCAACCACCTTATGATAAATACCCTATAAAGTCAAACCTATACCAGACCTCTCACACCCTAGATTTAACATAGAACTATGGTGCCTCCTTTATCCCGTGTCTATTTCTCTGAGAATACCGTAATATCTTTCTCTCTCTCAGGATGTAGTTGTACTAGCCCTTGATCAAAATCTCTTTCAATTAACTGGTTCCAGTCATCCTCAATGGTTATGACTTCTCTCTCACTTAAGTGAGAGGGCTGAACATTATTCCCCTTCTATGATGGATGTACTTGATGTACAGGAACCTCTTCTATATCATCCTGTGGGGATATTTTAATTCCAAATTAAGGTATAGAACAGTTCCAGCTATAACTAACTCCAGCGGCATAAAAATTATTGCAGGCAAAAGATATCCCTGTGTTAAATATATATATTATATATTTAAAGCATCATGTCTTTTCACCTAATCCGGGTACTTGGTCCAATCATTCCATTCTTGTGATTTATCAGCTAAATATCGACCGCTATCTTCGTTCCAATGCCGTTTCAATAAGTGGATCAGTAATCTTTATCATTCAGCTATCAATAAATGAGATTCATTCATTTCGTTGAGCAAAAGAAAAGGAATGGAACCGGGCCAAGCGTGTGTAGAATTGAACCTTAAGTTAATGGTTGTAGTAAGGGGCCCTTCACATGCAGGCTTCAAACAGGCCCAATGACCAAATGATCGAGCGAGATTGGCTGAGCATTCATTAGCAGAGTCGCTCTGCTAAATGAAAAGAATTAGGTTTTTGTTTTACACAATCACGTTTTGTACATATAGATCGTATGTACACCTGAGATAAGGTCATTCAAAACTCTTTTATAGCCCACGCTAGTCAGTTCCAAGTATAGTATATTCATCTGGGTGGGCGGGAATAAGAAAGTAAGCATCATTTGCTGATAAATTCTTTTCCAATGGGAAATAAGCAAGATATATACCCTTTTATCCTAGTTTTTTTATCAGACCAAACCAACCATTCGTATTTATTAATGATTCCAAACCGGATATGCTTATTTATATCCGTAAATACTGGAAACTCTTTATTTATATGTATTAGGGGTTACGGAACGACCGGCCCCACACATGCATGTCGGTACCAACTATACAATATTGCTTTTGAAGAGACATTGGATAAAAGGAGCAAAATCCACAGCAAGTACTCTGAGGGAGCCATCCTGACACACAAAAAAATGAAGTATAGTAGCCCAGCGACTAAACCAATCATAAAAGAAAAGGTATTATTCGCATTCACTATATCATTTTGTAAAATCTTCGGGAGAATGTTTTTATTTTCATAATTCTCCACCAGTTCTGGTTTCGAATGGGACCTAACTTTGTTCGGTTCATGAGGAACCTCTATCAGCCTGGCGTGGTTTGGGTCAGTCAGGACTCAAACCATTAGGATAGGCAAGGCTCCACCAATTGAGCACCCTTAAACCCCAAAATAGCAAGCAGTAGATCTGTGCTCTTATCTGGTGTGAGTGGGAGAGGCTCCTTGTATTTCTCGTATAAAACCTAGCCCCCCACCCAATCAATTGAAGTGATTGCTGTCGCTTTTAAACCTTCGAATGTCGGACTTGAAATAAAGGCAGGAATGTCCCAGGAAAATATTGCTTGACAAATGCTCTCTATTCTATATGAAATATAACATATCTAATAAAAAGGTCCAGGAAAGTCCTTAAAAGAAAGAGATGCTTTAGCTCTCCGGATGCTAGTAATATGCTAGGGTAGGCATGCATGGTAGTAGTGCCTAGCCTGGTATCCCAACCCAAACTGTGAAAGATATAAATCTCTATACCAAGCTGATACTGTTGATGTTGGCCGTTCCATCCGCATTCAATATGCATTCAGTCTGCATTCAGTACACTAATAGCACCAGACAACACTCTACGGGGGCTCCCCCCCCCCCCTATATCATGGACTAGTTATAATTCTATAAACTTTATTAAAACATTACCAACCTATACCCCTACACCTCCATTCACTCCACCTACATTGCATTGACACTAATTTGGAGATTAACACGAGCCGGGAATACTACATACAGTACTTCACCCCCTGGTGAGGAAGTAAACCTAGGACCCGTAGGGACTCGACAGTAGGGATAGGGGTTACCTTAGCTTCGTTTCCTGATATTAGGGTTACCCTTAAGGATACAACTTAATCTTTATTTTAAGCGGGTTAGGTCAGTAGTGCTAAATCACCAGGCTCCTTTCTTTGTTGGACTCCTCCTCCCCGGAATCATCTTTGAAGCAAGGCTAATTCAACCAAGGTTCTATCTTATCTTTAGGGTTACTAATTTAACCAGGCTATTTCAAGCTCTTTGAACCAGGTAAAAATGAACCATATCTCTTGGAACCAGGCTTATTTTCTGTTTCAGTTACCGATGTTTATCAGTTACCGTTGCTCGTTCCAGATGCGTGATGCACGGCGGGTAGTAGATTATTAAAGATATAGCGGGTCTCCCACTTTCAGGGGAATCAGGGGTTAAATAATACTTTCAGGGGAATCAGGGGTTAAATAATAATGGGTGCTTGCAGTTAATGGTCGATCGAATGCCTAATAATGCCTAATATGGTTACACTGGGGCAGCCGCATAGGACTAAAAGCGTACTGACTTCCAATGTCTAAGGCGAAATCCTGACTGCCTGCGTATGACCTTCATTGTTATGGCGGCCCGGACTAAATGATACTTAGGACTTACTTTGTGCTTAATGCGGCTTGAAGTAAGTCAAGGCTTCTTCAGAGGTTATAGTAAAAAGAATTATGGGAGGCCCACCCGATTTCTGTGTATTAAAACCCCAAGCAGTAGGTCTGATGCACAGGGTTCCAAAGGCTATAGCAAAGAGTGAAAATGCGATATTGCATATAATAAACTTATAGTAGAACGTTTAGATGCGAGTAAATAAGCTCCTACTAACTCCCCTTCTATTTAGTTTATAGTGCTTCCCTATTATTTAGAGAGTTCTGACATGGGTTCTTCGCTTAGCAAACCATTATTCCTATTGAGTTTAGTTCAAGCTGCTGAAGGAGTTCACTCTCACTCACATTCTGCCAAGTTTTCGGAGTTCATAAGCTGCTGGAGCTGACCCGTGTTAATAAAATAATACCTTCTTAAAAGCATGAATTGTTCTATCTAGTGCATGCATCCTCCCACAGATATGAAACGGTTGTACCTTTATTTTCATAAGAAATAGAATCTGATAAGACAAATGGACAATGCAAGTAAAACTTCTCTATGCAATTCTAAGTTCATATAGCTATTATAGCCTTAAAACTTAGACATGCCAGTCAATTAGGTGTTCAGCTGCAATTAGGTCTTTAGCAGATTCTTCTGTGGACAAGGTAAAACATATGTATGCAAGTGCTTCTATTCCAACTAATATAGCTCTAGCAGCAGCTTCGGTAGGAAGCACAGCAGCATAGTTTCATTCAATAGGCCTTCATAGAGAGCATAGTTTCTATAATGGAACAACTTTATTATTCTTCAAAGCAGTAGAACACATTCAAATACACTTATTTTTTATTTTTTATAGGACAATAGACCCGACTACTTATCATATGTAACCTTTTAAACCAAATTTACCATCTGGATAGTAAATAGCCAGTGGTCACCTATAGCCAGTAAGATGTGGTCATTTTATTTCTTCCACTCAACCTCGGAGGTATCCACTATGTAACCTTACTTTTACTTTCCTTCAAGTTCTCTAGGAGTTTATAGAGCCATAGATTGCTTCGCAAAAACTGACATTTTTATCTCGAGAGCTTAGTTCAGAAACTGACATTTGGTTGTTCAAATGCCTGACTTCATTTGTTAGTTACAACCTAGACCTTGTTTATGTTTCATAGTTCCTAACTGCGATGGTTTTACCGAAGATAAATTCTTGTTTCTTAGAAGCAGACTGCGATGGCATTTTTTTGCCTCCAATGGGTTCTTCCTCTTGGCTCTTCTGTCAATAGCACTTCACTATAGCCTAAGCCCCTACATGCTATTTACCCTGTCTTTTTTTTCTTTAGATTCTATAGCGGAGCGTCCTGGCCCTGCCTGTTATTCTGTTATCCTGCTGATCAAACCGTTTAAAAGCAGGGATATATAAGCTATCTTTTTGTTGGCTTTAAAAAGTAAAAGATTCCCGAGAGGGTTGGTTTTTTTCCTTTAGACAGATATTGTACAGAACTTCTTCAGTTGATATCGTTGAACCACGAACAACTACCAGATCGCTTTATTATGGGACATCAGGAAGGTTGGACGGGGGCTTAAGACATTTATAGTATATTATGCCTAGACAGAGCCACTCAGTATATGCTTTCTTTTTAGAATACTTGTAAGAATCTTACTCAATTGGACTGCTATGATACACTTCCTTTTATTAACCTGCACGAACTAGAACGAACTGGTAGCAGCCCTGGCTGGAACTTTACTTAGGAAGGAATCCACTAAAGAACTAGGATTGGCATTGGATGAGGCCAGGAAGGATTAGCTGGAACCCATATATCTTTGCTTTACTCTTTACCCACCTACAACTAGTAGATATGTAGCCCTAGATATTTTATGCATGGGGCATTTTGTTAGTCATCCATGTTGCTAGAACTTACCTTATAAGCTGCTGATGCAATTTACATTTTATGGCATGACACCTCAAGCTTACCCCTTGGCTTTTGACCTGAATCCTAGGACATTGAGTGAGTGAGTACCAGTGCTGCCTATGCATGGAACATGGAACCAAGAACATCAGTACAGTAGGGATAGTATTAAAACACCAACCCCCTTTAGACCGGTCACCCTAGGATGAGGAAGTTATGGAGGATACCTAACCCAGGACCTTTATCTTTGAAGCAAAGCAGAGCAGTGCCGGATTAGGAATTTAATTGATCCAATCACCCAACATGCTTTTAGGAAGCCACTTTCCTACAGAAAAATGCACGACAGAGGCCGCGGTTGAACACTTCTTCCTCGACCCATGCCCTCGAAGATTTATTCTATAGGAAACACCCTATCTGATAAGCTTTTTTGCATTCCACAGAACCGAACTTGTAGCCCCCAACCTGGTAGGTGCCTTCATATTCTGGCAGTTTATTTCTATACGTAATAATGCTTGGTTCAGCAATGCCCTTATGTCATTGAATAATCCGGCTATTTACCTTCTCCTTGCAAGATTGAAGGGATGCTAGGCACATATCACAGTCTTCTGGCAGATTATTTATATATGTAATAACACATCTCTCTTTTTGGGATGTTTCTCCTGCTTTTGCTTTCTAGCATTCCATCTGCTCAAATGACTAGGAACAAGGCCATTCATTCCAGGTCCAGTAATGCTTTCTATATGTAATAATGCTTTGGAGGAATGCTAGGATAAGTAAGGGTAAAACGGCTTTACTTTACTAATAGTAGCATTTCAATCAGCTCCAGTTGTTGGCAGTAATAGTGGAATATACATAATAAAGCAGTAAAACCAGCTTATTCTGGAACTACCTCTATAGGAGCTTATGCTTAAGTTGGAACACTACTTATTAAATATTGAAGCGAAGACCGGAACTACACTATAAGAACAACAGGGAATGTTGTAAAACTTACATTTGCCAGAACTAGTTATATGGGAGCAACTGGAAATGAAGGAACTACAGGTGTCGGAGCATCACTTCTAGATCACTCACTTATGGGAACAAACAATAGATTCCCTCATAAGAAGGTATAGTCATAAGATTCATCCAGAGTGTGGAAGGATGTCAAGGATGAAAGAATTAGATAAAGGAGCTTTCATTGGCCCTGATAATGATCAATAAAGAGTGCATATGCATAGAATAAAAGAGTTAGCATAGTTGGAAGGAAGATCCAAAGAGATGAGGTGGTAGAGTAGTAAGGAATCTAGTTTTGTGGATGCTCAAACCACAAGCATAGAGATAATAGTTGAGACTACTTAACACAGAGTTGCTATAGAGTCCATAGATGCACAGAGTTAGGAGGAAGATCATCCATGTTGCTAAGAAGGAGGTATATAAAAATGGCAATATGATGGTATATTAAATGTCCTTCCCCCTACATCTTCTGTCATTAGTCAAGTTCCCCTTACTGTTGCTACACATGGTGTGAGTGTGTGCATTGTAAATAGCCAAACTGCACCTGCGACAGTTTTCATTAATAGTTTGAGTATGCTTGTGAAAATTATCCAAAAGTTGTCACAATGTTGAATTCTCTGTGGAATTTATTTTCAGGCCTTCAGTCCCGGGCAACATCACAAATTGGCAAGTGTTTTACGATGATCAACAAATCATTCACTTTATCACCAATGAAGATACCTTCAAATGTTCTGTGATTGATGATTAGGAGCATAAAGAGTCTCTCCAGGACTATACATTAGAAAAAAAACTGGTACAAGTAACTCAATTCCAAAATATGTTGTCAGGCTGGATCAATTTTTTTACCTTCAATATAAGTTTAAGAGGGTCACAAATTATAAAACCAATAGCTTATCCATGCAGTATGAGGCAATCAATTTAAGAACTTAGCAAAATTCATAGAATATAAACCTTGGAGTTGGGTGTTCTCCAGCCAAAAGGGCAACATTCATTAAGTTGTTCAGGGAATAAAAGACATAATATTTGCATGGACTTACGACAATCTCAAGACATACGATACCAAGATCATCCAACGCATCATCCCGATGAAAAAGGAAATATATCCTAAACAGCAAAAACTTTGTAAAATGCATTTGAATCTTGAGCCTCTGGTCAAAAGGGAACTGAACAAGTTGCTAGCTGCAAAGAGAAATTTTCCAGTCTGTCACTCACAATGGGTTAAATGCAGGTTCCTGTCATAAAGAAGTATGGAAAAATAAGATTGCATATTTTTTTTTCTAATATAAACCCTGCCTCTTAAAAGTACAACAACCTTGTTCCTCCCATGGAGCATATTCTTCAATGTGTATAAGGTTTAGAAATGTTTTCTTACTCAATGGATTCTCTGGTTACATACAATCAAGTGTTGGTATCTCACTCTGATCAACTAAAAACTACTATGTAACCACCAAATGTGGCACATATGCTTATCAAAAGATGCCCTTTGGTCTAATAAAAGTCGGAGCCACTTTCCAACAAGCTATGGACATAGCTTTTCATGGCCTGATAAATAAATAAGTAGTTTTATATCTAGATGACATGACTATATTATCAAAGAAAAGGGATAACCATGTACAACATCTTAACAAATTTTTGATAAATGTAGGAAGTATGGCATATCCCTTAATACGAAGAAAAGCATTTTCGCCGTATTAATTTAAAGCTTGGAATATTGATTGATCCAGAAAGAAGGAAACCAGAACACAAAATAAAATGCCACATAATAAAAGGAAAGGCTTGCTTGACCAAAGGGAGGGCAAGGCCAGTGAATAGATTGATTGGACTGGATATAGGCACACACATACATAAAAACAAAAAAACACAGATATATTTTTCAGCGTAGTAGCTCAACTCAAAGGGAAGGATTAGAACGCTATGAGTCAAGGAGCCATTCCTCAATCGTAAAGTTAGGGTGAGTAACTATTAGTTGCTCGACCAAAGGGTGAGTAGTAGAGGAGGCGCAAGTAGGCTCCCAATCAATAGTAAATAGTAAGGGAGAGGACTATGAAATATTGCCATGGAAACAACATATATAGTAAGGAACACATGAGTAAAGGGAAATAATCTAATTGAACATGTGTAAAGACACATACGTAGTTAAATATCACATCTTAACTATTAACAAGCTACGAAATGAGGCATCGTACTTCATATTCCAAAATCTAAATGACTTAGCATAGTTAGCATTCAAATAAGTTAAGTGGGAGGAAATAGAATGAACAATGTGAGAGATGTGGAAGATAAAAGTGGGATATAAACATGAGGGCTTTCAACTAAGCTTTCATTTTTCTCATATAGTAGTGAGCATGCATCACAAGAACATCATTCCTATAGGGTACATTATAGCCATGAAAGAGTTAATAGAGGAGGGAAATTCGTTTGCACTACTCCTATGGTTGCTATACTAGGATCTAGATGCATATGCCGAGTGTATCAATAAGTCTATATTAAGGGCCACATTTCTACAAGTATGGGTTTATAAGAACATCTAACTATGAGGCCTTCTAAAATGGAACTAGTGGAAGGTAGACCTATTTCATTGTAGTATTTAGGTAGACGGGTCATGGATACAGGGTGGCCATCTATAAAGAGGATGTCACAATTTATAATGAAATGGGCAGTAGCTTATTCCCCATACAGGATAGTATAGGATGTCAAATATGTTAAGACACAAGACATTATATACACTTTGAAGGTTGAGCCTACTCACAAGCACCCTACAGCTTGTGTACCTCTTTAGTCAGGGGAGCAGCCTATAGAACCATTGCCTCCACTAAGGAGGTATAAGAGAGTGAGACATAGGAGTAATGTTTATATATAATGGTTTCTTGTAGTACATAACACGTTGATATGGGTAAGGGCTAGGGCATAGAGCATCTAGGATAAGTTATAGCTAGAGTATTAAGAGGAGATCAGAATGACTTAAGTCTAAGAGGAAGTGGATGAGTAGGGATACATGGGTACCTACGCATAAGGTTCTCTAGAGGCTCCTATAGTTGGTACATTTCTTATGTAGGTATTACTAGTGCTACCAATATCGGTTGTATATGTCAAAGTTATGTCGACAGAGGTGATGGTCTAATAGCTAGTAGGTAGGATAATACATAGACATCACTATAGAAAGTGTTAGAGAGATCATAGAGGTGGAGCCAAATAGACACATAGTAAATCCAAGTGAGATATAAGAAACCAAACCTTGTATAGGAAAATAAAACACACATATAGGTAGGCTAAAGATAAAAGAAGGTACTAACTCATGGGTGTATGAATATGATATGTAGTGCTTTCAAAGGCCTAGATGAAACTACAAACTAGCATGGATTAGAGGCAAGCTTACCTATGTGTAGATGTATCATGGGTAGAGCTATAGGTGAATAGGATGCAAGCTAGAGTGGCCAAACTAGAGGCAAAGGGGTAGGCTAGGATAGGATTGAGTGATCTTAATAAGATGGGAGAGGTGGTAGCATACAAGGATCAACTGATTAAGAATCTCAAGGATTAGCTAGGAGAGTGAGAGGATTGGATTATAGTGTTTATAACATAAGTAGTCTAGTTTTAGATACATAAAGATCAGCTTTGAGCCTCAAAACGAAACCTATAGAATTACTATTATAAAGTAGTCCATTATAAAGTAGTCCATGCTCTAACATAGATGATGATGATAGCTCTAGCACAAGGTAAAGAAGTAGGTCCAATAAAAGATATAACATCTCTAGAGTTCCCAAGCAAGGATGATATAACGAGGGGGCATATGTGATGCAGCCTATAGCTCCTAAGTATGTAGTGAGACACTACAAGATAGATATAACATAGTTGGATATGTTCATAGTCAAGTAGGATATATAGGTGTATTAGCAAGACATGGATCTAGTGATAACTTAGCACCAGTATAGATATTAAGGACTTAGTGAAGGCCTAGAAAAAACCAAACTCTTATATAGTGGGGAGCAACATGAGATGACTAATGGCTTTTACAAGACTTGTAGTGCCCATAGGCATTAAGACAAGGATCTTAGATGTGGGAGATATATAAAAGGAAGTTAGGTCTAATCTACCCAAACTTGCTTCACCACCACCAGTATAGCTAGTAGGACTACTACCTCCTCCACCATTGCAACCACAACCACAATAATAGTACTAAAAAAAACCAACCCTTAGAGGGATAAGGTGAGTCATAAGTAGAAGAGGGAATATGCATGTATATGTGTAGAGCTTATGACTTCATTTTTTTGCTAGACATAATAAGATCATAGTTTGTTATGCCTCCTTGATTGATTAAATGCTTGCTTGATGGAATGATTGTGATTGAATGAGCTTGGTGAAATAAGCTAGGCATACATGCTTGATTGGGTAAGTGTCTGCTTGGTTTATTGGTTTAGTTAAGCTAGATAGACTAGCTATTGGTAGTAGGTCTAGTCAGAAGGATAGCTAGCTTGTGTGTTTGGATTGATGGGTCTGGCTTGGCTGTACGGCTAGTAAGGTTAGGTAGGGTGGTACGATATGATAGAAGCATGATTGTGGGTTCAATGGCTTGCTTGGATGGTTGGATGGTGGGTTCAATAAAGAAAGATCTGTATGTCGGTAAGGTTGCTTGTAGATTAGCTAGTGTGGTTTGTAGTGGATGGTGAGCTGATTGTTGGGCTGTATGATTCAATTCCTTTTTTGCAGTTAATGAGGCAAAATAAATCCTTTTCATCTGTCTTCTCTTTCCTTGCGGCTGCACCTGGCTTCTAGGGACTCCATCCATCGTCCGTCCTAGGATTCCGGTATAAAGAGGGTAAGGGCAAAGCTCTAATCTCAGGTAGGTATATGGCTGGCAGTGAGTGACAATTCTAGTTCTCTAAGGGCTCATGATCACCACCCATTCCAATCCCAATTCCCATCATCCCATCCCATCCGATCCGGAACTTCTAAAGGTTTAATAGCATTCCCTCCCAAACTATGTGATTCCTGGACAAAAGACATGTAGAGAGAAGCCCCCAATTAGATAGAGCCAAAAAAGTAACAGTTTTCGGAGCTTTACCTCTATCTCCCTCGAACGGAGAATCATATGAGACGGAGAATCAACAGAGTTGACGGAGAATCGACATATTAGACGGAGTTCCCGGCTTGTTCCCACGGAGAATCGACACCTTTAGACGGAGTTGTAGCTTAAGAGTTTACGTTGGACAGCATCCTCTTCCGTTCGTTATTACACACGTAATAAGCCTGCTTGCTTCCTCGATTTCCTACCTCGGGCTCGCCCGCTTAACGAACGCTTCCTCTTAAAAAATTTAATAAGGAGGCCCAAAACTCAAAAACTAAGGAGGGGGAGATAAAACTCCGCGAATGGAGGAATTAGATTTATATTCGCGTAATACTGGAATTGTGAGATGATGAACAGTAGGATAGAACGTGTATATAAGGGGGGTTCTTCCAAATCCAATGGACCATATTGATTTATTGACGATGATCAGTCATATTTTCTTCCGCCCTGGTTATAGAGCCCCCCGCATCACCCGCATCACTACCACCGGATTAGCGGAATTCCATACCATCTAAGTCCCGGCGTCATTATTTTCGTTGAACCACGACAAAGCTCGGATTCAATGTATTATGCTAATTATATTATAGTAAGGCTACTATGACTACTGAGGCTTAGTTGTAAAACTCTTATATATTATTATTAGTCCCATTAAAAAAAGGAGATAACATAACAAATTGGACCGACAGCAAAGCCGAAACCTAAGAGGCAAAGCAGAACAACCAGTGGACCCATCAACACCAGTTGAACCAAGATCATTGCCATAAGCAATTGAAGGAGCAGCCGTATAAGCGCATCCCTGCAGCTTTATAAACACCAGTTTAACTGGCTTTTTAATTCCCAAGAGCATTTCTATCAGTAGTTGAAGGGAGTTGTATCAGAGTCATTTGAATCAATTGTTAGAATGACGCGCATAATATATATTAAGAATACACTTACTACAAAAAGGGGTAACCGGACCTAGTCACTACGGTCTTATAAACCACTAATGGACTAGGATTTTATTGGAAGACTAAGGGTAATTATTTGGAAGCACTACAACAAACTATTGTGGGGATGGGAGATGATGCAACTAGCGACACTAGGTAGGGCCCCAAATTATACTTATCACTCTTGGTCAACTCTTGGTCAGGCAAGAGAATAGAAAGACTGGAACCTGGACAAATTGGGGAACCAAACCCCTCTGAAGTAGTCAAGGATTTGTTCTTATAAAGCCAGTACTAGTACCAGCAGACCCAGCACCATAAGTAAAGGCAGATAAAGAAGCAATGGTTGAACCCATTGACCCAGTCCCAGCTTACCTTTGCTCAGTTCCATACCCAGGAGCATAAGGTAGTAACACCCCCATCACTAGTAGTTCAAGGAGCAAGGGTGGCTAAGGCAGCTAAGGTCCAGCTCGCCCTCTCTATCTGGTCTATCTCTCGGTTCAGACATTAGGTAGGTGCCAATATTATATACGTAATTACGCTATTTCAGAATTGATCAAATAGAGGACTTGATTTATCTATTCCCACCCAACCAGGAAAGGGATGAAGGTACGGCTTTGCTTATATACCACTACACAGCCCTTACTTTAAGGAGGAAGGATATGGTTCAGCCGGATGAATGGAAGTGGGTAAACAGAAAAAAAGAAACAACCCGTCGTTGGATCGTAGCGTGGGAACTACCCTATGGATTCATTACTGATTGCCAGAACTTATTAGATTAGCTGGGGGGTTACTATTGTCCAGCTTAATGCGAGAAGATTCGAAGCGGCTTTGCAAAGACTTTCTCCTGCGTCCTCCCAATGTAAGTATCCCCTCGTCCGATCGATCCAGCAAGAAGTAAGAAAACCGGCCAGTCTGGCTGGTTGAAACCTTTTAATCTGATATCGTTTTTATTTATGCAGAAAAAGTCCGATTTCCATGAACCAACTTCAAACAATAAAAAGAATAAAATGGCCAGAAACGGCTTGCTTGCTATAGAAATAAGAGGGCGGGCTATCAAGATAGAAAAGACTTTAATGCAGTTAGAGGAGAACAGATGTGGGATGGAGGTGCGGCTTCGCCTTCTATCCATTCATATTTTTATAGGGTTGTCTTCTCCAATGAGGAAGGGTCTTCGTTAAGTGTTACAATTGAGTATGAAAGCCCACGCTGTAACAACGAATGAATTACTGGCTTTCCCACGCTGGACGCCGGCCCATATACAAATAGTTTCACTGCGCTAAAGTAATGATGGCGGCAATAGAGAAAGTAATGGTCTAATGTTAGTGCGAAAATTAAAGGTAAAGTAGATGAGTGTAGGCAAAGGCTAGACTTACTTCTATGCAAGGAATAGCGCGAGTGTAGCACTTACGTGGTTTCACCCCTATAATGCACTGACGTGTAACCCTTACCGCTATCGTATTATTACTGAAGTATACTGCTATCGTAACGCCCATGAAATTCCTTACCGCAAATGTGCCTATGAATGGTGGCTCCGCCCAGTACTTACCGCCTTCTTATATTACTCGGGTAGTTTTTCTATTTTATTATATAACAATGCGGTGGTTTATGCCCAAATCCAACTTAAGTTTGATTAGATGGGAAGGAGAGGCCCCTACTATAGCCTTACTATTTTATATTGGCTTTCTCCTTAAGGAAATATACGCATGCATCACTTACTATTGAGGAAGTAACTAAATTACCTTGCCCGGTGCGGACAAGCGGCTTTGCTCCTTTTTTTTCCCTTCTTTTTCAGGAGGTCTTTATTATTTAGACCTACTTAAAAGGTAATGCCTTGAAATTATTCACAGACCATGTAAATGTTCAAATATTGAGTCAACAAGCTAGTTAGTGTTGGGCGGGAGGATTGTTGGTTGTTTTGATTTAAAGAGTTTTACTTCTTGAAGGTGTTGTGAAGCCTGGCAAGCATAATGTAGGGCTTGATCACTTGTACAGGTTGGAGTCAAGAGAGACTGGGGGCAGTGTTTATTATTATCTACCAGACATGCACTTGTTTTGAGTGGAGGATGTACTAGATTAGTTTAAAGAGATCGCAGAGTTTTTTTACAACCAGGACCCTTTAAATGGTAACCCGCACAGCTGATTACCAACTAATTGCAGGGCAATTCTATAAACTTGGCATGGATGGGATGCATTATTGTACGAGGCACACGAGGGAAGGAAGATAAGATCAGGAAGGAGAGATACACAGGTATAGCAAGAGAGAGATCGATACAGGTAGGTTCCATGCGCTGTTGGGAACTACGAGTGGTACGGGTAACTGTGTAACGGATGTGTGCAAGGGGTGGGATAGCTGCTTGTGAGGTATATCGAGAAGGAAGAGGGAGGAAAAGGCCTAGCAGCAATAGCAGAATAAGCAGTAGGACTGGCAGCAGTAGGGAAGGAGGTCCAGGCCGCCATAGCTTTAGCTCTTAAGCCAGCCGCTAACGCACGCTTATAAGGGAAGGCGAGTAATAAGGAAAGAAGGTGGGACGGTAGCAATCACTTAAGCTCAGCAGGACCAGCCCCAAAGCAAGCGAGATAAGCCCACTGCGATCCAAGTAGCCATCCCCCATGAAAGCCAGCTATAAAGCGCCCGTATAACCTATTTGTTTTAACGGCTTAAATAGCCTCCTTTCTTGTTGGATTTCGGGTCGCCTGGACGCCTATTTTGCATATGGGAAGCAATCTTTTTATTAGTGCAACCCGCCCTTATGAATATAAAGTGACTATTGACTGGATCACTAGCGAGCGAACCACCCAACGGGGAGAGCATTGTATAGAGTTGCTTTTATAAGTCCCTATTTACTGAAGCTTAATCATACGTATAACTTATTCCATTTAATACCACGGAGCTACCGGTGGGCTGGTTCGATAGGCGGTTCAAGTAGGGAGAGAGATAAGATAAGGAAGGATAGATACGAACAGGTCTCAATCGAGGTCTCAATCAAGCAAGCAGCATATGATCTAAGTTTGAAGTTTTGATCACAATTTTAAGGAAGGTAGTTCTGGTTGAAGGCAAGTAGTTCTATAGAGATCATAGATCGGGTATAGAGAAAAAAAAACAGGGAAAGGAAATCCAGCTGGTAGGGGGAAGGGAATAAAGATAGAAATGCAACGTAATAAGGGGCCAACACAAAGCGGATTTCAAAGATGCCGATGCCAGGGAAAAGGGGGAAGGAGGACGAACCTTTCCCCAGTTAATTTACTACTCTATTTGGCCGCTACCTTTTATGTGCTCCTCTTGAGACCCTTCACTGGTTGGTTAATGGTTTATATAATATATATATTATGTCTTTCTTGAGACACTTAGTATACACATTTGAAATTATTTTTAACCCCTACCTTTTATACAAAACTTATGGTCACTTCAACCATTCAGCAACACAAGTAATATCCCTTTTTCATTCATTCCACCTTTGTAGACGACACCTTTACATACTTAATTTCCCCCTTTGCACAGCAGGGGTGAGGAACGGAGTGAAAGCGGCTTAGGGAGGTTATAGCTACGATTTAGGCAGGTCGCTTTAAGACGGATATAAACCCGGCAGGGGAGGTAGATAGACGTTGTATGGATCAAAGTAAGCAATTAATTAATGACAGAAAGCCCCTAGTTGGAGGGGAACAACTTGTCCGGATAGCATTTTATTGAGGGAATAACCAACAGATTGACATGCCAGCACAATGAATGATTAACACACAGCACGGGATGCAAAGCTCAGTTCACATTATATGCGCCCTAACTGGCTGGGCGAAAAAAGGGGAATACTTTTATTGGCAACTGATACAACCAATCATACACCATCCATACCAATAACGATAAATACAAAATAGGTTACTTACGTTGATATACAATTTGAAGATCATACGCCATACATAGCCCATAAGCACAAGTCGTAGACAGTAAGTAATAGCCATAGAGCATATCCAGTTTAGAGGACCCCCTACCCCAGACGGGGCTTACATCTACGGAACATACGCTCCTACCTCGAATGTTTGGAAGGAATGATGAAGCTTACAAACTCTGATTCACATTTTCTTGAGGAAGGAGCAGAGTAAATGTTTAGTTGCATAGGAAAATTAATTGATATAGGACAGTTAAGGAGTTTTATAAGGAGCTTTATTAGTATTCCCCTCAGAGACAACCAATCTATTTAGGAAGAGCCAGATGAGCATTACCCTTAGAACCAACTAATCGAACCACCAAGCCAGAAGCCGTGTGCCTTACCCTTTTTCCAGAAAGAAGCCTTTAACCAGGAAGGAGGAAGCCTCCATCACCAGAATCCCCGAGGAAGAAGGACAACATAAGCCATTCATTCACCAGGCAGGAGCCTCTCAGCAGAAGAAATAAAGCCTCTCTTAGAATTTGGGTCAGTTGGAACTCTTATCCCGGAAGATGCTGTTGTTGCTGGGCCCTACCCTCTGGGCGTTGGCAGGTGCAGCATGAGTATATATTTTATAAACTGGGTATGATGTTTAATAGGATCGGTATTGAACGATTCCTTCTCTTTTCCTTCCTCTTGGATTGTGGTGATATGGGGTTAGTTGGTAAAACTGTGGCTGGTATGTTCCCACAATGCTCCAAATAGTAACCAAGGAGGGTAAATAGGTTACAGATTAGGTTGAACAGTGAAAGGTATATTCTTTCTGTTTAGAGTTCCCCGCCCGGTGAAAGGTTGGGAGCTGGTTGGTGAGTGAATGAATGGCTTCTGTTGAGAGGTTACAGGCTTATTTATGTTTCACTTGTTTTACTTGGTTGGAGAGGTACTACTCCAGCTCCTCCCTTAACATCAATTGACTCTGCTACTTACTAAAATTGATTACATAAACATATGTAATGCATCGTCATTGCATCTAGTCCCGGTCTAAAAGCATTGATATCATGGTCGAAGCGTCCCCGTCCGTCTATATAGGTATCATTGCGTGCATGGCGTCCCATGTTTCATTTCATAGTTTTAATCATTTTACCACCCTGTCCGGGGGGTTGCACATTTCCATTTAACTGCGTTGCGTTATTCGTGTACCTTGCCTCACGTCGTGATAGCAAAATCTCTCTAGCCGCACACATCTATCTAGCCTGTCTAGCCTATTGTTTCATATAAATAAGCTCTCTATAGGTTTCCTGTTTTGGAAGATTTCCTTTTGTTAAATCTGCAGGGTAGGTGGGCGAGACAGTTTATAAGATACTCTTTCTGGTTAACTGCATGCACGCGATGTCTTGGTTATAATTACTACTTTCATGTCGGTCAATACTATAACGCTAAGTGAGTCGTTGGTTGGGCCAAGATATGATTTTTATATTAGAATAGATTAATTAATATGCTTTAACACACACCATATTGAGAGTCTGCTCCGGCTGGCTAACTATATACCGGTTGATCTATGGATCAGAAACTCCAGATCTGGCTTTGGCTCAACCCCGATAAACATGGATAAAGAATGAAAAATGCAATGCTTTGGGGCTTCGGGTTGTTATAAATGAAAACCTTGGGTTTAACATATTGGAACCGCTTAACCTTAATATCCATTTTATTGAATAAATATTATATAAATGTGGCTGGAAACAGAAATGAACACTTTTTATAAATAATTACAACCCGCACCTATCCCTATTAACTAAGCGAGCCAAAAAGCCTTTTATTGGTCACTCTACGACCCGGTACTTACTTGACAATGAGTAAAGCAACCACTTAATAAAAGAAAGGGGATTCAATTTTGAAAGGGAGGGTAGAGTAGATTGTATACATATTAACAACTTGTTTCAGGAGATCGAAAAATTCGAGTGATAAGTAAATTGCATTCATAAAAGGCAGCTGCTGGTAAGGTCGAGCTGCACAAAAGAGGATATGATGTAGCCAAAATGCTACAAAGTGATCATCTGATGATATGCCCCCATAAGATGATCAAGTTGCCTTATGCACTAATTTAGGTTCATTTTTGCTTCGGGCAGGAGCTTGTTGCTTGCTTTGAACCTTGAGGAACCAAACCACGGAACGGTATAGATTGATTGAACCCATCAAGACACAGTACATAACAGGTCCAACGGAACATGGTTGGCCTTTTAGACCTTACGAACTAAAAAATGAATGGGAATAAAAATGGGAGCGAAGCGGGAAAGAGTCTGTACAGTAATAAGTGGTTTATTCTGGAATAAGAATGAATGGGATTGAATGGAGACAAGAATGTGAGTTCAGGGGATCACCTACTATTATTTATAGAGCGGGTCAAACTACACCCCCAGTTTACCTCCTAAGCGGATAAGGCTTTATAACCATTGTAGTACGGACACAGACATTCCCCCGTGCTAATCAATTTTTAGCATAACATGCAGGTTCTATTGAACTAACAAATAGATTCATCGTAATTTATTATCTAGCTAGTATTATGTTCCCTTTCGAATGCTGAAAATGCAGTTATTCCAGTCATTGTTTAAAATATGTTATAACAAAATTTAATCATTTATTGCCCTTATTGATATATGTAATGACGCTATCTATGGACAAACCACTAATATAATCAAGTTACCGCACCTATACCTCCTTAGGGACCTTAATTGAATGAATCTCGCTACCATCTTAAGCACCACTAATAGTTGGGGGGGGAGGCATCCACTTGGATTGGTCCAGAAATTACTATCAATGGGGTTTATTATAGAAAAAAATATACATATCTACCTTTCACATAAATGCCTCCACCTTCTAGTTAACAACCACCATGTGACCTAGAGTTGCTAGCCCTATTCCACTTGCTTGAGGAATATTTAGTTGCTAGATAGGCACTTGGACCATTCATTTTACCCTTTGCCTACTACTGTATTTATGAAGTTGCACAGAAACCGCCAGTCCTGGGATCATCCGTAGCAAAGAAGAAAAACGCCCACGCCTGCCAATACATAGCACTACACGCCGAAAAATATTATCATCAACAGAAGAAAAAAAAAGTAGTACATATACAAATAGACCAGGAGTATGAAAAAGTATACCGGACGATACCCCTACTTCATCTTTAACTTTGAAGGGAAAAATAAGATTTGGCATTGGTTAATATTATGTTTATAATTAAAATAATGTTTTTTAAGGACTCCCCAGCCATACACAAAGGAGGAACTTGGGGTATATAAATTTAATGTACTGACTTGTATTGCATTTCCAATTTATGGTTCCATCTCGGCTTGGATTACAACAGCTATTATTATAAAGCAAACTTGGATCCCAGAAAAGTATTTTTTTTATGGTATGATTGGTTGGTTGGATATTGGTTATGTAGCGTAGGTTGTATGGCAGGGAAGTAAGTGTTAGCTTCATCTGTTTTGGTTTATTGCGCGGAATATACTCTTTATAGGCCCCTTTCACTAGCGAATTTCCTGCCTGGATAGGTCCACCAATAGGTCTTGCTAATAGTCTAATCAGTAACATAAGTACCTATTGCAGTTGACCAGTGAGAGCATTTGACCTTGTCCAAAAAGATGGGTATGTTTGTCTCTCTCTTCTCGGAACATGAACTAGGTGTATAAGGAGCTAGGTAAAATGGTGCACCTCGAACTGACACAACCAGACCTGTGTGAATGAAACAACCTGACTTGCCTGACAGGCTCTCCCTAACCTGCGTGAATCCAATACCAGACTTACTTGCGCTAATGAACCCATGTATCTGTTGAATATTCTGAAGTGCATTATTGTAAGTAATGCATTGTTTATGTCATCCTATCAAGGTAGTAACCATTGTTACGTACGTACAACCCTATACACATTTATTTAAATAAGTTCGATTAACAAACTGGCCATAAGCCATCCTGCATAAACTCTTTTGGAAACAAGGATAAGGAGGTTTTGCCAGTCTCATTGACAAGAGGTCAATGATAGCCCCATTTGCAGGAAGGAGGTGGTCACCAATAAGTGGTACCGATAATGAGGTGCTGTTTTACTTTAAATGATAGAAATAGACCTAACCATAGACCCTTGGTTAAAACAGAGCCCTACGCCTATAACCTATATCCTCTAACATTACTTTCACGAAAACCTGAACCCCTCCCTAGACCTCGACCTCACCAGAACACAAGTTACTAATTAAACTTAATGCTATGGTGATCATTACTTAAATGGCACCTGTTTTGATAAATCACTGATCCATTCTAATAAAATCTATAATGAACGCTGAAAAGCAGACCCATTTTACAAGAAAGGCATTGATTCTATTTGATTCTATACACTTAGTAGTTGTTAGTTTTTCATCACATTTAAGCTAGCATTATGATCTTAGGATCTTTTCACTGAGAGAATAACAAGCACAACAATAAAACACAAGCACATCACAAGAGACAAGAGACACAAAGAGTTTTCCTCGGGGAAACCATGAAGGAAAAAACCCCGCAACTTCCTCTAAGATAGAATCAACACCAAAACAGTAAGAGATCTCCCAAAACAGCAGTAGTCTTCTGTCTTCTGTCTAGTCCCAAAATT
>LPNX010252805.1:125997-137783 GCA_001517045.1 Pseudotsuga menziesii
TAACTGCTTAGCGAGTTTGATGACATTGGACTGCATACATCAGAGTGGATGATTTCTAGAATGCCTTTGGCTTTGCTTTTGCTGCTAGGAAATGTCTTCTTTGTATTCTTCCCTTTCGCACATCCTTTGCAAACTCCATCATGCTTTGTTTGGAATGCAATAGGTAGTGCTTTGTAGTGCACATGTGCAAGCCTTCTATGCCAAAGCTCATTTGGCTCTACCATATCATGGATCAAGGCTTGCTCTGGATGACCCTTCAATTTGTACAAGCCTCCTTCTTGTTCTCCAATCACTACCACATCATCAATTTTCTTTCCTTTTGGCCACATGATGACTTGACCATCGATGAATGCAACCCACATTCCTTTTGCATCCAAGGCTGAAATGGATAGAAGATTCTTCTTAAGTCCTGGAACAAACAATACTTTTTTCATTGTTAGAGAATTACCAGAGTCTAGCTTGTATGAAGATTCCCCACTACCTTTTATTGGATATTGGTAGTCATCTCCTAGTTTCATCTTGTGAGGTGATTCATGTTTGACAGTCTTACAAAGAATTCCTTGAATCCCGTCATATGTTTGGAAGCCCCACTGTCTATAAGCCAATCATCATTTCCATGAGTAATGTTACCTGTGAGAGCTGATATCAGAACATATTCATCCTCGCTTGAAGAATCTTCACTTTCATGGATCTCTTTCTGGATGGTTCATCATCCTCTGCAGCATGAGCATGATGTCTTCTTTGGCTTCATCTCCCTCTAAAACTGGAACCTCTATACTCATGTAGGTGTCCAATCCAGTTTCTTTAGAGAGATCAAATAATTCTATGCTTGGAAGTTGTCAACTTCACCAAGCTTATCATCAAGCTATTGTGATAGATCATATTGAAATGAGAACCTCAAATGGAAATACAAAAGATTATATCTTACCGATTTGAGGTGTTCGTCCTTGTCCTGGAGTTCGCTGATCTAGGGTTTGTCTCAGAAACCCTAATTTTCAAAACTTGGAAACTTTCAGATCTGATTGGACAAACAAATAGATCTCTTCAAATGGAGCTGTCCAATGTACTCCTTTTCTAAAAATAGTGGAGGGAAGCTCCCGAAACAGGAAGCCCTAATTTACTGATTTCTTCTGCAGAAATTCCTGTTACTGTTTCTATGATATCTCTGAAATTACTAATCCTATATGTCTAAACTTTCGCTCTTAGGTAACCTTGCATGTCCCTGATCCAAAACCACAAGTTTCATCAGAATTGGTTTCACCATTTGGGATTTATGATCCTTTTCCCAAGGTGACCTGTTATAGGACTGTTCAGAACATCGAAGTTGTATGGAATGCCACGTGTCACTAGTTCATATTCTGAGTCTAATATTTGGACCACCGAAATTAAATTCTGTACCCTTTCTAGAACATCTTCAGGAATTCCATTTGGACCTCTGTAGCTCAAGATATTGCATATCTCCCCAGATGTCCTGTTCAGGGATGAATTCTGGAAGAGGCTGGAACCCTAAATTGGAGAGATCATATCTCCTGGAGTACAGCGAATATGAGTCTAATTTTTGGACACAGGATTCATCAGGATTTTATATTCGGTCCCTGCAATTTTCAGCTTCTGAGACTTCTCCAATATCATAATATAGCGACTGTACCAAAACTTAGCATTTTTAGTATTTAGGGTTTCTCCTAGCTCAGGGTCAAACTAGGGTTTGACTTTCCTGGAGTTTCACCCAACCAAATTTCTTGATCCAGGTTTCTAAAATTCGTTTTTGATGAGGAGAATAACCATATGCTGGTCTCACTCAAAAATTTATCTTCTCTAGAAAGCCATAATTTCCACATTGAAACTGAAAATGCTTGAGATTGAATTCCTCATCGACAGAAAGATGCACCCTTCAATGGGGAGTCATCTTAGCATACTTTTGCTGAAAATCTATGGAGGAAGATCCACAAAATAGGAATCCCTAGTTCCTGTAGCTGCACAATGTCTTCTTCTCAGGTTAGCTCTGATACCATGTTAGTTTTTCATCACATTTAAGCTAGCATTATGATCTTAGGATCTTTTCACTGAGAGAATAACAAGCACAGCAATAAAACACAAGCACATCACAAGAGACAAGAGACAGAAAGAGTTTTCCTCGGGGAAACCATAAAGGAGAAAACCCCGCAACTTCCTCTAAGATAGAATCAACACCAAAACAGTAAGAGATCTCCCAAAACAGCAGTAGTCTTCTGTCTTCTGTCTAGTCCCAAAATTTCCTTCTCCAGTAGTGCACCACACTTGGGAGAGCAAGTGATGTATTTCACAAGTGATATATAGAGAGACTCTCACTCTCTATTTATATTCATCCGTTCACTTGAATTTCCTTTTCACACATAGGCTCAACCTAATAATTACTACTCGAGCCTACACCTTAATTAGTGTATAATAACTCAAGTGCCCTGAAACTGTGGGGACTTACCTAATGACTTGACATGACTTGTTTACATTATTAATCCTCCCAATTGGAACATCGAGGCATGACCACATGACTCAAATACATAATAGAAACATCCCGGAATGAACATCGGGTTACAATATATAAGATACATAGAAGAATACATTCCGAAGTTACATATACATCAACAGTAGTATTCTGGAGAGAGGAGTTAAAATCATCTTACGCGAGAGGTGTTTTCATTCAACTGCCAATAGCACATACCAATAAAATCCCTATATCACGTACTAATAAGGAGCCCAACTACCTCCCAGCGTCCCCAACATTCCTGCTTCATACTCCTCAGTAACAACTCACGACCCAATCAACTACCAACCTGGTTCATATATACACAAATTGTTGTTCCATATATAACCCCGGTAGTTATCTAGTTGAGCTACCCTGGCTCCCAATGGGAGATTTTATTTATAAATGTACTCAACGGCATGAGTCCCATGGTAAGTCCATTTGGGAGAGTTGGGAGATCTTCCTCCTTTTTCCCTACCAGCTAAGGTTTGCAATGCTAACCCTCCATGAGGTAGGTGCGCTCTTGTTAGGCCAAGTGATGAGCTAGTCATCAGGCAAAGTGTACTTAATCATTCTTAGGGTGTATACCAAAAGATAGTGATAAATTATGGTGTCAACCAAACCAGCCGTTCATTTTAATTATTACTGTTGCAGGGTGTCAAACCTATTCTTGGCTAATGGGGTTGCACTATGAGTAAGTAGGTACCTGTTAGGTTATAAGAAGCATCACTCTCACTCTCCACCATGAGAGCTTTGGTTCGCAATCAAACCAAATAGAGAGAGGCCAGGACACTCGCTATCCATTGGCCTCCTGGACCTGGTCCGGTCTGATCAGGGAAAGTTACGTGATTAGGTAGTGCGAGTGAGCCATCTCGTCATTGTTTCCTAGCTTATAGGTTGAGCGTGAATCCATGTTTGTTGTTTGGTTTGGATAGACCTCACTATACTCCAAAAACCTTCTCATTGGGCCCTTTTCATTGCCCTCGAAAGGACAAGCGGCTCTGCACCTTTTGTTTCTCTTGTGGAAGGATGTAATAGCTTTTTTGTTACTGCTTCTGCCGCATATGCCTTCCTTAGTTAGGTTTAAAAGGTAAGGATAAGTCCCATTTCAATACACCTTACTCAAGTGAGTAAAAGTAACCCTTCACAACATAGGAGGTAATGTACCACCATACCCCGGCTGGGAAAAAACGTGCATGCAGTGAACGACGGATGTGTGTGCTGTAATGTATTTTTGTAAACAACTTTCTGTGAATGGATTTCTGCAGTGAGTGAGTAACGACTTATTTCAATATATAATGTTAGTTTCAATGTTAATAACAAATAAAAAGAGAGAAAGAACCCTACCCTAGCCAATATTGTTAAACTAGGTAAACCTTTATTATAAAATCGAACGTTACCTATAGACCTTATCTTAGTGAATCCATACCTAAATTATGTCCTACTTCCATGCAGCCACCACTAATAGAACAATATTAGATTGCCTCTAAAGTAGTGTATATAGCAAGTAGTAGTAGTTCGGAAATCACAGTAATTATGCTTTATCTCTTACCGGTATCATACTTATGCTAATACTTATGCTTAAACATATAGCATTGGTTATACTATGATAGAGCTCAATAGCTTAGGTAGAATGTAGCCTTGTAGGGCATGAAGCGTTAACGGTATGGTTTTCGAGCCGTTTCTCCTCTCATTAGGGAATCAATTGTACCACTAATTATTGTTACATAACATTGTTCTTAGAATGCACAAAATTACTAAGGGATACTAGCCTGCTATTGCTAAATGCTAAACGATTGTTGCATTATTTACTCTTGTAGAATAATAAGCTATTACTAGATACCGTGCTATTATGGGTAAATAGGCTACAGCAACAAAGCAACTAATTATTATTGTAGAGTATCCTAGATAGTTTATATGGCAGTAACGTATCTTTGGTTGGGTATTAAGGTATAACAAAACTAGCTTAAATGATAAGAGGTTGGATCAATATATAAGGCCAGGTTCATAGAGAGGATGCGCAAGTAGGCTCTCCCGTTCGAAACCCAGCATCAGTTTACCCCATGGAAGCGGATCCCATTGTAGTTCCACCCGTTGAAGATTCAATCTTAGATCGAGATCCAGACCCACCCGCAGCATAAAGAGCAAAGGTGGGGTAGCACCTATTGCGGTTGACCAGTTGCTTTACCACCAGTGGATCGAAATTGAGTAGTAATATACGGATATTATTTTCATTCCATGTCTTGCGTAGTACTTTTGCTTCAACAAGATCAACTTACTCTGTTGCTGATTCAACTGATTCGGGATCAACCCCAATGGGTTCGGATGCTTGCCCTGTCATTTTATATGTCTCTAGCTTTGACTGTAGAACAAGAAGGTATGCTAGGCTTTAGCAAATGAAAGAATATGATCTTGAGACGTATCAATAAGGCTTTATCTTCTCCATTGAAGGGGAACCTTCTTTCTAGCTCTGAAGGGGAAAATATCTCTAACTATTATGGGGCTAGCCCTGATAGGGACCATCTCCTCTCGGCCAATGATGGTGGGATACTTTTCTTTATCGTCGTCTGATACCAACCATGTCTCAATTGATATGCTCATATGTTAAGAATCGGTGTTAATAAGTTTGCTTCGCTCTGCCTCATGACTGGAAGGAGCGTGGCAATTCATATAAGTAACCTCATGACTGGAGCCTCCTATAAGTACTGGGTTCCCTCCTATAAGTTCGGTGCCTCATGACTTGAAGGGGAGACATTAGAGAGGGGGTAAGCCCCTTTACCTTGGTATGTGAAAGTGGTATGTGAAAGTAAGTTCTTATCCTCTTGGCCATTCCCCTTTACAAGCGATAGCGATCAAGCACTCAATCTTCTTTCTTAATCATGTTAGTTGGTCCCTTCCCAGTCAATGAATGAATCCTCGTGGGTAGGTCGACACTGCTTCCATTGTGAGGCCGTCTGTCTTAGTTAGGCTCCTTTTGAAGGTCGAAACTCTAATGCCCTCTCATTTGTTTAGGTCGAAACTAGAAGGCCTCAATTGTTATGCCCCCTTAGGTAGAAACAATAACTTTAATCAAACTGATACTGCGGGCGGATTAGAAAAGAAACTAGCAAGCAACACACCTTCGAAAACAACATAAACTGTATACCCTCTGTCAAGTGAAAAGGGAAACCACTCTCAAATTAGAGCTCAGAAATCAATTTATACAAGTAAGGAGATGTTTAGTTCGATGGCGATTGCTTGCTATTCTATACGTGCACCTCGGCAGACTACTGAAGCCGGTTTTCTTGGATGGCCTGGGATCCTCTGGGCTTTAGACAGTCATTACCAGAATTGCTTATGATTGCCGGGAGTCATTTCCTTAGGGTGCGGCCTTGCCGATCCCCCCCAGCTGGTCAGCTGAGAGAGCCCATCATTCCCCACCGGTCATTGCCAGTCATAGCAGCACATACAAGTATAATGTTTCCACCAACGGAGGAGCCCTGCTTATACAACGAGTCAGGAATTTGAACCCAACCTTGTTACTTTAACCCCCTAGGCCATTGAATGGAGTGGAGGGCTGCCCAACCCATTCTGAAGCCAGGAATAAATAGCTGTAGGGGATGGAGATCGTGCCAAGAGCATAAAAAATAAATATACAACCATTTGTGGGTAATGAACCTAATTATAAAAACACGGGGGCGGGGAGCTTTTTAGGCTTTCCATCACTAGATTTGCCACAAACTTACTCATGTTACAATCTCTCCTTTTTGGAACAACAGTGAAATGATCTCGTCTTCGTGCAGTACAACCTCCAGCTAAGGCAAAACAAGTTGCTGAACAACAAAAACCTGATACAGATCCCATTTTCTTGAATTATATTGATCCATCCTCAGAATGGGTAGAGGAGACTCGCCGGGCAGAGTTTTATGCTGATGACTTGGAGTGGATGGGTTGGGATGATGATCCGTAGCACCAGGCATGGCAGGCACTAGCCGCGCTACTATAAATACCACAGATGTACCAGAGGAGTCTGCCGAGTCCGAGCTAGAGGATGATCTTTTATTTCATGCTAAGGATCCCATTTCCAGCAATGGTTATTAATTTTCTTTTTTTATCGGATCATCGATAACGTAGCTTGTACGCTGTAGCATGTTGTTTTATAGACTCTAGAGGCCATTTAGAGCCTCATTGTTTCTTTATTTTGTTTCGGATATGTATTACACTCGGTGCCATTTTTCTATATTAACCCTTATAGGGTAATAGTATATTCACTATAAACACGTGCATACTTTGCATATTTTGTCTCTACTGGTTTTTCTATACATTGATGTATAGAAATCTTTTTTTTTTTTGTTTTCATTCCCTTCCCCAACTACTAAAGGAAAGAGTAACGTCGGGAAAGTGGCTTCGCTCATATTTTATTTCTTTTTGAGTTTACCAGTTCATAAACCGAGTCGCCGGCCAATTCCAATCCGATTCAGATTAGAGTCCGATCTGACCCTCGGCCGATTTCGAGTACGATTCCAACTTTTCTAACATCGGTTTAATCCGCTCTTAACAGAAGCGAACTGCCAAAGAGCAACTGAAATAAAGTAAGGAAAGTCAAATCGGGTAATTTCCCTTTTAATTTATGTGAGCTAATGGGCTAAGTGCATTAAATGAAAGAATGCTGAAAGGAAAGAAGCAACCTATCTAACCCTTGATTCAATGCAAACGCACGAACAAAAAGGATTAGATAAGTTAACCCCTTTTGTGTATGGTGGCAATGGGAGAGGCCCTAAGGTGTCTTAACTACCCTAAGGGAGTCGGAGCTCTTAGCTAGGTTTTTAAAGAGAAGCCGCAGGTCATAGTTCGGTCTTACCCAGCAAGTGTCAGAAGGAAGCCAATCGAATCCCGCAAGTTTGGTTTCGATCTTACCTAGTTAGTCTATTTGGTTCTAATCCAAAGGCCTTGTTCCGAGGAATCGATTGGGAAGGGAAGCTTCGATCCGGTAAGGAATGGCACTTGATCAATTGACCGTACCACTTGAACCTCTAGTTATCTATCCCGGGAAGCTTAGATCAATAGGTAAGCCTGGAAGTGTGGTGTATTGCGTGCGCTCCTTGAAAGGAAGTGTGGGCATTACAATAGGATGGAATCTGGACGTCACTTTATTTATATATTGCATAGTGAAACCATAGCCAAACTTTGTGAAACCATAGCGTATTACTTACTTTATTTACCCCTCTGTCCACTTTCTCTTTACGCACTGAAGAGTTCGTCCGCACAGTTTGTGGGTGGATAGTTCGTGTGCTGCACTGAAGAGTTTGTGTGCCACACAGGAAGGAATTCGTGGGTGAGCCCAGCACAGGCCAGAATACTTCCCCTTGAAAACACTTCCTCATGAATTCACTTTCTCTCCAACTCTCATAATAGGGGAGCTCACTAGTCAGGAAGGAAAGGAAGCTTGCTCGACAAGAATAACTTTAACTTTACGTGAGTGAAACACTTCGTTTCAAGTCATAAGGCAAGCATAATTGCATATATAATTAGATCTATCTCCTTGTCTACGAGATATAAGGTAAGGTATGATCGATGATTTGAGCGCACATAATGACATATATAATAGCAGCAACGTCGAGGAATTGACTTGACCAGAAAAGCCAACTCTTCACACAGTTAGATCAATTGAAGTGAGTATAACCCAATAGTTTAGAGTGTCAGATCGTGAAGAAATGGATCAATTCAAGCGCGCATAATTACATATATAAAGAATGACTCTTAGTTAAGAGACAGATCTAGTAGTGAATGGTAATTGCGAGTAAGAAAAGTGCTTGCATAATTACATATATAAATAATGACTGGAAGATCGCTAAGGATTATGAAATACCTAATAACACTAGATTTGGTGTGCTTCTCACTTGCACAATTTGACTATTATATTAACTGAGAGCAATTACTTTATATATGTAATTACGCTTTTTCCATTTTCAGTGATTCATTATGCCGGCTGATGATTTATTTATTTATGTAATTATGCTAGATTCAGTGTTTGTCATCATCCATGTTTATATATGTAATTATGCGAGGGTCATTCTTTATATATGTAATTATGCCCTGCACAATTTGACTATTAACTGAGAGCAAATTTATACCTACTCTAGAACAAGTGCACCCACAAGTCCCACATCGCTTGAGTCAAGACTTGCCTAAGGTAGCTATAGGGGGGATCTCTTTTAGGAACCCTAGGAAGGTCTCCTCAAGCAAGCAAGCCCTACACAAATTTTCACAACTTCAAAACCATAAAGAAAGGCCAACATATCTATCATGGATTTTATTATAACTTCAGCAACACATAGAAATGCATTCATCAAGGAAGTACTTTGACCTTAAGGAACACCAAATTCACTCGCCTATGATCCAAACTCGTAAATTCACAACCTCATAAAATCCAAAGGGGAATTGAAGCCCCCAATCCTACCTAAGATAGTTGACTCCCAACACTTCACATTTGACCCTAGGGATATGCCATCAGAGTAGGAACTCATGGAACAAAAAGGCCCCCCCACCCATACATATGGACTTCCTTAAGGTTTTGCTTTAGTTCCATGTAAATTATTAGCCCCTTAAGAGACAAGCTTGAGTCTCGACCTTAGTTCCCCGGAGTAAGGTCTACTTGCACCAGCTGAAGTCCATATAGTAAGTTACTTACAGTGTAGTACAAGCCCTTTAGATTCCTTTCCTCACTACTTTACTTTCTTTCTTACTTGCCTTGCTCTACAGACATGAAGACATCCAATAAGAAGAAATGCCCCATCGGCTCCCATATAGACAAGAAAGCATTGACCCCTTCCTGTCATTGAGTGCATTGACAAGCGACATTGACAAGCACTGACTAGCTGCACTGACCACCAGAGGTTCTTAACAAATTAGTTTAATACACTGACTAGAGCTTCTCATTCCTACCGACCAGAGGTTTAGAATTGAATAGAGTATAATTAATGCACTGACAAGAGCTTCTAGGCAAAAACTGTTTCCATCCCAACCGAGTAGCAAAGCTGCCGGTAGCCAATGAATCAATTATGCTAAACATAGAAAAACGTAATGAGAAGTATGTGTGTTCCGTAGCAGTAAGTTAGGTCGAGGTTCAGGTAAGAGGTCCTTCCATAGGATATGGGTCGACGAAGTCTAGTTCAAGGTTTATGGTTCCGTATAGTTCGATATAGAGGTCAAGGAGAGTAATAGAGTGGAGGGAATTGCTGTGGTGGAGTTGTATTTATGGCGGTATCTTAAGAGAGTAGTATTCGTGATGATTGTTTTTGATGCGATGGTTTCCTTTTCAATTATTAGAAATTTTCTTTTATAGGTAAGCGATAACATATTATATATGTAATAATGCTTTATGATTTACCAAGTCGAATAATTTACCAAGCTTGCAGCAATAAAACCAGGTTAAAGGCGTCTTCATTCCTATTTTTAAATTTTATGTTTTCTTCTTGTTGCTCGCTTACAGAATACTTCAGTAATTTCCCAGTGGCCTCATGCCTTCATGACTCCAGTGGGTCCCAGACCCCGAGCAAAAAAAATAGCATTTTGGTCTTTTAAGAGTATTTTCCATTAATAAAATAAAATAAAAGTGAGTCACTTAAGTCTTTTAATTATTGCCGCACTATTTAAAAGTACATTATTGTAAAAGTGAACCTCACTTATTCTACAAAAGTGATTCACTTCAAAGCAACTTTATTGTAAAGTGATTGTCAAAGGTTGATCTTTGGAAGAGGGGGGTTCTTTTTTTTGGTCAAGTTAATCCCTGCCATGTCACTACTGGGGACATCTTCAACATTTCCTTTGATCAAGCATAACTTCATCATCTGGAATCAGTTTTAAGTGCCGTTTTTTTTTAAAACCGCATATTTTTTCGACCTCTTTGCAGCCAGACAGTTAGTTTATGTTCTTTCATCCATTATTTTACAGTATGGCTTCCCCTTGTGATATTATATTTACAAGTTCTAACTATTTCTCATGGAAATCTCGTATGGAGGATGTTCTGCAAAGTAGGGGACTTTTTCAAGATAACCTCAAGGAAAGAAACAGAACCCACTGATGATGATAAGAAAATTAAATGGGCAAATAGATGTGATGAAGCTCGTGGATTTATTAGGATGTCAATCTCTACTGATTTGCGATTCCACATATCTGACATTGATGAACCTGATAAAGCTTGGGAAAAGTTGGAATTTGTGTTTGGTAAACACAATGAAATTCGGGGTCATCAACTTGAGAATGAGTTGATTTCCTTGAATCCAAATGATTTTTCATGCATTCAAGACTATTTATCTAAGTATAAAACTCTTAGATTATTATGTGCTGAATGCAAGATTAAGAAAGAAGACAAACAATGTATTTATCATATTCTTTCAAAACTTGGACCTGCATATTCTGTTTTTGTATCTACCTTCTACTCCATGAAAGAATCCTTGCCAGCAGCTAGCTATCAAGAGCCTAGCCTTGAATCCTTTTGTGGTTCCTTAATTAGAGATCAAGATAAGCACATTCATCTTGGGATAATTAACAATGCAGATACATCTAGGAAATCCTTATTGTCCCAACAGAAAGAAAAGTCCAAGCCTCCCAAGAAACAGAATTCTCGCAATAATAAGCCAAACAACAAGGGTCCCAAACCCTCTCANGACTTCTTCAACCACATTCTCATGATATAATGATTAGAAGAGATGTTAAATTTGATGAAAATCTCTTGGCCTGTGAGCCTAACTTGGCAGGTGTGCCATTGGCCTGCGAGCCTGATTCGATGATTATGCCTTCTTCTTCTTCTTCCATCTTCCTTGACAGGTTTCCAACTCCAGTTTCTGATGATGACAGTGAGGATGAAAATCCACCTCTTCCTGCTCATGTTATTCTAATTTCACCAGCACCAATACTTCCTTGATGGGTCCGTTCAACATGTGAAGTAGTTGGTGATCTTGTCGGTGATCCTATAGATAAACGCCGAACACATTCTCAGTTTCAGCGAGCCTCTTCTCTTTTGGATCAATTTTTCGAGAAACACGATCCAGAAACCTTTGCAGAAGCTTCAAGAAATATAGATTGGGATGCAGCTATGGATGAAGAATATCGTTCCTTAATAGCGAATGATACTTGGGATCTTGTTCCTCTTCCAAAAGGAAGAAAACTTGTCAGATGTAAATGGGTCTACAGAACTAAGTGTGCATTAGATGGAAGTGTTGAAAGACTTAAGGCAAGGTTAGTTGCCAAAGGTTTTTCCCAAGTTTAAGGGATTGACTACAATGAAACCTTTGCCCCTGTAGCA
>LPNX010252805.1:138827-191608 GCA_001517045.1 Pseudotsuga menziesii
TAACCTAGATTCGTCTTCAGAATCTAACACTCATGGACATGCACTTTGTGCTTCTGGTTACTCTTATACTGCATCTTCTTCTTCTACTTCAAATGAATGGCTNCTTGTCCTTTCCCTTGCAGCCTTACATAACTGGGAATTCCATCAAATGGATGTCAAGTCTTCCTTCTTACATGGGGATTTACATGAGGAAATTTACATGGAACAACCTTCTGGATATGTTCAGAATAACTCTAGCCTTGTTTGTCTCCTTAAGAAATCCTTATATGGCCTTAAGCAAGCTCCTAGAGCTTGGTATGCCAAAATGGATAGCTTTCTCCTTGACAGCGGTTTTTCTAGATGCCATTATGACCCCAATGTCTATACCAAGAAAGTAGGAAACCATCTCATCATACTTGTTCTTTATGTTGATGATCTTATCCTTACTGGTAGTGACCCTAACCTTATAACCCATGTGAAATCCAGTCTTAAGCAAAATTTTGAAATGTCAGAATTAGGACATTTGCATTATTTTCTTGGTCTCCAAGTCTTGCAAACTAAAGAAGGAATCTTTCTTTCCTAGTCTAAGTATGCTTGTGACCTTATTCATCGCTTCCACATGGAAGATTGTAAACCAGCCCCTTCTCCCTTCCAGTCTGGAGTCAAGCTTTCTACCACTTGTACTTCCCCTGAAATAGATGCCACCTTGTATCGTCAGCTTGTTGGTAGTCTTTTATACTTGACTCATTCCCGTCCTAACCTTTCCTTTGCCGTTGGTCGTGTTGCCCATTATATGCAAACTCCTCATGAAAGTCACTGGAAAGCAGCAAAAATAATACTTTGATATATTCGAGGTACAATTTAGTTTGGGATTCATTACAATACAAGGGGGAAACCTTTGTTGGTTGGTTTCACTGATTCATATTGGGCCGGTGATCCTGATGATCGAAAGTCTACTGCAGGTTATGTTTTCAGTCTGGGATCTAGACCTGTCACTTGGGCTTGTAAGAAATAACAAGCTCTTGCTCTTTCTTCAGCAGAAGCAGAATATCGAGCCACAGTTAATGCAGTCAGGAAGATTTATGGCTTCGACAGATCCTTTCAGGGTTTGGATTCGAGCAGCAGCAGCCTACTCCACTTTAGTGTGACAATCAAAGTGCCATCAATCTTGCCAAAGATCTAGTTCTACATTAGCGCAGCAAACACATTGAGCTACACATGCACTTCATCAGAAATCTTGTTCATGATCGTGTTATTGAAGTGCTCTATTGTCCTACAGAAGATCAAGTTGCCGACATCTTCACCAAGTCTCTTACAGAAGCGAAGTTTTCTAAACTTCGGTCTATGTTAGGAGTTCAGGAATGTGTCCTTAAGGGGGGATAGGCTCTAATGCCTCCTTCCTTCTCCTAATAGTGTCACTTTTGTAAATCCTTCAATCCTATCCCAAGTTATTCTTAAGGGGGGATGTTAGGATATTTTGACACTTAGGAGTTAGTTAAGATCAACTTGTGTAATATATCCGTTAGGTAAAAGTGTGTTTCTTTAGTATGCATTAGTATGCATTTGTAAATATTCTAATCCGATGGTCATGATATGTTCTAGACATAGAGTGATCCGACGGTTCAACTTCTCTTAGATCATACCTACCATTGATCCGTGGCTTAACACCTGATTGGTCTATGATCTCTATTTAAAGAGCATAGAGGGTCCTTGGCTAGTTAATCGATTATGAGAAGCTCATGTAACTTTATTTCTTTTGTATAATAAATTGCTCCAAGTAGCTATTTGGCTGGGGCCGTGGACTGTTTCCCTCTCGAGGGTTTTAACCACGTGACAAACATTGGTGTATTGATCTGTGATCTGTTTGTGTGAAGTGGTTGTTCTTGGTGTTCGGTCCTTTGGGAGTACCCTGTGTACCCTAACAAACCTCAAATGGAAATACAAAAGATTTATATCTTACCATGTCAATATGTCGGATCTGGATTTGGAGATGAAATCGTGCAGTGCTGGGTCAGGAGCAAATTAGGGTTTTGCTTTTCTGGAGTTCTGTCCACTCAATTGCCTTGAAATTTATCCCTGACTTCGATTTTGGGGAGGAGATCGATCCAGGCCTGGGCTCACTGAAAAATTCCTCTTCTGTGAAAATCCCTAATTTTTGGCAGTAGTATCGGGTCCAAAACTAAAAAACCTTATAATTGGATTCTGCTTCGACAGAAAGATGCGCCCTAAGGAGGAGAGTTATTCCACCTTACTTTTGCTGAAAATTTATGGAGGAATATCCACAAAATAGGAAGCCCTAGTTCCCACAGCTACATAATGTATTCTTCTTAGGTTAGCTCTGATACCATGTTAGTTTTTCAACATTAAGCTAGCATTATTAGGATCTTTAACTGAGAGAATAACAAGCACAACCATCAAACACAAGAGACAATGAACACAGTGTTTTTCCTCAGGCAAACCATAAATGGAGAAAACCCAATCTAGTATTCAATATGTCACTGGTCTCTCTATTAAGATGTATTATATCATTAGTGGGAACCTTTTTGAGGTTCACATTAACCTCTGACACCTTGTTGCCTACTATCAAGGCCATGTTGAGGGTTTCTGTAGCATGATCCCTCATAGTCTTCAATGCCACATTTCGGTAGGTCAATTTTACTACTTCATCATATAGCTTCGCTATCTCATTAAAAGTTCTATTAGCTATTCTCTGTAAGAGTCTAGCTAATCTTCTTTAGAGGCATTCCTGTTAGGAGTATGTCCATCAAACAAATACTCTTGGATCTCTAACTTGGTTGTTTCGGGCTCTTCTTTTTTATGTTTGTCTTTCACATTTTTATTCTTCATTTGTCCCCTCATAGCACTTCTCTTAACATGTACCAACTATTGTTCTTGTTCAAATTTCTACTTTTTGGGCATGCTGGCAGTGTGTACCTCATCAGTCTCCATGGGTTCTGAAGGTCCTCTTTTTATTGAACTTCCTGAATAACTAACCAACGATGAAACATTCCTCACCATTACAAGTACTTTGGAAAAGTCCATTTAGGTAGAATTATCCCCTAGCAGGGGTGAGATAGAGGCTCGTCCTATGCTGGTATCCATTGTGATAGAGTTGTGGAAATCATCCCAATTGGAAGCTTCTCTAAACCCGGTTATTTTAGTGTGCTCAAAAGTCTTACTCTTGTGAGATTTTCTCCTTTTTGAAATTACTTAATGTGGGACGTAGTTTATAGCTTGTTCCAGAGAGAATCCCATGGCTTTGAGTAAGTTACCAACTAGTGGCAGGGAAGCCCTACTTTTGATAGTGTATGGCCCTACCTCCCAGGGAAAAGAAATGCTTGAGCCCTTCTTAGCATTCAAAAAGTGTTCTTCTTCAACAATGAGTATTTGCCTGATCAATTCCAAGGAGAAAAACCGGACAGTCAAAACAGTTGGCAAGACATAATGCTAATGCACAAAACCATATAGCCTTATGACTGTTCCAAATTATTCCAGGAACCAGTATCCTATCATCTTACTGGGAGATAGCTGCAGTATTTTCGTCATCTCAGGAAATACCCTAGGAAACCTTTCTTGGAAGAAAAGGTTATATATTTCTGCCATCAAAAAGCTCATAAATTTATAGTAGTCCTTGCTCATGTCATTAGTGATCTCTAGCTCAAGAACCTGTAAATCATCTTCGTTATAAGATAAGAACATTCTCAACAAAAAGGATTGGAATCTAAACACTTTAGTATCGTGTAAATTAGCTAACTAAGAACGAATGTTCTCAGCTAGAAATTCATCACATTTAAGACAACATAACTGAAAGGATTGTCCTGGAAGTTCTGGTTCGACAGGACAGGTACTCAAAACAAACAGTAGACTTAACAACGACTATGTGATATAACCATTAGTATCTAGACCTAGGAATTGACTGGCTAGGGTGATGCACCACTGGGTTTCTTCATTAAATTGATTTAGGTCAGTGGGGTAAGATAGATTGATAACTTTGGCATTATATTTTGAACTAGGATTCAGGAAAGCATCCCTATTTTCTATAGTAGACTCTTGGAATAATTGTACGATACTCTCTTCTCGGTCTTTTTTGGATATGTGGACAAATTCATCTAGGACATGGAGGGTTTTACGAATGACATGAGCCTGGATAGAGCAGAGGATTTTGGACTTGGACCTATTCATGATGACTCCTTTAGTGGGAGAAAAATAGTATGCACACCACTCAACAAACTCGGGGCAATGGGAGGTCTGGTTAACAGAGAAAAAATGAAAAAATGATTTTAAAACACCACAGGTATCGCTACCCTGGTCCTTAAGGACTTCCAATTTACCCTTAGAAATTTCAATTGTTTTTCCCAACATATTGGTCTCAAATATCTCGGCATTCTCATCCACTAGATTTTCTTCTTCCCTCCAACCTATAACCCTTGATTCTGCATTATCCCCTACATATGCCACTTCTATTTCTCCTACTTTTTCCATTTTCAATAGAACTGAGGGAGTATCATGGTTCCTACATTGTTTCCTTAGCACAAATTTCTGATATGATGACACTGGCTCTCTATATGGATTTGGGACGTTCGTCAATCTCGAGGTTCTTGAAAAGACAAACCTTTCCAATTCCACGTAGACATGTTTATAATCTCTGTGCTTCTCCATACAATCCGCACTGTAGATACTTTCTCTTTGTGATGTGAGCATTTGATATGCAAGGTATTTGTGTCGAAGTTTCCATAGTACTAGTATGTGCAGCTTAATTTGGGAAAATCGACCTCCATCGTCGATCTCCAAATTACCTTCATCGGGACCGTCCACACCTGAGAGTTTTAAAATTCTGCCAACTCTTCCTCCCTTTATCGAGAGTGAAACTCTTGATTGCAGAATGTTTCTTCTCCATCGATCAATATTGCCATCTCTTCACAATCGTTGATCGGGGTGGGCTCTACAAATTTTCACAAATCGAAATCCTGACCCCTTCCATGCTAGTTCAGATCGCGAAATGTACCACGATTGTAGATCTATTTTTGCTTTTATCTCAACCCTCTGATTATTCCCCCTTTTATCTTATTTCACAATTTGGAAAATATTCTGTGACCGAGCATGTCCACTATGCGGAATGCTTCGGCGCCGTTGATATATCCTTAGATTAATCTCAACATTCCATTACGGCTCCCATTTAACACACTTAGAAAACCCAACGACTGCATTTTGACTGGCATCTCTGACCCATGAAATTCCCTTTCACCATTGATATTTATCCTTTTGAATTGGAGTCATGCATTTATGCCGCTCTTTACCTCATTCTTGTAGCTGCTCATTCCAAAGACATAATTCTCCACCACAAATGCATTCAGCACTCCTGTTAACTCTAAGAATGCCTTCCCAACATTTTTTGATAAGGTCTCTTCCCCCAAAACCTTCTATAATCCAAAATTTTAAATATGGTGCTAACATACTTATTATACACACTTAATATACAACTATATTCATCCATCGATAGATATTATTACAATAAATATAATTCCTTATAGCCGATTCCAACTACAATAGTGCGACAGATGCATATAAACCCATTCATAGGAAAATACATAAACTCTTATTCACATTAAGCATGCATGCAACACAAACACATTCGTCATCTACACATTTACACAATATCTAACGTGGAAACCCATTTAGGAAAAACCACAAAGCCTCTCTTCATTTGGCATGAAAAATATATGGCACCTTTTTTTTGGTGCATTGAGTTGCAGAATATGTGCTAGATCTTCTTCTCTTATCTATACAGAATTACCTCTCCTCTTATTCTCTTTGGTCTTTTTTCACTGGCCGTTATCTACTTGACTCTAATCTTGAACCGCACATAGCCTTGGTTGATTCAACCTCCTCTACAACTCTATGACTCATGATTCTTAGACTGTACTGTTGATTTGCACACAACTTGGATAGGCTTGATCTTCTCTACACTTCGGGTTACTCAGCTGCAGATTCTTCAAATCTTCTTACAGACACACCACAACTAACTGTATCTCTACTGAAATGACTAGCTAAGCAACAATATTAAGTACGAAAACAACCAGAAATTAACCCACACGTAACCTTGGTTCTTCCTTCTTATAGAATCTTACATGTTTCTATCATCCAAATTCATTCAGTTATCCAACAGGTTGTCATTATTATTCTAGTGACACTTGTCGATAGGAACAAATGACCCAAATTACAAAGCTACTTTTTTTCCTTATCACACATGTGACTTCTGCCAGCTCTAGCCGACCTCGAAAATGATCGAAATCTTGGCTGGTTTGACTAAAATTCCATTGAGACAAACCACATGGCCCAAGAGAACTCCAAACGGGATGCAAAATATACATTTATTCAAGTTTCGAGAAATTTTATACTGACAACAACATTCCAGCATCATCCTAAGTCTCTCAATATGGTATTTTATAAGCCCAAATATTGTCCAATCATCAAAGTATAATTCAATAAATTTATGTATGAAATCTTTGAAGGCAACAACTACTATTATGTAAAAAGATAGCAGGAGGTTTCTTAAGTCCAAAAGGCATTATGGTATATTGGAGATACCCCCACTCCATTGCAAAGGTAGTCTTGTGTCGATATTAGTTTGTGATTCTGATCTAATGGTAATAGAAAACCCATCAGTGAATGAGTACATTTCTTGACCCTCGACACTCTCCAGTACTTCATCTATAAATGGATTCGAAAATGGGTCATGAAAGAAATCATCATTCAGTTTCTTAGCTAGACACAAATTCTTACTTCACCTGAGGTATTTTTGTCCTGCACCACTATTGGACTAATCCATTCTAATTTTTCGACGGGTTCTATAACACCCGTGTCCAACATTCAGTCCAACTAAGTCTTGACCTTTTCTTTATATTGTGGATTCAATATGTATGGTAGCTCCTTGACCGGGTTTGCATTGGGCCTCAAAGGTATCTTCATATCTGAAAATTTTGTAGGGAACAGATCCTAAAAATCATGTAATAAATTAGTGATCTTTCCTATAGTCTCATCATCCCAATAGTCTCCTATATTGGCAAACTTTTATTTTTTGATGGGCCAATATTAACTTTCTTTACTTTTAGTGGAATTCGGAATTGATCGGTAGAAATAACAAATCCCTCCACTATGCGCATACCTTCTGACTCAGGTATGTTTACTTCAAGTGGGTCATCATCATCTGGTTCTCCTTACACATTGTAGAATTCCATCCTATGGTGCATTATTGTGTTGCGTTGATTGAGGTTTGTCATAGCAACAAAAATATCCTCAAATATATCTGGTTTCATCACTTGCAATTCAACATCAATCAAAGGATAGTCATCTGTGAACTCAAATGTATGTGCGAATCTAGTAGCTAACTCCTCCCATTCAATATTTCCTCATCACAACTCAACTAATCTATACCAATTCCTTGGTAGCATATCCAATGTATGTATATATTGATGAACCCATTCCTCTCACAGACATTCCTCCCATGTCGCATGACAATACTCAATATGTTTGACAGTATCTATCAATCCTATATACTTGCAACTAGTATAACCGATCTCTTCTATAAATATGATCTCCAGCAGTCTTCTACATTGTGGAAATTTGGATATAGATTGTTTATTTGTACCACACCATCTAGAAGCTGTAGGTTTCATCAAAAAGTCCAAGGCAGAAAATCATTGTTATTTTGTAACCTTTGCTTCAAAATCTATTAGAAAGGACACAAGGTTAGGTAAACCTTCACATGTAGGTAATCCTCTTGCCTCAACTCCTACCTGTTGCATAGGCCTTGTGATTCTTTTGCATTTCCTCATATATACTTCATGCATTCGATTCTTTCGGTTCTCCAATGCTTAACCAAAATCAGATGTACAAGAGCTAATACTACTCCAACTAAGCTTTCCATTAGCCATTGGATTTACAAAGTCATATCTTGAAGACAGGATATTATATATATGATCTAGGTAATCACCTTGTCCTTCGTTGCGGGATGGATCAACATATCTATGTCCTTCCAGTGGATCAATTTGCACAACCAACCTTAGCTCATAATCTTAAAAAGTTAAAATTATCTTCTTGAAATCAATGATGGTCTAATTGTTAATCATTGGTCATTCCCCAAAAGTGTAGGATATGGGTTTGTATCATCGACAATGTCTATTACTTTAGAGTCTACATATATTTTTTATCCTTCTACCTCGACATGAACTTGAACCAGTCGACCGATAGGTAGGACCTTCAACTAATTTGCTAATATAAGTTGAATAAGGGGCCACTCCAGTCGTGGATTCCCCATGCTTTTCCATGTCTTCCTTATCAATATATTAACATCAGATCCCAAGTACAAAATGATATAGTCCTTATCATAGTCTCCTATTTGGGAAATCATTCTCAACTCGTGACATGTGTTTAACCTTTTTTCAACATGGTTCATTCTTTTTTCTGGTCGCAACTTTTCGTGTGGTTCTTCTATTAGGGATGTTAAATCTATGACACCTTCTTTATCATTTATTAGTGATAAGAAAATTTTGAAAAAATGTTTGAGTTTACTAACCTTTCCCGCCAGTTTCTTTCATAATAGCTGATCAAAGCTCTCATGAATTTCTATTGTTGGTATTCTATATGTTGACGCTTGATTTTTGTCGACAGATTTTGTTCGAGGGTCCATACGGCTTCACATAGAAACCAATGTTTCTCTGGCATTCTAACCCATGTCCATTAAATTTTGGAAACTTAATATTGTTTCTAGCCATTATGTTGAGTCCTGGTACATTTGGAATAAAAGGTTGACTATTCAGACTCCCTTGTCCTCTATTCGCAATGTTAGTATTACTTATCTTTACAAATCGACTAGGAGATGAGTTTCTAGATATTACCTCCTTCAATGTGCATGGGGTTGTAAGTGTTTTGTACTCGTACCCTGGGTCTAGATCTTGAGCTTCTTCTTCTTCTCTTTTGGATATCGGTTGATACTCCTCTTCTTAATCACAAGAACCTTCATCAAAATGTGACGTCAACTCGTAGTCTTCTTCCCGGGTTGTATTGCAACTTCATCTTATGGTCACAGTTTTTCTTATATTTCCTGACCGAAATCGTCTTCCACTTCTTAAATATCCATCCTATAATTCAGTTTTTCTATAGCTAGGGAACATCTCAACTTACTTTGCTCCATTTGTCATGCACAAAATACTTCTAAATGTAAGACTCCATTCTCAGGATTCCATTTTCGCATACAAACATCTTTATCCAAGTTTTTAAATATGTCAAGCATCTTCCTCATGGTCCTTGGAAAAAATTTATTTCTGCCTCACTATATGATCTTATCATGGCAACAACAAACTAAGTAATGTATCCCTACAGAATACTGTCTACCCAAAAATCGATAGCCCTCAACATAGGGTTTCTAGTACTCTTCATTCGTTGAATCAGCTGAGGGTTCCACTCAATTGGTTCTCCTCCTTGGAAATTTTTTGTTGGTTTGATAACTTTGACAACTACTCATGCAATACAATAAGAAACTTGAAAAAAAAATCTCATTAATATCCATATAAAGGTATCACTTCAACAACTTAATCAGATTCAATCAAGATCTGTTATTCTCTTCTTGTGAAAAATCTAATGCTTTAAAATACACCTAGTCTTGGATTTATAGCTTCATCGAATGCCACCACATATCCCTCACCAAAATTATTCACCAGTCCTAGCGACGAAACCATTTGTTGGTGTTCTCTTTTCAACCTAGGTTTAGAATTTTTTTGCACGCAACAAAGCCCAAGATATCATCCCAATAGAGAAACACTCATTTGAAAACACCTATGACACAGATGAAGTCTCACTCAAGATATCTCCTTATCAGTAACTACCAAAACCCAGTTTCTACAGTTGGATGGGGGAATTTACTCTTTTTTCACTTATCTAGATCCCTTGACAAAAGTCAGTGGGTGTATTCCTTATACTTATTATGTATAGTTAATATGTGACTCTATTCATCTATCGACATATATTATTACAATAAATATAATGAATTATAGGTGATTCTGACTACAACAGTGTGACAAATGCATACAAACTCATTCGTAGGAAAATACATAAACACTTATTCACACTAAACATTCATGTGACACAAACACATTCATCATCTACACATTTACACAGTATCTAACATGGAAACCCATTTGGGAAAAACCATAAAGGTGCTCTTCATTTGGCATGAGAAATATATGGAACCTTTTTGTATGTGCATGAAGTTGCAGACCCTATTCTATATCTTCTTCTCTTATCTATACATACTTGTCTCTCTTCTCATTCTCTCTAGTCTTGTGTCGCTGGACCTTCTCTAATTGAATATACTCTTGATTCATACACAACCTTGATTGACTCAACCTCCTCTACAACTCTATGACTCCTCATTATTCAACTCTGCTATTGATTCACATAGAGCCTGGACCGACTTGATCTTCTCTACACTTCTGCTTACTCAATTGCAGATTCTTCAACTCTTCTTACCGACACACCACAACTAACTGACTCTCTATTGAACTAAATAGCTAAGAAACATATTAAGTAGGGAAGTAACCAGAAAGTAACCCAAACACAACCTAGGTTCTTCCTTCTTATATAATATTACATGTCGCTATCATCCGACTTCATTCAGTTATACAACAGGTTGTCATTCGTATTCTAGTTACACTTGTCAATAGGAACTAATGACTCATCTTCAAATCCTTTTGAATGAAGTATATGACCTTGTCTCTCTTCTCAGATATGTTTCTGTCTGCATAGAAGTGAGGGATACTCACAATACACTCCTAGCTTCTGCACACAACTTTCAGGTTATCGTGTGATGTCTAGGGCATTCTCACCAGGTACTTGCAAATGAGCTCATCGGGAAATAGCTCCATTAGTAAACTTCAAATACGACTGTTATATTCTACAGATCTTAACACAAAGCTTGCAAAGGTAAAGTGAGCTAGGGCAATTGAAAATATGAAGGTGGAGTTAAATATATAACAAATCTTGTAGAGGTAAAGTGATTCAGACCGATTGAAAATATGAAGGTGTATTTAAATATATAACAAATCTTGCAGAGGTAAAGTGAGCCAAGGAGATTTAAAATATGAAGATGGAGTGAAATAGATAATGTATATAAATGGAAATATATTGGTTTTTAATTATTAATATCAATTTCAACGTCATTAAATATTTAATATAAATGTCGGCATTGTGTCAGTTTATAAAAATTGTCTCGCCTTTATTTTTTATTTTTTTTCAAAGTGAGATAATCGTGTTTTAAAATGGACAAAACTTCTTAAGCTTAAAGTTGCATGGGAAAAGTTCCCATAAATCAATTGGACGTATAACTTCTTTCCTATTTAAAATGAGTCAAACTCCATAAGAGATAAGTTTCATGGTTAGGCTTCAGAACCATAGAAAATTTTCAAATGAAAAGAGGTTGAGTTTGTCACTAATTAACTTACTCCCATAAAAAATGGAAAAATATTGAGTTTATCGACTTATTAAGTCACTCTTATCAAATGTTCTTTTCTATTAGCAACTTGATAATACATTAACTACCTTTTACAACCCTTTATTGGGTGGGAAAACCTACCAAATCTTATATTTTTTGCCAAGAAAAAAGTCAAATATCTATCATATTGTAAATCAAAATCACATTCTTACAAATGTGAACAAAATCAAATTAAGTACAAATTTATACAACACTTACATGAACCGACCAATTCATACATTTATACGCTTACAACACTTACATGTATAATGCAACCAAAATGCTCCATAACAAATGTGAACAAAATCAAATTAAGTATCTTATACATGTAAGGATTTGTACTTAATTTGATTTTGTTCACATTTGGTCAATTTAATGGTTAGGTTTGGGAAAACAAAATGCTCCATAACTCCATTATGTCTTAATAAATTACTTGGAGCATTTTGGTTTCCCAAACGTAACCATTGAACCAACCAACTTCTTTCTTTTACCTCCCAACCATTTACCTAACCCTATTTAAAGCGGATCTTTGGCCTCTTGATGATTTTTTGGGTAAGCACTCATGATGATGATCTTAGAGTGAGATTGAAACATCAAGCCTTAAAAATCATGAATGCAGTTTCCTCCTTACTCAAAAAACAATTTCAATTTGTCAATTTCATCATTGATGGAGAGGATTTTTTGGGGGTTAACATGGAATTTTTATGTCAAAGAGTTGATCGATCAATGTGTTTTTTTTTTGTGTTAAATAGTTGACGCATCAATGTAATGTGAGTTTATACAATATTAATTTTCATATATTTACACATCGAACCATGCAAAGAAATCATATAATTATTCCCTTACATTGTATTGTTCTAATATAATGACATTTCTCCTTTGAGGTAAATAGAAACACTGGTGAAAAATTTCCAATGGGACATTAGTTAAGAACATCGTGGAATCTAGGATATCTAACATACTTACCAACTTGACAAAAGGTCTTCAAAGTTCTCATTTTTATAGGTTACATTTAGTATTTGTTTTTTACCCTTGTTTAAAAAAGCAGTGCTACATGTTGGATGAGTTTTTTTTTCAAGTTTTAGGTTACAACTTTTTTCCACAATGGATTTAATTCATCATAAATTTGTAAACACAAACCTTAAAATTGACCCCTAAATAGAAATGCGGTGCTCCAATATCAACCAGATTTTTAGGGTTTCTTATAATCACGACTTGTTTGAAATCATGACCCTGACAACTCGTATTTTTTAAGACAAAAACTTTAAAATCAAACCCCAAATCAAAAAGTGGCGCTACCAATAACACCCCTTTATTTTCTTAGAAAAATTATAAAAAATATAAGCAAACAACAATAACAATAAAACATGAGATTTATGTGGAAACCCTGTTGTTCTTAGGTAAACCATGGGGCAACTCCAAATTTGTTATCTTATGATTACTTGGTCAAAAAATAAACCAATAATGCTTTGTTTTCTTGTGATACAATGCTAGGTTCATTCACCTTTTATCGAATACATATGAGGGTTCCTTAAGGAACTGAAATATAGAAGGGTATAAAAAAAAATTCCTCAAAGGGCCTACCCCCACACCCTTGGACTGAAGGGAGGTCCTATATTCCCCACCGCAACCCACCCGACACATGAATTATCAAATGTGGTAGTCATGTACCACTATAAAGGAAAAATTCAAAGATCTAGATATCGACTTCACCTCCTAACATATTATGAGATAACATTTTAGAACTTGTTCAAAAACATGGCCTTAAAATGAAAGGTGGTGTTATGAGTAACACACTATTTTGGTTTTGAAATTAAAATGGAAGGAAAAAGAAAAATATTGGAGAAAAAAAATCCTAAAATAAGGAGAAAATAACAATTTTCTTGAAAATAATTATAAAAACATATATTTAAAAAAATATTTGGAGGGGTCAATTTTGAATCAAGGCTCCCCCAAATTAATAAATAGGTTGAAAAACATAAAAAATAATTAAATAACGAAATTATAAAAAACAAAATTAAATAATAAACCAAATAAAATAGGGAAACATATTAAAAAATGATAGGCGTGTTTTGGGGTTGCAAGGAGGTTTTTTTGGGGGAATTGCACCCCACGTTGTCATATAGAGTCATAAAATGGGGGGTAGGGGAATGATTAAACCCACCAAATTTTCTGGGTGCAACATGCCATTGTTTCCCACACCTACTATATTTTTATTGTTTTAACGTTTTAACAATTTATATATGTTTTAAACTGTGTTTTTTTCTTTTTTTTTTAAATTTTGGGGAGGTTTATTATGAGAATCACACACACATGCACACACATACATTCTGAGTAAAAAACTAATATATTCTATAATTTTCAAAAAATAAATCAAAAGATACATTGATGAGCCTTGTTTCTTTGTTCCCATCCATTATTTTTTATGAGTTTTGACCATCGTTATATTATTATGACTCCAAGCTAAACCATAACAAAACCATCAAATGAAATAGGTGTTTTAATCATGTTCATTATATTAATTAGACCATAGATCTAGGTCATAAATTAGAGATAAAATTGATATACTGCCAAGAGAGTAATATTTTTAGAATTTTCATGATTGACTAAAGAACCTTCTTCGAGCATTATGGATTCTTTTGATAGAACATATTCTTTTGCATAAAATTATCTATACACGAGTAAAGAAATGTACAGGAAATGTAATCCATCTTTGACAATTATGTTGAGGAAAGGAGTTAGAACAATATCTGAGATTGTAAAATGATTGTTACACCAATAAATAAGTAAATTGGAATCGCCAAATATTTGAAGTTTTGTTTTTCCTTTTGACAAAGCAAACCTGAGAATAAATCAGAAAGGTTTAGATTCAAGATTATTATTTGTTCCTTTTCTTTCTCCATATTTGAGAATAAAATGTTGATGTTGATAGAGATATAGTATAGCTCCTCCTCCACATGAAATTGGGGTTCCTTGCAATGCCCCAAAGAAAACCCCTAAGCATAGGTTGGATTGCTTGATGGATCCTCTATCACTCTGAATGAATTTTTCTTTATATTGTTGATGCACTCTTTAAAGAGCATTCTAAATTTATATTCCAATAGAAGCTTTAGATGCCTTTTTATTCAAGTATCAATTTCTTTTTGGAAACCCATTGTTGGCATTCTCTCTTCGACCTAGGTTCAAACTTTCTTTTGTGCACAAAAAATCCTAATACATCGACCTGACAAAGAAATGATCAATAAAAAAAACCTATGACATAGATGCAGTCTCACCAGAGATATCTCCTTATGGGTAATTGGCAGAACCAGGTTTTTGCAGTTGGATGGGGGAATTCACTCTTCTTGGCACCTTTCTAGCTCGCTCAAGCAAAGTTGATGGGTGTATTCCTTATACTTATTATGTATAGCTAATATGCGGCTCTATTCATATATTGAGATATATTATAACATTAAATATAATGACCTATAGGCAATTCTGACTACAACAGTGCGACAATAAACTCATTCGTAACAAAATACATAAACACTTATTAATAGTAAACATGCATGTGATACAAACACATTCATCATCTACACATTTGACACAGTATCTAATGTGGAAACCAATACGGGAAAAACCACATAGGATCTCTTCATCTGGCATGAGAAATATATAGTAGCTTTTTGTCTACGCACTAAGATGCAGACTCTGTTCTAGATCTTCTTCTCTTATCTATATAGACTTCTCTCTCCTCTCATGCTCTCTAGTCTTTGGTCATTGGTCCTTCTCTACTTGAATCTATTATCGATCCCCACATATCCTAGATCGAATCAACCTCCTCAACAACTTTACGACTACTTATTATTTGGCTCTACTCTCAATCCGCACACAACCTGGATCGACTTGATCTTCTCTACACTTCTGTACACTCGGCTATATACTCTTCAAATATTCCTATGGACACACCACAACTAACTGACTCTCTTCGACTCTTCTTATAGACACACCACAAGTAAAATCTTCCTTCTTATAAAATCTTACATGTCACTATCAACCAACTTCATTGTGTTACCCAAAATGCTGTCATTCTTATTCTAGTGACACTTTTCAGTAGGCATTAATGACCCAAATTACAAATATAATTTTATTGCTTTAGACACATGTGGCTCCCGTTGACTCTTTCTAACCTCGTACCCATGATATTCCTTGAATTGTCATTTTCAACCACTACACACCTTCTGACATGGATTCTTCCATCGTAGCTGATTGTGTCGCATATTTTCATTCAGTCGTGACTCCTCTTCGGTCGCTTATTCTTCCTTCGCGAACTCTCTTCCTTTACGAACTCTACTTTTGTCGTAGCTTCCTCTACATATACTTCTTGCACTATCTCTTTCTTCCTTATATTCTTATGTTTTTCCTTTGGATGTGTATGTTCTTCCTTATCTGCTTATGTTATTCCTTTGTATGGTTATGTTCTTCCTTCTCTGCTTTTGTTGTAGTTCCTTTTCCTTCCTCCAACCAGATTCTTTAGATTCTCTTATCGCATCTCCTTTTCCTTCCTCCGACCATATTCTTCAGATTCTTCGACCAGATTCTTCAGATTCTTGTCCCGAGCCACACAATGCTACTCATAAACTTCTACATTTGTTACGAATTTACTTTGAAAATATTGGAATATTTTCACTATTGCCTTTCTGTCGCGTCACACATCCTCTTATTTTTTCTTCAAGTTTTCAACAATGTTGGAACTAATGTGTTCCGACGTTACACTTACTGCAAAATTTGCTACTTTTCACACCTTCTGATGTACATGTTGAATAATGCTTGTAATTTATTCTGCTTCATCTTGCAACTATGTGATGTTTTCGTTCCTTTGTTGTTGTTGAGTGCACAACACCATAACTTGTTGTTTCACCTTCTTCATTTTTTATTCCTTAGCCATTTTCTCTACTAAGGGAAACTTCTTCATCTCATTTTTCATTTGGTTTACTCTTGTTTAAGTTGTGCACATCTCCTCTACAAATTTATCTAATTCCTCATCATCAATCAATGCTTCCCATGTATGAGAAACTTGGTCGAAAACCTTAGCACATAATTCCTCCACTTCTGATATCTTCTTCACAATATATGTTGTCACTTTTCTTCTTTCTTCTAACACCTTTGGGGGTGTACTTGGTATTACCCACGATTTTATTTATATGACCTCTTTGCAAAGGTCTTATGTTATCTCACCAAGTAGAATGACCTTGGATTCTAGAAACATCTCCTTCATTATTCCTTCATTATCAAAGTTTTTGCATGCAAGGGATACAACATTGTCAAGCCTATGCATGTTTTCCTCCCAAGTTTTTTCTTTTTGCTAGGTCTCTTGCATTTTTTTCTTCATTTTATTGACACTTTTGTTAGCTACTTTTGCATGCTTAATCAAGGCACCTTATGTTACCTTCATCTTTCCGACTACAGAATTCTGCATCACATAGAATTCATACAGCCGCATCTACGAGAAGTCTATTGTCACCTGGCCCAAGATTTTTCCCATCTCATTCAATTATAATATTCCCAATTCAAGTTCTTCACCCACCACTTGCATCTGTATTGGTCGAACTGGCATTGGTATCTCACTTTATCACTCTTATGAAATGCTAGGTACATCCTACGACTCAGTTATCTAGGGTGTATAATCTAATGTGGTTCTAATATCTTTAACAAATTTTTAGAGCACCGTCGGTAAATCAGTAACACTTCCTATGAGCTCCATCTGTCGCTAATTTGTTTTCTTGAAACTTCCCTATGCAACTTTTTCTAGTGCTTCGTTCAAAAGTATAAAATAATCACCAAAAATGTTGATAGTGTTTGGTGTTTTGTCATGCTTTATTTTCTTATGCCTTGGCTCGACCTGCTCTATGTCAAATTGTTTTCTCTTCTCTCCAATGACTGGATCTGTCGGATTTCTTCTTGAATCATTCTAGGGAGGGTTAAGATATTGTTTTTTTGCCTGTGGTTCCCCTCCCTGATCTGCATATTTCTGTGATGGTGGATTTTCTTATCCCATGTCTTCACCTTCATATAATTGGTCATATATAATAGGAGCATGCCATTCATTCGGCCAATATTGGACGATTGCCTCAACTTCTTCTTCGGTCAACAAAAAATGTGTCGTCAATAATTGGTGTTGCGAGTCTTGTCGCGGCTATAACAAAATATGATGCGATTCAATCTGAAAATTGATAATTTGGTGAAACCACTAAATGGTTTTCTCTGTAAGTATCGTATGCTTCTTCACCTAGTGCCATAGGGAATCTCTATGCATAAAAAATTCCATGTTTTTATCTCATTGTCTACCTTTCCTATCATTTTCTAACCATATATTATGCTATTGAGCTCCTCTACATTGTACTAGAAGTTCTACCCCTTGGTAGTTTGGTGGTTCCACCCGTGCGACAAATGAAATAAAAATTAGTAGCCAGGAATAATTGAATGCATTACCTTTTTCCTACGACTCCACTACATATTCTAGTAACTCATTCAATAAATACTTTGACCAATTGATTTGAATTCCCTTTGCAAAGAGTTAAGCTAGCGTAACTGCACCAATAGTACACGGATTTAGTCATATCTTGCACAACAATTTTATACCTAATACCTTCGCAACAAACCGAACAACATGGTCATCGATCGATGTGATTAGGAAACCTCTCTTATATTTGGACAACTTGTCATACTTATCCTTCACTTTGGCCATCAGCACAGTGTCCTGGTATTTCCTTAAATACGGTGCTGGGTCTATGCTTACTAATGACAGGCCTATAATTACTGCGATGTGTTCTACATCCACATATATTTGTTCATTGATCCAAAGGTAGCCAGCATCTAAATATGCTAATAACTATTTCACATAGGCATTCACTTATGCACTTCAGCCGAAGTGTGGGATATACAACAACTAAAATAAGCATGATTGGTTGAGTCAACTTGGCCCTTCCATTGGAACAAGGATCTTCAGTGAATCTACTGTATCATGTACAGTAAGAATGTAGTTCTTATGATCTAAATATTCATGTCATGATCAGTGAAGGACAACTTGTGCAGGTTTGACAAAATATTCTATAACACCTTAACTCCTTCTATAACTATGGGTGCTACCATCGGGTACTATGAAATCTTTGGGACTCTAATATTTGGTGCATCAAAGCATCTTGGTGTGATGTATGGTGGCAACATATTCCTATTTTTTTAGTCTTCATCCTCCTCACTTGGTGGTGGTGTTGTTGCTTGTCCTTTTTCTTCTTCTTCTTCCAATGTGCTTCCCCCATGATATTCTAGATGGACCTGGTAGTTCTAAACATGATTTTCCTAATGACACGACTATAATTTTCTCACCCTCTTGAGTAACCTCAGCCTACCATGGGAAATTTCTAACAGTGTCTTCCATGATCGGCGTAGGTGATATAGTCATAACCTCGGATTGAACAATTCTACTTGTGTTGGAAATCCAAATTATGATGCTCTAAAAAATTCACTTGGCTCTTGTAGTTGAAGATAAAAATCACTCGGATAAAAATCACTCTTCTTGAATGCAAAAGAGATGAAATGAAAATTGGGCACGAAGGTTGATAACGTATAACTATTCTCTGTGGCCATTCTTCACACGAGTGGGAAATCAATTGAAATATATCGGTCCTTTCAGTCACATGGGATGATCATCCGAATAATTAATTAAACTTCTATGCATGCTGCCATTTAATTGTCAAATTAAGTAGTAGTTATGGTGCAATAAAGACATAAGTGACCAAAAGGAACGTCACCAAAGTCTCTTGGCCTTTTCAAATTATTGATTTCCAACTGTCACTTATGTGATTCTAGTGTTAGTTGTGACCATGTCACACATCCTGTGACCTATAGTATTCCTTCGACAGAGTTCCTTTGGTGATACAAACTAAGTGCCTTCGCCATCAGTTTTCTTCTTGCGACATACAAAGAGTTTGTGAAAGTTTTCTTCTTGCTATGACAGACTAGCATTTTACGACAAACAAATGCATAAAAGGATAAAAAAAAATTCTCTTCTTCTCTTTTCTCCACTCTCTTTTTTTTATGCAACAAAGTCGTGACTATCGTTATACGACTTCACCTGAATTCCATTTATTAGCCCTGTTACAGGTGCTCCATCTATCCTTTTTAACTGAATTATGCCTCCATTAGTGATATGAATTACAATGTATGGTCCAAGCTAGTGCGTCTTTAACTTACCAGAATTCTTGAAGAATTTTCTTTCATACATACGAATAATTCCTCCAAACTGAAATGGATTGTTCTTGATGTTTCGATCATGCCATACCTTTTTTCTTTCTTTTTCAACATTTTGGTGATACCATGTGACAAAACATTCTTCTTACAACTACACAAGTTGTGACAATCTCTCCTCGACAACATAAACATATGTCGTCTCTGTGATCACATTGATTCTTAGACTCAGTGCAATATAGTCCATTGTCATCACAACTTCATGTCTATACACCAAATGAAATGGAGTGTGGCCTGTCAATTTCTTACAAGTCGTGCGATATGCCCACAATACCGCGAAAAATTTCTAATCCTAGTAATCTATTTGGGCATTACAAATATTTTTCAATGTATTTTCCAGGATCTTATTAAATTCTTCGACACACCATCCACTTGAGGGTGATGTGGTGTTGTCTTTCTATGCTGAATATGGAATTCCTCTGTCAGTTCTTCAATCAAATGGTTGGAAAAATGTGTACCTTGATCACTTAATAAAATATTTGGGAATCCAAATATTTTCATGACATTTTCAAACAAAATCTTTGCAGGGATCACAAGAGTACAATATTTTACCACCACTGCTTCGGCCCATCTTGTCAGGTAGTCAATCATAGTGATAATATAGCATGCACCAGTGTGATTTCCTATTGGGATGATAGGGCCCACAAAATCAAAGACCATTTATAAAATTCATGCAGTTTTACGTGACATACCAATGGCATTTCATCTTGTCATGATGACTTTCGAGTTCTTTGGCATATATCACAACTACGATAATAATCCTACGCATCTGCATGCAAGTTGGGACACCACAATCCTTCTTGTAAAATATGGTATACCGTATATTTTCCAATGTAACGGCCTCCTATGACACCAACAAGTGCTTCATTTAATGTCAATAGTTTCTCGTGTTCTAAGATGCAACGATGAAGAATCTCATCAGGACCCATCGTATACAATTTCCAGTGATCAACTAGAAGTATGCAACTTGAAAAAATATATGTTTCTTTTGTGTAGTGGTGAATTCAGCTGGTGCATAACCCATATTAAAAAATTGTATGATATCTCTATATCGATCATCAAACATGGTTATTGCAAACAGTTGCGCATTAGGGAGACTATCGTCCAAGTTACTAGGATCTTTGCTACTTTTGGTTCTTGAAAGATGGTATGGTCCCAAGTTCAATTGATTGTGTTTAAAAATTACTTCAAAATCAAATTTTTGGAAGAGGAAAATCCACCGACAGTTCTCCCCCCCCACCCCCCCCAACACTGGCTTTTTCACCAATTATTTCAATGTTGAATGATCTTTGTACATATTGAAATTTCCATCCAAAAAATAATGTATGAATTTTTGCAGAGCATATACCATTGCTAAACCTTCTCTCTCTTTCATAGCATAGTTCCTTTCTGCAATTGATAACTTCCTACTAGCGAAATCAATACGATGATCAATTTCTCCTTCACCAGGTTGTGTTAGTGTCATGCCGGACGCAATAGATGGCATGTTTAAATGAACATGAAACTCCATTTTCCAATCTAGAAATACAAGTATGGGTTCTATAGCCATCTTGTTCTTCAATGTGTCCAGGCCCTCTTGGAAGCTCTTTATCCAGTGGAACTTAGAATATTTTTTCAACAACTTTTCCATCAGAGCAGTCACCTCTGCATATCCTTTGATAAATTTTCTGTAGTATCCATTGGGTCCTAGTGTTTCTCTCAAATGCTTGACTATATTAGATGGTGGTAGGTCAAAAATGATCACAATTTTGGTCAGTTCAACCAAAATTCCATCGCGACAGACCACATGGCCCAAGAGAACTCCAAATGGGGCACAAACGATACATTTCTTCAATTTTAAAGAATTTTATACTGGAAACATCATTCCAGCATCATCCTAAGGATCTCAATATGGTAATTTATAATCCCAAATATTTTCCAATCATCGAAGTATACTTCAATAAATTTGTGTATGAAATATTTGAAGGAAACAACTACTATTCTGTAAAAAATAGCAGGATCATTCTTAAGTCCAAAAGGAATTATAGTATATTGAAAAGACCCCAACTCCATTGCAAAGGTAGTCTTGTGTCGATCTTACTTTGTGATTTTGATCTAACAGTAACAGAAAACCCATCAGTGAACGAGTACATTTCTTGACCCCCAACACTCTACAGTACTTCATCTATAAATGGAGTAAAAAATGGGTCATGCTAGAAAGCATCATTCAGTTTCTCAGGTCGACACAAATTATTACTTCACGTAAGGTATTTTTGTCCTGCAACACTATTGGACTAATCCATTCTAATTCTTCGATGGGTTCTATAACACCCGCGTCCAAAATTCATTGCAACTCAGTCTTTACCTTTTCTTTATATCGTGGATTCAATCTGTATGGTAGTTTCTTGACCGGGTTTGTGTCGACCCTCAAAGGTATCTTTATTTCTCCCAAATCTCTCACGATCCCCTTCATATCTGAAAATTTGGTAGGGAACAGATCCTGAAACTCATGTTATAAATCAGTGATGTTTCATACAGTATCATCATCCCAATAGTCTCCAATATTGGCAAACTTTTATTTTCTTGTGAGCCAATATTAACTTTCTTTACTTTTAGTGGACTCGGGAATTGGTTGATAGATATAAAAAATCCATCAATTGCGCACATACCTTTTGAATCAAGTATGTTTATATTGAGTGGGTCATCATCATCTAGCTCTCCTATCACATTATAGCATCCAATCCAATGGTGGATTATCGTGCTACATTGATTGAAGTTTGTCATATCAACAAGGATATATTCAAATATCTTCGGTTTCATCACTTGTAGTTTAACATAAATCAAAGGATGGTCAGCTGTGAACTCAAATGTATGTGTGAATCTAGTAGATAACTCCCATTCAAGAGTTCCTCATTGCAGCTCAACTGATCTATACCAATTCCTTGGTATCATATCCAATGTATGTATAAAGTGATGAACCCATTCCTATCATGGACATTCCTCCCATGTCACACGAAAATACTCAATATGTTTGAAAGGATATGTCAATCCTATATAATTGCAACTAGTATAACTAATCTCTTCTCCAAATCTGATCACCAACAGTATTCTACATTGCGGCCATTTAGAGATAGATTGTTTATGTGTACCACACCATCTGGCAGGTGTATATTTTAGCACAAAGTCCAAGGAAGACAATCGTTGCTATTTTGTAACCTTCGCTTCAAACCCTGTTAGAAAAGACACAAGTTTAGGTAAACCTTTGTATGTAGGTAGGTAACTTTGCTCAACTCTTATCTGTCGCACAGATCTTGTGATTATTTTTCATTTCCTCATAGATACTTCATGCATTCGATTCTTCCAATTCTCCAATGCTTCGCCAAAATTAGATGTACAAGAGTCGATACTCCTCGAACTATGCTTTCCATTAGTCGTTGGATTTACAGTCATATATTGAATACATGATATTATATATATAATCTAGGTAATCATATTGTCCTTCATTGTGGGTTGGCTCAACATATCTTTGTCCTTCCAGTGGATCAATTTGCGCAACCACCTTTAGCTCAAAGTCTTCAAATGTTAAAATAATTTTCTTGAAATTGATAATGGTCTAATTGTTAGTCATTGGTCAATCTCCAAAAGTAAAGGATATGGGTTTGTATCATCAACAATGTCAATTGCTTCGAAGTCTGCATATGTTTCTTAGCCTTCTACCTCGACGGGAACTTGAACAAGTCGATCGATAGGTAGGACCTTTTACTGATTTGCTAATCTAAGCTGAATAGGGGGCCACTATAGTCGTGGCTTCCCCATGCTTTTCCATGTCTTCCTTGTCAATATATTAACATTAGATCCCATGTCCAAAATGATATAATCTATATCATAGTCTCCTATTTGGGAAATCATTCTCAACTCGTGACATGTGTTTAACCTTTTTTCGACATGGTTAATTCTTCTTTCTGGTCTCATATCTTATTGCAGTTCTTCTATTAGGGATGTTAATTCTACAACACCCTCTTTATCATTTATTAGTGATAAGCAAATTTTGAAAAAATATTTGAGTTTACTAACCTTTCCCGTCAGTTTCTTCTATAATAGCGGATCAAACCTTTCAATAATTTCTATTGTTGGTCTTCTAGATGTTGATGCTTGACTTTTGTCGACAAATTATGGTCAAGCATATAGGAAAAATTCTTTCTCTTTCTGTGTTTTGAACTACACCTTCTTTTGTACCGTCGATTGCACCCACGATTGTCCATGTTGTGCATTTAGGTCCTCTCTACTCCCAACACCTCATCTTGTTAGAACAACAATATTTGCTTCTCTCAGCTCAGCAGAAATCATATGGATGTTTTGGTTGGGATTCAGATTGGGATTCTATAAGGGAATTGGATTTCCCAAATTCTTGGCATGCCACTTAGCAAATAGTTGAGGGAGTTTCTCAATGGTGTGGTTGGCATATTTACAATATGAACATGCCTTCGTAGGACTCACACAATATCAAGCGAAATGTACTGGTTGTCCATAATTATTGTAGTGGGTATTTCATCCTTACTACATTCAAAAGCACCTACCCTAGATCAGCCGGATCATAGGGTAGAGTTGATGGTACGAGGGATTACTCAACCTCGACTTGCAATAATAAGCAACAACAATAACAATATTTTTGTTATATATATATATATATGTATGTATGTATGTATGTATGTATGTATGTATGTATGTATGTATGTATGTATGTATGTATATATATATATATATATATATATATNCATACCTTTCAATAATATGGGCCATTGTATCCATCTGAGGAAAAATCCCACCATCTCCATGTTCTAGTTCTCTAGTCATCTCTATTAATGGTTTTTGAAAAGGGGGAATGGATTCAAGAGGGTATGGATCAATCTCAACATACATCGTGGGAATGATATGGAAAAAATATGAGAGCAATGGCGAAAGGTGAAAAGGTTATGTCACGCAATGTGTTCAAGAATGTAATGAATTTTTCTTTTGGGATACCTTTACAATGTATTTATAGGGTGATATAAGGTTTTTTGACCCATGGTAATGAACCATGTTATTTTATTGTTAATAGTATTTGTCCATAGTTTTTGACCCATTCTCATTGGAGGTTTTTTTTTCCTTTTTGGAGAGAGTGGGTATAAGTCACATTAAATGTTCAATTTCCCATCATTTATGGGGAAAGGAATAATAATTTTTGGACCATTTTTCATGGAATTTTAGTTGTGAAGATCAAAATTAAGGAAATGATGGTGGGATTATGATGTATCATTATGGTTTGGACCATAGAGAGCTAGGTGAACATTTTTGGGTGTTAACAAATATAGCATATGATTTGACCTCTCCCACGGCCAAATTCTCCTCCTCCTTGTTGTTGTTGTCCTCAACCCTAAAAAATTCCAACCCCCCTAGGTTGAGGGTGGTGTTGATACAACATATAATAATTTTGTTGGTATTGCTACTGAGGATACTGCGATTGTTGATATTGTGCTAGTGGATATTGAGCAGGTTGGTATCGAGCTTGCGCTCACTCAAATTTCATTTTCTCTTCATTCTTCATCAGTTATGTATCCATTGTTTTCTCCTATGGAAACTAGAATGCTCTACAATATTTCTCATCATGGCCTACATATTTACAACATTTACAGTACAAATTAGCTGATGTAGTTACAATATTCTACAAGTACAATAACTCTTCCAATCGATGGCATCAAGTTAGACATATTATACCCCAAGGCATCCCTTGGGTGTTTATTGGGTTCGATGCTCATGTTGTGACATATTTCATGAGCATCAGAAAATTATCTTTATGGTGCCCCTCAATTATGCATCAGGTACACTATAGCTCTTCTTGGATCTCTTTTCCTTTCTTAGTGTCCTGGACTTGCATCGTAAGGTTAGCTAGATGTGACTAAATCTGCATCATACCTTCACCAGTTTCTTGAATCAGTGAGGATTCTAGTTTCATTGTTATTTTCATATGTTCCATTTGTGACATAATTTTTTGTTCCATAAATGGGATTCGGATGTGCAAAAAAAATGCGACAATGAACCATTCCTTATTTCTTACATCTGATATCCGAAAGATTACTTTAGCCATCAATTTCTTAAATCTTTGGTCGAAGTCCAAGACTGACTATGTAAGTAACTACTTGATTTATTTAATTTCTGTGATGTATTGCAATTCATATTTTGGGTTTTCGAACTCATCTATTAACCCCACTCAAATTTGGTCGAGTGATTTCTGTGCAACTCGCACCAGGACTATAAAAAAATTCACATACTAGTATAACGCATGACCCCTGAAGGTTGTTATCATATTCACTTTATTTATGTCTTCATCTTGGACTTGTCGCAGGGTCCATACGACTTCACATAGAAACCAATGTTTCTCTTCGTATTCTAACCCATTTCCATTAAATTTCAGCAACTTAATATTGTTTCCAATGATTATGTTTAGTCCTAGTATGTTTGGATAAAAAGGTTGACTAGTCGAACTCCCTTGTCTGCCATTCACGGTGTTAGTATTACTTATATTTACAATCCGACTAGGAGAAAATTTTCTAGATCTTACCTCTTGCAATGTATGAAGGGTTGTAGGTGTGTCGTACTCGTACTCTTGGTCTGGAGCTTGAGCTTATTTTTCTTCTATTTTGGATATTGGTTGATATTCCTCTTATTCAATGCAAGAACCTTTGTCAAAATGCGACGTCAACTTGTATTCTTCTCCTCTGGATGTACTGCAACTTTGTCTTATGGTCATAGTTTTTCTTCTCTTTCCTGATCAAAATATTATTTCACTTCTTAAATATCCGGCCTCTAATTCAGTTTCACTATAACTAGGAAACATCTTGACTTACTTTGCTCCATGTGTCACACCCAAAATACTTCTAAATGTAAGACTCCATTCTCAGGATTCCATTTTCGCATACAAGAATCTTTATCTAAGTTTTTAAAGATGTCAAGTATCTTCCTCATAGTCCTTGGAAAATTTTTATTTCTGCCTCACTATATGAGTTTATTGTGTCGACAACAAACTCAGTAATGTATCCCTACATAATACTATCTAACCAAAAATTGGCATCCCTCGACATAGGGTTACTAGTACTCTTTAGTCGCTAAATCAACTGAGGGTTCCATTTAGCCGGTTCTCCTCGGAAATTTTTTCGTTGGGTTGCTAACTTCGAAAACCACTCATGCAAAACAATAGGAAAACTTGAAAATACAATCTTGTGAATATCCATATAAAGGTATCACTCCAACCACTTCATTGGATTCAATCGAGATCCTTTACTCTCTTCTTGTGAAAACTCTAATGCTTTAAATTATACCCAGTCTTGGATTTTTGGTTTCATCGGATTTCACAATAGATCCCTCACCAAAATTATTCATGAGTCCCAGAGAAAAATACATTTGTTTGTGTTTCTTTTCGACCCAGTTTCATGCTTTCTTTTGCATGCAACAAAGCCCAAGATATCGACCCAACAGAGCAAGGCTTAGTTGACAGCACCTATGACACAGATGTAGTCTCACCAAAGAAATCTCCTTATGGGTAACTGCCACAACCTAGTTTCTACAGTTGGATGGGGAAATTTACTCTTATTTTCACCTTTGTAGCTCGATTGGCCAAATCTAGTGGGTGTATTCCTTATGCTTATTATGCACAATTAATATGTGACTCTATTCATTCGTCGACATATATTATTACAATAAATATAATGACTTATAGGCGACTCTGACAACAGTGCAACAAATGCATATAAACTCATTCAAAGGAAAATACATAAACACTTATTCACAGTAAATATTCATGTGACACAAACACATTCATCATCTACACATTTACACAGTATCTAATGCAGAAACACATTCAAGAAAAAACACAAAGCCGCTCTTCATTTGGCATGAGAGATATATGGAACCTTTTTTTCTATGCACGTAACTGCAGACTCTATTCTATATCTTCTTCTCTTATCTATAGAGACTTATCTCTCCTCTCATGCTCTTTAGTCTTCTATCGTCGGCCCTTCTCTACTTGACTCTACTCTCGATCTACACACATCCTTGATTGACACAACCACCTCTACAACACTACAAATCCCAATTTTTCGACTCTACTAGAGATTTGTGCACAACCTATATCGAATTGATCTTCTCTACACTTCTACTTACTCAGCTACAGATTCTTCAACTCTTCTTACAGACACACCACAACTCACTGAATCTCTACTGAATTGACTAGCTAAGAAACAATATTAAGTAGAGAAGTAACCAAAAAGTAACCCAAACACAACCTAGGTTCTTCCTTCTTATATAATATTACATGTCGCTATCATCTAAATTCATTCAGTTATCCAATAGGTTTTCATTCTTATTCTAGTGACACTTGTCAATAGGAACTAATGAACCAAATTACAAAGATGCTTTTATTCCTTAACACATGTGTGACTCCCACCGACCTCTTACCCATGATATTCCTTAAAATATATTTTATAGTAGTTGCACGCCTTCTAACATGGTTTCTTCCATCATAGATAATATAGTCGTGGCTTTTCCTTATGTAATGGCTTCTATTCTATCGCTAACTCTTCCTTCGCAAACTCTCTTCCTTCGCGAACTCTTCTTCTGTTGCAACTTCCTCTACGACTACTTCTTTCCTTAGCTCTTTCTTCCTTATATTATTTTGTTCTTCCTTTGTTTGCTTCTGGTCTTCCTTATCTACTTCTATCACAACTCATTTTCCTTCCTATGACCGTATTATTCACATTCTTGGGAAGAATTCTAACTGAATTCTACCTATCTTTTCATAGGTCTAACATCCACCATCCTAAAATCACTAAACATGTTAGGGATTTAAAACAAGTTACCGATGGGTTTGTGAACAAATTCTCAAAACACTGTATTAAGGAATTTCTCTTGACCATTGTCCTAGACATTTTTAATTTGCATATACCTCCTACCACACGCATTTCAAAAATGAACAGTGAAAAAAATGTGTCACAATTTCTACTACCGAATTGCATAGAATACAATATCTAGGACCATGCCAATTTCATTTGTGACCATTGTCCCATGTCAATATTTTATAGAAGAGAGCCAACCAAGATTAATTTTTATTATCTTAAGTGTATTAATCTGTCACAGTAATCTAGGGACTAAAACATAGTCTCATAAGAGATTTCAGACAATTAAGCATGAAAATGGCATAATGGTGTTGCAATTGGAGTAGCAGATCTATATATTCAATGACACATGTCACTAAATTCCAATCAACAAGTGGTAGTGCATCACTAACTCCAATGAACCCTGATGAGGTTAACTGAAGTCAAACTGGTCATCAGAAGTGGTTGGAGGCACCCTAGTTGTCTCCAGTTCATAAATATTAATAAAAATAATCAATAAATGAAATGGAGGTGCCTACAGAACTCATATTAACTGATTGTAACAATTAGTTAGCAATTAGGTGCATTTATGACAATCAGATCACCCCAGAATGGTTCCCCCATTGAAGGAGGAATCCCGGTTAGCCTCCCTAATTGAAGGAAGGCATGGGTGTGCTCATGATGATGTCATAGAGTGTTCATCTAATGACGATTAAGTCAATTAAACTTAGGGTAATGGTTTAACAAGGCCAAATTGACCAAATTAAGTGTGCATGTTGGGTAAATGACTCCAACAAAGTGGTAACTCAAGTTTCCATATCAGAAGTTGTCACCAATGATAGCCTTCTTCCAATGGCATTGGAACAACTACTACTTAACCATGATTTACAATGAGATGTCATGTAGCCTTATTCTTATTCAAAAGTAGATCATCTTCCATTTCAGTTTAATGTATAACACATGGGAAAATAGTTGAAGGTAACTACTCCATTCATCTTCCCATTATTTTGGAAGGTTGAAATATTCCATAGTCTTCCAAAGTTGTGTCAAGTTTCTCCCATCCCACAATAAAGCTATATCACTGAGTTTAGAAACCCCTTGGTGTTGAAGTGATTTTTTTAAACCCTTTGAAATATTTTAGTTTCAATAATATACTACCAACATGTCATCACCTGCTCGAACTCACTTTCTATTTCAGTCCTTCCATGTGATCCATTACCTAAGGATAGGGAAGGATTTAACTAAGCATTTACATACAATGGAAACATCTTTAATTGCAGAAGGATGAGAACAAATCCAATATTTCATTAAGGTTTCTTGTAAGTATTTTCTTTTCATTATCTTTTTCCATAGACCATCATTCATAATAATTATTCATAATGTATTTATACCCAGTTCCTAAGTGAAGAGGTGAATATTTTTAATCCCCCATCCACCATAAGCCTTTGGTACTGCTATAGTTTTCCATTTTATTAAAGGAATTCCTTCCTTTTGTCTTCAGCTTGTCCATAAGAAACTAAAGACAATTTTCCAAATTTTGACAAGGGTACCTTTAGGAATATGCACAATGGAGAGTCAATAAAGGTATGCTTTCAAGAAAAACCTTTACTAGTATAATCCTACCTCCATGAGATAGCCAATGGTGACACCAACACGGAATTCTAGATTCAATTTTTGAAATAGCCATAACTAGTCATTTCAATGATAATTGTTAGAATTAAAAAAGAAACATAAATAATTTAAACCAAAGTCCAAGGGATTGTTAGGATATGCTAGAATGTTGATAATATGGGATTCAACCTCCTCCTATACTGCATGGAATAACACATAAGATTTATGAACATTGATTTTCATCCTAGTCACCACACAAAATAATTCTACGATAGATTTAAATGATTCCCATTCCTTGAAAATTCCTTTCCCAAAGCAAACGATGTCACCAATTAACAAAAGATGAGTGAGAAAAAGGAAGGATTCAGTTTTATACCATTTAACATACCATTTATTTTTGCATTCTTAATGATTCTACTCAAGGATTTGATGATCAACAAAACAAGAAAGGATATAGATAACAACCTTTCCTTAATCCGTTGGATGCTATAATTTTTTTTAGCTAAGATTCATTTATAAGAAAAACATAAGAATATGAGGATAAGCACTCAAGAATCCAATTGGCAGTTGATAGGCTAATCCCAATATGCAATAATACCATTCTCAAGAACAACCATTTCACCAGGTCATAATACTTATATAAGTCAATTTTCATATCGATAGTAGGATAGAGATTCATCTTTATACGATGAAATCCTTCTTGTTCAGAGCTAACCGCATCTTGGAGTTTCCTCTCTGAAATGAAACCAAACCGTTCCTCTTATATAAGATGTTCAATCACTCTTTTTAATGAATTTGCAATAATGTTTTATATCATATTACATAACATATTGCATAGTGAGACGGTCCTATAGTGTTTGAATGATCTTGGTTCATTCGACATAGGAGTTAAGGAAAATAATGTTGAATTGATTTCCCAAGAGACTGATCCCATGCATCTAGACTCATTTATTATTTTTAATAGACCCACCTCCATCAAATGATAAATGACAATGAAGAACTCTATTGTCCACCTCTTAGGGCCATAAGTTTTTTATTTTTTAAATGGCCTTAATGCACCTTTTAATTCATCTCTAGTCACTTGTTCTTCAAGATCTTAATTTCGATCTTGGTACACTATGCCAGGGAAAACTTGAATGATATCTAGTTTCTCAACCATGCCATCTGGCTTACATTCATCCCATCATCTAAATCAGGTGCTGGTGACCTAACCATATGGTTTGAAATCCTTTCATGTGCTTCATTGACTTCTAAGATGAAAGGATTTTGTATTTTTTCTGTATTTCCATGATCCTAGGTTTGTATGCAATGTTCTCTTCCAGTCCTACATAAATTTATTTTCTATGTTTCTTCTCTTGCTTCCCTGGGGATAGAAGCATGAGGAATTCGTGTTGGATTTAAATTCAGAAGGTAATTTTGTTGAGTCTATTTTTCTGTGATTCTATTTTTGCCAAATATTTATCACCTTCTGGTGTGACTTACTGGTTTTAGTCTGTACTTATTATACTTCTACAAGGACACAAGTGAGATCCTTTTCTATATCTATATCATGACTATGCACTAGATATCCATTAAGAGAAGTTTCATGATTCTTCATACCATTTATTGACACTCTTATTTCATCTAGTGCATCTAGCGTGAGCTCTAATCCTTGGTTTCCTTTAAACATGTTATCTTTAGTCTCCTTATGATATATATTTATCATATTGTTAATATATTCTAGATGAGAATGAGTCATTTGTTTTCCACTATGCATGTATAAAGCTAGTCCTTTCATGGCTGCACTATTCTAGTTTAATTGTTGATGGAATTCTTTTCTATCTCCCTTGGTTCCAATGAAACAAGATACAATTACTGGGTATTATTTATTTTCTTCTCTTCTTCTGTAGGCTTTTTAGAACTCTCATTTTGTTCTTCGCTTTCTAATGTATTAATATAGAGAGTACTGATCACTTTAGTGAATTATTGGGGTTCTTGAGAAGATGGCTTTGATTTCTGGGCTTTAAACCATTCATATAAATAGATCCATTCATTTTTGGTTTTCATATGTTCTTTCCATTTTGCTGTCAGTTCATTTTTCTCCTCAAGAGAATATTATACTCTAAATTATCGAGAGTCCTCATGTATAAAGAAGTCCCAATTTGTCATCTTATTCACAAACCCATCTCTTTGATCAAAATAAGAGTAGCCCTTGTATCTATTCAAGAATATCTCTATTTCATGGACGGAAGGTCTAGGGATTTCTGGTGGAAGAATGGTGGTTAGTATGGAGGATGGAAGAGTTTCTGTTTGCTTCATCCTTTTAAATATCCTGCTTTCTTTGGCCTCGTGCCTAAGATGTTTTCTTCTTCTTTCTTCTTCTGTAAATGTTTGGTTATACTTAAGGCTTGATTTATCCCAAGAGGGTCTTTGAGAGGATAGAAAATCATTGACTTTTTGAGATTGATCCCTCCAACTGTCAGGAAAATCATAGCATTGGATTGTGTTACATATGAGATGTGGGAATTTCAGATCATCAGGGCCTTGCATATGCTATTTTCATCAGGCTGAAGAGAGCATTCTAGTGTTCACATGGCTTGGATTTCTCAAGAAGGTTTTAGGATGCAATGATTATTTGAAATGGGGTTGGAACAAATGTGTTTATTTGAGACTGAGTAGCTTCTGAAGAAGAAGGTTTATTTAAAACATTTTCAAATGGGTTTGTAGAAATATTTATAGAGGATAAGGAAAGTTCACCACGTTGGCTAGGAAAAATCCAAGGATTGACAAGAGAACGACATGATGGACAAGAAATGTATGAATTGTTATGGATGCATTATGATTGTTTGAGTTGATGGTGAAAGCATAAAGATGGATACTTTAATCTTATGATTTTAGAGATACACAAAACATATCTTAAGTATTTTTTAATTCCTTAAGATCTTCTTTGTTATATGGACTTTTTTATGCGTTATACATTAATATTGATAACCTCATTTTCCATATGGACTATTTTTCTACCAAATTTACTTATCAGCTTGAAAGCCTAGACTACCTTTGAAATGATCCAAGGATCCCTTTCCATTTGGAAATGTTAGATTCTTAATTTGAAAGATAGGATGATGCAATAATACTTTTACATTTGAGAATGATATTTATAATACTTTTTCATTTGAGAATGAGAACTCTATTGTCCACCTCTTAGGGCCATAATTTTTTATGTTTTAAATGATCTTAATGCACCTTTTAATTCATATCTAGTCATTTCTTCTTCAAGATCTTCATTCCGATCATGGTACACTATGACAGGGAAAATTCAAATGATATCTAGTTTCTCAACTATGTGATATGGGTAATATTATTTAAACAAGGATATAAAGTGATAAACTACCACCAATTCATTAACCTGAAAATATTTTTATTTTATTCCATCTTCACATTCAATTTTCCAAATCGAGTTATAACACTTCCTAAAATGAGCATAGATATAGAAATAATTTGAATTCCTATCGCCTTCCATGAGCCAAGTGGCTCTACTCTTATACCTCCAATCAACTTCTTCTAGACTCAACAAGTGACTCTTTATGTCCTCCATAAATTTTAACATGTTTGTTTCTTTTTCATTTAACACTCCTTGCAAATTTGATGAAAACATAACTTTCAATTCCGACTCAATACCGACCAATTCCTGTCAATATGTGTTAATTTTATTTATCTATCATATCATACTATACTCAGAAGAATTGTCATGTGCTATGATTATTTTATATTACTCTCAGACCACATAGTCATATGCTAAAGTAATTCACTCTATAGGTGGCTAGTCTCTAGAGGAGACTTAATAGATTTATCCATCTCGAATGACCATGGCTAGTAATACATAACATAACTTTTATGCTTCAACATGCAGATAATTTTATCTCTATAACTAGAGGCCCACTCCATGGGTACCCATTATACTTTGGGTGTCTACATGAGAATCATTACTTGATATTACTCACATGTCCAAGTTGATATTACTCATAAGTTTGATTTGATATCACTCATTGTTATACCCAAATCCTGTCACCAACATGTGATGAGATCCTTAACACCCTATGTTTTCCCTAAATCCCAAACTTGGAGTGGAAACTTGCTTTGGATGTTAATTCCACATGAAAAAACCTAGCACCATGCTTTCCCTTTATCTGATGAGCAGTACCTTGTTCAGCATTGCCTGAGTCCTATTATAGAAAAGAGGTTCCACTGTATATACGCTTTGTTCTTGAAGTGGTTCTTACCCTCCACTGCTCTGTCATAAAGGAAGATAAGTGGTACCCTTGGTAAAATTGGAAAAAGAGGATTCTCAAGGCTTCTAGAACATGAGCCCGATGACCTCCCTTATCCCTATCAATCTAGGCTGGTTGGAGTCAAGATCCATCTTGGTAGCATCTTATGGCCACCTCACCTAAAATTCTCTCAACTATCCCTATCCATTGATCCCTATAAATACAAGCTCATATCCACAGTTGAGGGGGAGAACTGAATGGTAATGTTAGGTTGTTGAATTGACTATCTAGCCCAATCCATTGGAGAGAATAAGAGAGCAAGTTGGAGCTATCAGGGATGAGGTGTTTGTCTTGTGGAGGATTTTGTCAACACTAAGGAAATTGTTGTAAGATTATTCATTCATTTCTTAATGCAAAGTTGATTTCTGTCCCACATATCTGTTGTATTGATCTCACATGTATATGTTACTCGATTCCTTAGTCACCAATATGGATGTGTGAATAATGTTCTGGTAGCTTTGATGTTCTTGTTTGTTTGACATGTTTTGTAGGTACATAGGTTCATCATCAAAGCATTATTCTAGGTGTTTACAACATTTAGGGAAGGTCTTCATCCTTTGTCGTTCACTCATTTGTTCTAGATCTGAACCATTCAGACCAGAGGAACATGTTCTGTCCACAGAAGGTGCAATATTATTGAAAACAAATCTGGCTACTCCGCTGGGGAGCAAAGCAAATTTCAGTTGATCTGATCTTCCTTAACCCTCTAATGCTTGTCCAAATCTAGGCTCCATTATATAACTCTCTTCAGTCAGATATGCCATTTGACTTAGTGAAGTTTGGTTTGAAACTTTTAGATCTATTCAGATATGAATTATTTTGAATTTATATGCTCTGTTTTACTGTCAATTCATCAGTCTTTACCTTAATTTGAAATTTTTTAAACTTGAATTCTCGTTATCCTTGTGGTTTGGATATATTCAGGGAGCCTCGCATTTGTTGTAGGAAATAAGAGGTGCCACCACCTAAACCCTATTAGCCATAAGAGGTGCCATCTCCTGAGTGCAGTGATCCAGAAGCAGTGCTCATCCAGAACCGCTCTGTCCAAGACCCCTCCAGCATGGTGCCAAGTAGGCCTTGTTCAAAAACTTGATTTTTGTGATGTTTTGCGAAAGTAGGGTTTTCTTGCTTTCATCCCTGCACTTTCAGGCTTGCTTGTTTGAATCTGGATGCTCATGGTTGAAAATTTTGTGGTGAAAATTTGTTTGATTGTAAGAATTCAAAATCTAGGTTAGGATTGTTGATTATTCATTTTCTTTCATGCTTGTTGGTTGTGATTCTGAAAGGAATTGTTGAAAGCTTAGGTTTCAGTTAGATCTCTTTTCATTTCATTTATAAAGACTGAAAGAAAAACCANTGGAGGACTTCTTTTTTCTTTTAAAAAGAATTTTTTTTGTTGAGATTAGGTCATTATTTTTTACTGAGCATAGGGCACTGGATCTCTGATTAGCCCCTTAAGCTTTCAAGTTCCCTTTGTTCTTTTGTCTCTCTTGCATTAATACTATCTCATCAAAAGAAAAAATAGTGTAGTTTTAAGTTATATCTATCTATGTTTAAAAGAAAATTTGAAAAAATATATTGCATATGCATGTAGAGTGCTTGTTGTTTTTCTTTTAGGAAAAGAGACTCTTACCCATCTGATTGCTTTCAAAATGAAAAATGAGTTTGGAATGTGTTTCTTGTCTTTGGATTTGATTTGTTCAAAGTAGTTTTTTGGGAATTTTTGGTTTTCAAAACAAAAAGAAAATACTCTCTCTCCCTCCCATAAATAGGCATACCTCGAACGGTAAAGTGAAATATTTGCATCTACATATCTGCATGGTTTTACTTTTTCTGTCAAAATTCCATGCATTCACCTAACCGTCGAATTTAAAATTAACGATAGTTATAGGCTTAAAATTTACATAGCAATTTGAGTGATAGGCTAGAGACGTGTTTGGGCATCGTTAAGCATAGGAGTTGTTGTTACTCGTCCGCACTACATCCCGGGACTCACGCGGTTCTTCCACGTACCATCGGTATATTGAACGACCTTTCACATACCCTTGAAGTATATATAAAGGTATTTCATGTACTCAATTGTATATAGTAAGGCCCCTTGTGAACGATTGTGTGTTAGACATAACTACTACTAATTTTAGCTCCCACATACCTTGCATATATCAAGAGACCCCACTAGGATACCTTATCTATTTGAGAAAATCCCTTTGGCTATCTTTCTTGGAGCCATACACTGAAAATAGCATTCGGGGAGATTACTATGCATGTACCCTTGTGGTATATCATGAGTGGCACCTTCTTGACAATCTTGATGAGAGACCGGACTATCTGAACTCCTCTTGTCATTTAAGTTTGCTTGTTTGGCCTATAGCTTGAGTAGGGGAATTTTTGGTGTGTTTTTTCTAGTTTTGAAACCCTAGGCTAGATAGGAACTATACAAACTAGATGAATTAAGACAGTACAAAAGAGTATGGGGCTTGCCACCTGATTTTACTCCTATTTCAGGAGAAGATCCTATGGAAGCTATCGACTAAGGAGCTGCTACCAACTCCCATGTAGGAGAAAATGTGGTTGCACAAAGCAGAGATCCATATCCTTTGCACGGTCCTCCCTTGGTTCAACAACCTTCTAGGGGAAATTTTTATTCCATTCTCCCATATAAGGCCATGTTGATGATACTACCCATCCATATTATGGTCCCAATGCTCCATTTTGGGATACCTCTATGGGACAGGCCATTGCTTCGTTTGGCACTCGTCCAACCTCTTCTGAAGAAATTTCACCAAATGAAGAAGAATGTAGACAATACCAGGTAGCTATTATTCATGCAAGAGAACTTGAGAAGATGATAGATAACATATTGGGTACACCACCACCTCACTCAACAGTTTTTCCTCGTAATACGGACCCTTGGCCTATGGGATATCGCTCACTTGCTGATTCTATGAAACCTATTGAACCTATTCTAGATCACGCTGTGACTCTGCATAATTTAGGTCAAACTACCAACCCCACCACGTCCCATATTATGTCTGTTCCAAATACTCCCAGGTCTTTCGCACCTGGGGAACAACATTCAATTCTTGTTTCATCAATACCTTCTAGTGTCGGGGGGAAACCCTTAGCACGACCTACATTACATGTCAATGTAGTTGTAGCTAGTCATGGATAGATCTCTAGTATAGAGTAATCTATAGTCTATGTCCCTCCTACCCATATGAATGTGGTTAACCCCCCATCCAGTTCAAGTCAGCCCTTGGGGGCACAACCTATAACCAATCAAACCTCTTGGGGGTATGGTTACACAACAAATCAAGTACTTGTAGGAAATATCAATTACCAACCCACCCCTACAGGAATGTCTTATGATGGAATTCCATATCCTAGTAATACTTTCACTCCATGGGGGAAACCCAATTGGTCCTACATGCCAGCTATGGGAGGGATACCTATACATATTGTGGGGGGTGTCAGAGGACCACCTTATAGAGGTCCTCCCTCTAGGGGGCCTAGTGGTCTTGGAGGTCCTAGTCGCTTTCCTCGTTATGTTCCTAATAGTCCTAGTGGTCCTGGGGGGCCTGGTGGCCCTCCTCCTACTAGTTCTAGAGGCTCCGTAGGTTTACCTCCCAAGGGTCTTAGAGGATCTGGTAGTCCTCCTCCTAGTGGCCCAGGTGGTCCTAGTTGTCCCAACGGTCCTGGTGGTCCTCTTCCTAAAGGCTCTGGTGGTCCTAATGGTCCTGATCCTGGAAATAAACCCCCTGCGGGTGGATCTTCTAGTGGTTCTTCATCACAACATCCATTTCAACAACCTATCTATCGGTCTACTTACAGTCCTACTGGTACTTATATGCCCTATCAATACTACCAGTATGTACAACCTAATCGCCAGTTACCTTTCCTAGAAACTTTGGACTTGCCTGATTTGTCCAAGTTGATTAATGATCCCATTCGATATAACCCCTCATGGCCTCCCATTCTGGTAAAGTTACCATCGGACATTCCAAAATTCGATGGGAAGCAAGGAGATGATCCAAAAAACCATGTCATGAAATTCCATTTATGGTGTTCTTCCAACTCCCTAATGGATGATTCAGTTCATTTAAGACTCTTCCAGCAAACTTTGATCAGTACCACCATGAAACGGTATATTGAACTTCTGCAACATTCATTTGTGGATTTTGGTTCTTTGGCAACTATCTTTCTTACACACTTTCAGCTTCCTATCCATTATGAAATGGGTACAGATCTCTTAAATTCTTTGTGTTAGAACACCTCCACCCACATATTAGATTATATTCATGAGTGGAGAAGGAGAAGAAGACTTATTAATGCTCCTATCCCAGATCAATTGTTAGTTGATTGGTTTACCAAATATTTATTGCCTCCAATCGCTCGAGATGTGGCTATGGGTGGTGTTGTTACCAAAGAGAAAGCCATTAGTCGATCCCAATATCTGGATTTGGTATATTCCTAGTCTAGAACATTGTATGACTTGATCCCTCAAGCTCCTCACCCAAGCACCGATCCTGCCAAGCCACCAGTAGAAACCCTTGTTGATGGGATTGTTGGTTCAATCCAGTCCTCGCCAATAGTAAAACCTACCATGCAAACCCAAAATTCCACCCCTACTCCTTCAACTCCCAAGGTTTCTATTGAGTTAAATTCCATTTAGATTACACAAACTCCCAACAACAATAAAAAGAAAGGTAAAGCCAAAAACAAAAAAACCTGGAAACCAGCAGGAGAATCCAAAACCAACCATTAACGAGAATGTTAAAGGGAAAAGAAAAGTGAAATATCCATGTCTGCTATGTGGAGGTGACCACTTCATGAAAGAGTGTCCTTGTCGTGAATAAATCACTCAATTTATAAAAACTAATCCCATGCCAGCAGTTCTCACAGATCCTTTTCCCTCTCAACAACAGCTGATAGACCACATGTCTAATCAGGGAAATTTTAGTTCGTCAGAGGAAATTTATATGATGTCCTCAGACACTATTAATTTGAAAATTCAAATTTAGAGTTATGAAAAACCCATAAACAAGAAAGAAGACAATTCTTCTTCAGTAAAATCTCCCTCTACTGTTTCTCCCGATTCCTCGTCTATTGGTCCCCTAACCATCGAGAAACCTAGTCTCGACATGGTTTTGCACCCACCAAAGAGTACTATTAGGAAGGATGTTTTTAATCCTAATGCCCAAGATGCCCAATTTTATAATTTAGTTGAATATCTTGATTAGGCACCATGTGCAATGTCTACCTTAGAAGTACTCCAAAGTTTTCCTACACAACGCAAAAACTTGTTAACCGCATTAGGATATTTAGACCTGAACAACACTAATTGGATTCACTTTAATGTCAAGAATTATAAGTCTATACTACCTCACAAACTCACTTTCCAAATCATAATGAAATTAGTTGGAAAGAAGGTATTTATAACTATCTTAGATGAAGGAGCTTGAACTTCGGTTTTGTCCCTGTCTTGTTGGAAAGCTATTGGCTCTCCTAAGCTTGTAACATCACCAACGACTTTGAAAGCCTTCGATGGATGAGGTTTCCAACCCCATGGTCTCATACCATCCCTTTCAATTGAGCTTGGGGGAAAAACTATTTCCATCCAAGTGGAAATGGTAGATGCCCCGTTAGACTACAACCTCCTATTAGGAAGAAATTGGTTTTACACCATGACTACTGTCGCTTCGACGGTATTTCAAACCGTCCAATTTATGCATCTAGGGAGAATTGTAACCATTGACCAGCTCAATTTCTATACACCAGATGTTACCACCCCTATGACTAATAACATCCCTATGTTAGGCCAGTCCCCTCCTCCTTACCAGTTGATTGGGGTAGGCATGTTGAAGGATTCTTCCCTTATGGGTATTTTTCCATCAAACACTCCTAACACAGAAACGATGACGGTAAATATGATTTCTTTGTTTGATTATGATCCAAAGGGAAAACAAATTGTTGGGTCTACCTTGTTGAGTCCACATGAAACAATGTACAATATTATCCAAACCCTTTCCAATGACCACACTAATGATCTTCATCTGGTGGCTTAGGACCCTTACCACCTGCCCTACTAGTTAGAACCCTCTCTTCCTACTCTAGATTATCTCTCCCAAATTTTTCCTTCTGATGAGTCCATTATGGAGATTATAAGTACGAATGAACCTATATGGGAGGATCCTCATCATAGATCCTCATTCCTCCCCAATACCAATTCGGTAGACCATAAGTTCGCATCCCTTTTTACTACTGATATTGTCAAAACACCTCAAACTCCTATATTATTGCAGAACATGGATTCTAAAGGAATCCTATGCAACATTACTCAAACAAATCCAATTAACATATCAACCAAGCCTGACACCCTTGCACATGTTCATGTTGGGAATAAATACTCAACAGAAGAATCTGAAGCATACATAGCACTTTTCAAATAATTCCGAGATGTCTTTTCCTGGTCCTACGAAGAAATGTTGGGGATAGACCCATCCATTATGGTTCATGAAATAAAAACCTATCCCACTGCAAAACCTGTCAAGCAAAAACTGAGACAAGTCCATCCACAGAAAGCCGCAGCTATCAAAGATTAAATAGAAAAGATTATTAAAGCAGGGTTTATTTATCCCATACCCCTGATGGAATGGGTATCGAACTTCGTCCCTATCAATAAAAAGCAGGGCACCATTAGAGTCTGCACCGATTTCAAAGATTTGAACAAAGCTTCTCCTAAAGACAACTTTCCCATTCCACATATTGACCAGATTATCGACAACTATGTCGAAAGTGTCATCTTCTCGTTCATGGATGGCATTTTGGGTTGTAATCAGATTGATATTTTACCCACCGATCAGCACAAGACAACATTTATTTTCCCATGGGGAACCTTTGCATAGAGGAAGTTACCATTCGGTTTGAAAAATGCTGGAGCCACTTTCTAGCATGCTATGTCCTATTCGTTTCATGATATAAAATATATTGTAGAACCGTACCTTAATGACCTCCCAGCTCATTCACAAGGACGGGAAGACCACCCTAGTCATCTTATAGACATTTTCCTAAGATGTCATTATTATAACATATGGCTCAATCCTCATAAATGTGTTTTTTGCATTGATATAGGACACCTGTTAGGTTTTGTGGTTTATAAGGATGGAATCTGGATAGATCCATTGAAAATTACCACTATTCTAGCCCTACCAGCCCCAACCAACCTTCTAGAACTCGAAAGTTTGAAGGGAATGAAAACTTCCTCCATCGTTTCGTTTGCAATTTTGTAGAGAAAACAGACGGTTATATGCATCTCCTTAAGAAGGACACTCCGTTATTTTGGCATGACCAAGCCCAATGGGCCTTTGATAATCTCAAACACACTCTGAATCACTCACCTATGATACACCCCCCATATTATTCAAAGGATTTTCTCTTATACATTGCTGCCTACACTACTACCATCGCTATGGTTTTGGTGCAGGAGAATCCCGATGATCAGGAGCACGTGATCTACAATGCTAGTAAGAATTTCATAGATTTTGAAACTCGATACTCATGCATGGAGAAATTAGCATTGGCCACGGTCATTTCTTTTGAGAAATTTCATCACTACATTTAACTCCGCACAACAACCGTATTGGCAGACCAGAATCCTATGTATTACATCCTTACTCATCAGGTGCTTGGGGGCAAGTATTCCTGATGGATAGTTATCTTACAAGAGTTTGATCTAGAATTTGCCAAAGCTACGTCAAAGAAATCCTTGGTATTTGCTGAGATCATGTGTGATCTTCCCTATGCTTCGATGGAATCTGAGACCAATGATTCATTCCCTGATGAATTCATGTTCCTAATAAGCACTACTAACCCATGGTATGGATATTTTCTCATTTATCTCCAGACACAAATATTTCAGCCCACTCTATCCCATGACGATCGTCGTCGTCCGTCACCATGCAAAATCCTACCTCATAGTGAATGACACTTTGTATATACGTGGTATCAATTCTATTCTCTGGCGATGCCTTACCCACAAGGAAGCTGAACAAGTTTTGAATGACTACCACTTTGGAACATGTGGCGGTCATCTATTTGGGATGGCTACAACCCAGAAAATCCTTCGTGCTGGCTATTTTTGGCCTTCAATCTTTAAAGATTATCACGAAGCTATTAACAAATTCCCACCCTGTCAACATTTCTATCCGAAAAAGCACACCCACCCTACTCCGTTACACCCCATCATTTTCGTTGTCCCTTTCGCCAAATGGGGGATCGATTACATGCATTGTAAGCCTACCTCAGTCGGGGGGCATGGTTACATCACCATAGCCATTGATTATTTTACAAAATGGGCTGAGGCTATGCCTACATATGTAGAGGATGGTAATATTGTAGCTCTCTTCTTGTTCAATCATGTGATAGCAAGATTCAGAGTCCCACAGTCCATAGTCACTGACCACAAATAACATTTTCATAATCAAATGATGGAGGAATTAAGTGCCAAGCTAGGTTTTCGTTATGAAAACTCAACACCCTATTATCCACAAGATAATGGTCAAGTCAAGGCCATTAACAAAGTTTTTAAAATTATGCTACTTCGGATGGTTGGAGAGCATAAATCCAACTGGCACCATATTATTTTCTCCGCTCTTTGGGCTTACAGGACTTTGGTAAAAACAACTACTGGTTTTACACCCTTCCAACTTGTCTATGGATTAGAAGTTTTCTTGCCTATTCAATGTCATATTCCATCCTTGAAACTTGCCATCAAAATTCTCCCAGACACTTCCAAAGGGGAAGAAAGATTTCTCTACTTGAACAACCTTGATGAAACTAGAAGAGATGCTGCCTTAGCCAATGAGGCACACAAGAAACGCGTCAAGGCGCAGTATGACAAGTCTATCCAACCTCATGCCTTTAACAAAGGTGACCTAATTTTAACCTATTATCATAGATATGACAAACTAGGAAAAGGGAAGTTCAAATCCATGTGGTACGGTCCTTTTGTTATTTCCAAGGTTCTAGAGAAAGGGCCCTATGAGCTCATAGACTATGATGGAATCCCCTTAGGACAACCTTGCAATGGGTTGTACCTGAAGAGGTACTATGCCTAGATATTTCTTGTATAGTACCTTGCATATATGCATATTACTTGACTTTTAGTGTGCTTAAGTATTTTCAATATGGTTTTGAGTTTAGTGTCTGTATCTGTTTACACCATGTTTTGGTCGTGCAGAGCAGATGGCTTTCTACGACTTCACTAATGGTGCTTGCCACCACACCTTGAAGCTTGCCTCAGCTTCCTGGGTTCTCTATTCCCCAGCTTATAATTTGGTTAGTTCAAGATTGGTTTGTATTGGTCCCGCTACCAACAATATCATCGAGTATCGAGCAGTCATAGGTCTTCTGACTGAAGCTACCTCCCAAGATGTTCGTAACTTGGTAGTTTTGATGGACTCATAACTAGTGGTTTTTCATTTAAACCATGTCTATACTAACAGGAATCTTGTGCTTCTCCATCTCTTCTAGAGGGTACATTTATTGGAGAGTTCATTTGAAGCTATTACCTATAGGCATATCCCTAGGGAGGATAGTACAGTTGTCGACTCATTGGCAAATTAAATCCTAGAATGGCATATTGCCCATTCATGACGTGAAAATCAAACATGGTTCACTGTAAATAAACTATAAAAGACACATAAAACTCATATAAATACATTTTCCATTTGAGACATATAGACACCAAAAGTAGAAATATATATATATATAAAAGCAAGTTTTACAAAAAATATGTCACGAGACCTCATCTGAAGCGCTCAAGATTTCAGGAAAAAATCATCATACAAAAATCCTGAAGTTATCTATCAGCTTTTAGTAAATACATCATGTAGCCTATCATATAATGATTCCCATGGTAACACATGACCGCCCAAGCTACTCGACGTAGCAGTCTATTGAAATGACCCGGTACTCCCATAGTGGGCCTTTGGTACCTGAGTGGGAGGTCGTCAATCGAGGCATCTGGGATGTATAGAGTTAACCTCTCAAGGTTCTCCTTTATCTCCCCTGTCACATCATCACCCTGTGGGACAAAATGAGCTCCAGATCTCCTGTCTAGCGGGTAGGATCCCCCAGGTCATTCTGCTACGACATCTGCATGAAAACATTTAAGTCTCGTTACTACACATAAAAAATATAAAAAACATCAAAACATAAAAACACAATTGTCATTTTAGGGTTTTTGTTTCTTATCGATATCGCCCCACTATCCACTATGTGGAAGCAGTAGATCAGTGTCACCACTGAATTCAGTGCCTGCATATGCATAGTCCCTAACCATGAGTGTTAGTTTTTCAACATTTAAGCTAGCATTATGTGAGGATCTTTTCACTGAGAGAATAACAAGCACAACAATAACATAAGCACACCACAAGAGACAAGAGACACAAAGAGTTTTGATCAGGGAAACCATAAATGGAGAAAACCCCGCAACTTCCTCAAAGATAGAATCACCACAAGACGTAAGACCCCAAAATAGTAAGATGCACTCCCGACAGCAGTAGTCTTCTAGTCCCAGTATATTTCCTTCTCCACTAGTGCGCCACACTTGAGAGAGCAAGTGATGTGTTGTACAAGTGATAAATAGAGAGACTCTCACTCTCTATTTATATTCTTCCGTTCACTTGAAGTGCACTTAATCACGTAGGCTCAACTTACAATTACTTACTCGAGCCTACACCTTAATTAGTGTATAATAACTCAAGTGCCCCGAAACTGTGGGGACTTACCTAATGACTTGACAAGACTTGTTTACATTATTAATCCTCCCGATCGGAACATCGGGGTATGACAACATGACTAAAATACATAATAGAAACATCCCAGAATAAACATCGGGTTACGATATGTAAGATACATAGAAGAATACATTCTGAAGTTACATATACATCAACACTCCCTCTTAACTAGGAAGGTATTCTTTCAACACGATTTTCAGCACTGTTCTTCTTCTTTGTATCAACTGGAACATCTTCGTCTTCAAGTCATCTTCAACTTCAAGTCATCTGGATCTAGATCATCTCTCGATCTGGATCATCATAGAACTGGATCTGGATCATCACTCGATCTGGATCATCATAGAATACCATCACTGGATCTGGATCATCATCACTAGACTAGATCTGGATCATCACTCGATCTGGATCATCACTACTGGATCTAGATCATCACTCGATCTGGATCTCTCGGAATCATCATAACTGGATCTGGATCATAGCTTGATCTGGATCTCCTTTGGTCATCATCATGTGTGTACTATCTCGTCATAGGAAGTTCTACAGAGCCAACCCTTTTTCATGCTGGTTGTAGGCCTAGCCACCAGGTAGGTCTTTGCCCAGCACTTACATCTGACCTGCTCATCAGAAAGGCATGCCCAGCACTCACATCTGATCATGTTGTAAACTACAATCACATCAGAAAGGCCCAGCACTCACATTCACCAGCATGATAGGACATCACATCACTAACATCTGTGAAATGGCTTTGCACTTATATCTGACCTACTCGTCAGAATGGCACATCCATCCAGGCGGGAACACATCCTACCATAGTGATGAATGACTTTCACCCTGGCCAGAGCCCCTTCTACCACAGTGATGAAATATTTTCACACATTCACCCAGGCCGGAACACATCCTACCACAATGATGAACGACTCTCACCTAGGCCAGAGCCCCTCCTACCACAGTGATGAGAGATTTGTGCACTCATATCTGACCTGGTAGGAACTGAATCCTACACCCTCATCAGAATGGCCCCCAGTCCCTAACTGAGCTACCTGGTGATGGACCAGGCACCTCCACTCTCCCTGAGAATGGAAATTTCCCTTACATCTATCCTACTCGACAGAATGGCCAGCACTCACATTTTCCATGGAAGGAACTTAATCCTTTAGCCATGAACAGAATGGCTCAGCCCTTACATCTGACCTGCTCATCAGAATGGCTCTCTCAGTCCCTGATTGAGTGTTCCTGGTAACTGACCAGGTGCCTCCATTCCCAGAATGGCAGTCAGCACTCATATATGACATGGAAGGAACCAAATCCTCTCACCATGACAGAATGGCTCAGCCCTTACATCTGACCTGCTCGTTAGAATGGCTTTGGATCTCTAGCACTCATATCTGACATGGAAGGAACTGAATTCTCTCACCATGACAGAATGGCTCAGCCCTTACATCTAACCATGGAAGGAACCAATCCTCTCAACATGTCATAATGGCTATGGGTCTCATCATTTTCTCTTGGAAGGTGTTAACACCATTATTTAGCAGGGGGATGAAAAACCATGATGTAGAAGAAATAATAGGTTTCTTGTCGAAACTTGTTAAAAGATATATTGTAAGAGTATGATGATACCCCAAAAAGTGATCCCGTTATCAAAGATATGATGGTGCGAATTGAAAGGATACAAATCAATGGCCATGATTGTCTCCGCACTCTCGGAGATGCGAGGAAGATAAAGTATGTCTGGGCATTTATCGGGTGCACAGATCAACGGCTATAAATCTGTCTCGGGCAGATCCAAGGTTCATATCTAATTCGCCTTGTGAAATCACATGTTGGTTAAAGCAATAGAGCCCAGCTGAATCGAGTACATACCACTCGATACAACGGTGATGAGATGAAGGCGTGTCACATCAATGATCAGGGGTAATTCCAGAGACAAAACTTGTACGGAAGATAAATCCAAGGCACCCGACGGAATTGGTTATGAGGCAAGTGATCTAATGGTTGAGAATTAATAGTAAATTGGATCAACGGCTGTTGAAAATTCTGGAACATAAACTTACGCGGTGGTTAAAATAACGGAGCCCAATGGAATTCGGTAGGTGTCACCCAATTTGACGGCTCACAAATAAAGGTTGATCACATCTATGGCTGTAGATGATTCCGGAGCATAAAGTTGCACAAGAGATAATGCCAGGAAGCTCAACGGAATCGAGTATTTGATTCTCGATCTAACGATGGAGGAATAAGGTCGATCATATCGACGGCTGGAAATGATTTCGGGGAGAAAAGTTGCGTGATGTGTACAACTGGGAATCCTGGCGGAATGAGGTACGTGGTACATGATCAAACGGTTGGAGATTAAAGAGGGATCAGATCAATGGTCTTGAATGAATCTGGAGAATGGAAGTGCACGGCGGATAAGGATAGGAGGTGGTCGTGGAATATAAACCGTTGATCCACGTGGATGAATGTGGTAGATTCCGGAGACGAAAGCGGTTTATGGAAAACCTCCAAAAGCACACTCCGGAGTGGGTCCTATAAAAGCAAGGTTGACTTCTCTCGTGATTATTTTATTTGCTTGGGACGGGTGAAAAGGACTAGACGATTCGTCAGCTTCCATTTGTCAGTTTCAGGCACGCTCCAAGCACACGCCTCTACAGTCAACCAGGTAAGGCTTAAACCCTGTAGTTCCTTCATCCGAATTACCATTGTTAATTAAGTAATGGACCAGGGCAAAGGATTACCAATATCTAGTCAGGTCGTAGATGACAGAGAGGAGTTTTTAGTAGACAGAGACAGGGGCGTGTGTGACCCCTTCCTATCTATAGGGAACGTGTCTGTCAATAAGGAGAAATTGTGGTATTACAACTCACAAGGGAATGATGTATTGAATGTATGTAAATATTTTCTGTACTATTTCGCTATTGAGAAAACCCTCCATTTCCCAGAGTTTGCAGAGTGGTGTGCTATCAACTATTCTCCTTCCCAGAGGATTATTGTGATTCTGTCCACGTCCAGAATACTTTGTAAGGTCGATGCCACAGTCATCAGAGAAAACCTCAGTTTGCCTGAAAATTACCCTATTAATCGTGAGTCGGTAAATGAGTCGGTCCTTGCTGAATTTTACAAGAATTGTAAAAATGAAAGTTGCTGCCAATTCCTGTCTAGTATTCTGAAAGAAGGTCAATCCCTTAATGGTCTTTTCCTGCCTTATCCTGTGCACATTTTTAAGGATGAAGTCCAATTTGTAGTATCCCTGGTCTGTCAAATATTAGGTCTGGATGATGATTGTCATGTGGGCGATGTCACCCTTGGTTTTTTATTAAGAATAATTTCCTTAAGCTCAGATTCCCAGTCAATCCCTGTGTTTAATTTAGACGAGTATCTCGCTGAGGCAATCCATCTTCAGTTAACTGAGTTTCCAAAGGTTCAGTTCTTTAGGTTTCAGACCTACTTGCTCAATATGCTGTTATGCTCCAATGTCACTGAGTTGAAGTTTTTAAGTACTCTATGCTCTTCTGATTTGCCCAAGCAAATCAACATGTTCGAATTTTCTAATTCGATCATGTCGGAAATGTACAAAATGTTGTTTGATGAGGAATTGCCCCGTGTTCTAGAGGAAATGAAATGTTTAATGCAGTCTTCACCAGAGGATCGGGTTGGGGACTGGTTCCTGTACAAAGATTAAACTGTGTTAAGAATATATGGGTTTACCAGTCAGCCTTATAGGCTACCCTCCTTTTTAACCCCGAGGATCTTCGCACTAGAATTCATGAGGCAGAGATTGTTGTCCGAGGAAGAGCATTTTGGTGCTTTCAAAAAATCTTCAAACATTAAATTTCCACTTAAAGTCATCTCTTTCATTTTTAAAGGTAAAGGTGCCTTAGTATTCATAGAGAAATTGCTGGAGAATATGGATTTCCAAAAGGAGTCAAAAGTGAATTACGATCCCCACCATGTGATCTCATTGAGGAAGCAGGCCAACAAGAATAAACCATTTGAGCACCACATTATTGAGGGGTTAGCTGAAACAGCCAATTTGCTGCAGTTTACTGAGAGATCAAAGTCTGATGAAGAGGCACATACTGTACATGTCACAACAACCCAAATAATGGAAGGTGCTAGTATTGTGATCAAGAGGAGTTTGTCTAAAATTGAGAGTATGGATTTGGACGAAGATGGGTCCCATAAAAAGGCAAAGCTTCTTGAAGGTGGTGAAATTGTAAATGACAACGAGCTAAAGGAGAAAAGCATCGGGAAGGGCCCTCTGCAGGGAGAAAAACATATCATTTGGGATACCTTGTCTATAGAGATTACCAAATTCTGGCACTATCTAAATTGTATTGATGATCTGAATATACTAATAAATTTGGCTCACCAGAGATTAAAGTTGGTAAATGAACACATGGAGAGATGACCTCTTACTACAGCCCAGAACACACTGAATTTTCTAAATTCACTGACATATCAGAAATTGCACGATATGGGGATAAAAGACAGAATATCAATAGTGCTGTGGGAAAAGAAATTCATACACAAGCATCACTTAATGAAAACCGTCCAGGATAAATCAGAAGAATTGCTATTGCAGGTTAATAATTTTAAACAGGATTTTAAGGAGCTATTCGAGGACGGATTGCCTTCCTTCTGGGATGAGGAGGGGAAGATGTTCTCACAAGAACACTATCATAGCTTGCTTGTTCAGTGCCGCATGGACCACTCCAAATTTAATGATTTGGAGAAAATCCTAACAGGGAAAACTATTGTGGATATGTTAACAGAAGATTTTGAAATTCTACAGAAGTTTGCAATTATCAGAAGCAGATTTCCCAAGAAGTCCTATGAAGCATACATGGAGCTCAAAGTATCAATTCGGGAAATGATGGAGTGTGATACTCCAAGTACAAAACAGTGGAAATCCATGGAGCGGTTTAGAAAGACAAAGTACATTCTTCATTCCTAAATACAAGCATCATACACCAAGGAGCTGAGTGGGCAAGGGCATGGAGCTGAGTGGGCAAGGGTATATCATCAAGATGATTTTTACTTTATGATCTGTTAGGATTGGAGTTGTAATCTATTCCTTAGAGTTAGGAATTCAATTACAAAACTCTAAATTAAGCCGATCATTCAGTTATTGATCTTCTTGGAAGACCTATTATTTTATGTATAAATTTGTATCTTTTTATGAGATGGAGGTTGGAACCCATCGTGGTGTGGAATAATTTTGGAGAACATATCTATTTTTGAATAACAAAGTGAATACATGAGAAGTTTTGTCAGAGATTCCTGTATCATTGATATTACAGTCTGTGCTTCTTTCTTTATGTGATTGTATTTCCCTTGTGTAACATTCCATTTTGTTTCTTCTTCGTATCTGGAATACAGCATTGGATGATTGGAATTCATATGTTTAGGCTCTAGTCATCATTTCAGATATTTTATAAATTTTTCTGCTAAAGTTGATATAGAATTCATCTTTGATGCTCTGTATTAATGGGTTGTTTCCTCATCTCTTCTGTCTCACCTGGGTCAAATTGAATGACTGTGATGATGTGATTATCTTGCCTTTGATGAACCTCGTGTATAAATATTTGTGATATCCTTATATGTATATGACTCCATGCCCATTGGTTATGTGATTGTTTCAGCCAAACATACAAATCCTTAAGTGTTGTTTATTATCTGGTCTTGTTAAATTTGTATTGAGAGATCCCTCTCTGGAAGAAAATACCAGTTTCTTTCTAAAGTGGTTTTGCTGTTACCTTGGAGTTTACCTTCCACAATATGGGTACATTCTGATTGCTAACAGAAGGAACCTCGATCTGGAGAACACCAAGTCTCTCTCTAAAGTACTCGAACTTCAGCCTAGCCAATGGCTTTGTCAATACATTAGCTATCTATTCCTCCGTCGCAACATACTGGAGCTTCACTGCTCCTCTCTGCACCATATCCCTGATATAGTGATACTTGATCTCGATATGCTTCGACTTGTCATGGAACACTGGATTCTATGACAACTTCACACAACTCTAGTTGTCACAATGTATACAAGTAGCATCCAACTGGAGATCAAATATATCAGACAGTAGCTTCTGTAGCCATACTGCCTCACAACTAGCTGAACAAGCTATGACATACTCTGCTTCAGCTATACTCAGTGCCACATAGGATTGCTTCCTACTAAACCAAGAGATCACACCTGATCCCATACTGAAGCAACATCCTGAAGTACTCTTTCTGTCGATGGAACTACCTACCCAATCTGAATCAACATAACCCTCCAGGTTGATCTTCTAGTTCGCATCATACTTGATCCCATAGTCAACTGTACCCTTCAAGTACCTTAGAATATGCTTTGCAGCTATCAAGTGAACACTCCTCGGATTTGTCAAGTACTAGCTCAAGGTGTTCATAGCAAAGCAAATGTCTGGTCTCGTGTTCATCAGATACATCAATGACCCAATCATCTGATGATACATCGTAGCATCAACCGACTCTGATGAAGCATCACTCAATAGCTTCATGTTCGATGCCATAGGTGTGGTCATGCAGTCCATAATCCTGAACCTCTTCAGGATCTCTACTGCATACTTCCCTTTTCCAAGGAATATTCCATCTGCACTTTGCCACACCTCCATACCTAGAAAATAATGCATCAACACATAACAGGAGCATCACCGATCTTCCGCCTTCAACCTTGAAGCAAAGGTTGGAATCCAATTTACTCTCAGTAAAGCCTAGAGTCATCAGTAATCTTCCCATCCTGTCGTACCATGTCGAACCTCAAGATATTCTGTAGTCACTCCCTCTGAAGCGAAGAATCATACTCCCTCTGTCTTCTGTGCTCTATGCACTGAAAACATTCTGTACCGGAGTGACAAGTATCTTCCTATGCTACTAATATTCTATGTGACCATCTAGTGTATAGAATTGCATCTTCAACCTTGTAGCAAAGGTTAATATCTTCATCAATATCATCATGTATGTGTTTCAACTCTTACTGGTTGCAAATGTCTCTTCGTAGTCTAGGCCTTTCTTTCATGAGAAGCCTCATGCTACGAATCTTGCTTTGTATCCCACGATGTTTCCATCTACTGCATGATGGAACTATGAACTTCTCTTCAAGTCTCGATACTGTGCCCTAAAATAATTCTTCTTGAACTAGTCTTCCCTTTCTTCTTGGTGGCTAGAAGGTTCTGCATCAATGATGTCACTGCACTCGTCATATTATTCTTCATTTTGAAATGTCGTCACTTGCTCTTCGGAACAAGTCTTCATTATTCTTTGCTTGTAGGCGATTATGTATGCGGTCTTTCCTACAAGTCAAATGAAATTGTATGGTTCGAAACATTTCATAAGGAATATTTATACTGGCAAACACTTATGCATA
>LPNX010252805.1:191983-214326 GCA_001517045.1 Pseudotsuga menziesii
ATTCTGCATTCTTCACTTCTTCTTTTAATACTTCAAGTTGTTCTTGATTTGAAAGACTCTTACGACTGCATGGTCTCTGTATTCTGGATCTTCACATTCTTCAACTGGTTTCTTTAGGTCATATTCTGATTTTTGTTCTTCCCTTCAAATAGCTTGAAATTCTGGAAGACCTTCAACAGCTTTGCTTGCAATAGGTAGTGCTCTGTAATGCACATGTGCAAGCCTTCTATGCCAAAGCTCATTTGGCTCTACTGTGTCATGGATCAAGGCTTGTTCTAGATGGCCCTTCAATTTGTACAAGCCTCCTTCTTGTTCTCCAATTACTACCGCATCATCGATAGTGTTCCCTTTAGGCCACATGATGACTTAACCATCTACGAATGCCACCGCATTCCTTTTGCATCTAATGCTGAAATGGATAGAAGGTTCTTCTTCAATCCTAGCACAAACAACACTTCTTTCATTGTTAGAGACTTACCAGAGTCTAGCTTGTATGAAGATTCCCCACTGCCTTTTATTGGATATTGGTAGTCATCTCCTAGTTTCACCTTGTGAGGTGATTCATGTTCTGACAGTCTTACAAAAGATTCCTTGAATCCCGTCATATGTTTGGAAGCACCACTGTCTATAAGCCAATCATCACTTCCATGAGTAATGTTACCTGTGAGAGATGATATCAGAACATATTCATCCTCGCTTCAAGAATATTCACTTTCATACCTGGATCTCTTTCTGGATGGTTCATCATCCTCTGCAGCATGAGCATGATGTCTTCTTTGGCCTTGACCAAGTTCTTCTTGTGAAAGGCTTCTAACCTCGTCTCCCTCTGAAACTGGAACCTCTATACTCATGTAGGTGTCCAATCCATTTTCTTCAGAGAGATCAAATACTTCTATGCTTGGAAGTTTTCAACTTCACCAAGCTTATCATCAAGCTGATGTGATAGATCACTTTGAAATGAGAACCTCAAATGAAAATAGCAAAGGATTAGATCTTACCGATTTGAGGTGTCTGTCTTCGTTCTGGAGCTGGCTGATCTAGGGTTTGTCATAGAAACCCTAATTTTACAAACTTGGAATATTTCAGATATGATTGGATAGACAGATAGATCTCTTCAAATGGATTTGTCCAATGTACTCCTTTTCTGAAAACAGTGGAGGGAAGCTCCCGGAACAGGAAGCCCTAGATTTCCAATTTCTTCTGCAGAAATGCCTGTTACTGTTTCTATGATATCTCCAAAATTACTACTCCTCTATGTCTGAAATTTCTCACTGAGGTAACCTCACATGTCCCTGATCCAAAACTATAGGTTTCATCGGAATTGGTTTCACCATTTGTGACTTATGAGCCTTTTCCCAAGGTGACCTATTACAGGACTATTCAGAACAGCGAAGTTGTAGGGAATGTCACGTGTCACTGGTTCATCTTCTGAGTCAGATCTTTGGACCACCGAAATTAAAGTTTGGTTCCTTTCTGGAACATATTCAGGAATTCCATTTGGACCCCTATAGCCCAATATATTGTAATTCTCCCCAAGTGTCATGTTTATGGATGAATTCTGGAAGAGGCTGGAACCCTAACTTGGAGGGATCATATCTCCCAGACTATAGAGAAGATGAAGCTGATTTTTGGACACAATGTTCATAAGGATTTTATATTCGTCCCTTGAAATTTTAAGCTTCTAATACTTCTACAAACTCGGAATATAGCGACTGTACCAAAACTTAGCAGTTTTAGTATTAGGGTTTTTTCTAGCTTAGGGTCAAACTAGGGTTTGACTTTCCTGGAGTTTTACCCAACCAAATTTCTTGATATAGGTCTCTAAAATTTGGTTTTGATGAGGAGGAAAATCCTATGCAGGTCTCACTCAAAAATTCCTCTTCTGTAAAAAGCCCTAATTTCTGCATCGAAGATTGAAAATGCTCGGAATCAAATTTTGCTTCAACAGAAAGATGCGCCCTAAGGAGGAGAGTTGTTCCACCTTAATTTTGCTGAAAATATGTGGAGGAAATTCCACAAACTAGGAATCCCTAGTTCCCACAGCTGTACAATGTCTTCTTCTCAGGTTAGCTCTGATACCATGTTAGTTTTTCAACATTTAAGCTAGCATTATGTTAGGATCTTTTCACTGAGAGAATAACAAGCACATCAATAACATAAGCACACCACAAGAGACAAGAGACACAAAGAGTTTTGATCGGGGAAACCATAAATGGAGAAAACCCCACAACTTCTTCAAAGATAGAATCACCACAAGATGTAAGACCCCAAAAACAGTAAGATGCACTCCCGACAGCAGTAGTCTTCTAGTCCCAGTATATTTCCTTCTCCACTAGTGCGCCACACTTGAGAGAGAAAGTGATGTGTTGTACAAGTGATAAATAGAGAGACTCTCACTCTCTATTTATATTCTTCCATTCACTTGAAGTGCACTTAATCACGTAGGCTCAACTTACAATTACTTACTCGAGCCTACACCTTAATTAGTGTATAATAACTCAAGTGCCCCGAAACTGTGGGGACTTACCTAATGACTTGACAAGACTTGTTTACATTATTAATCCTCTCGATCGAAACATCGGGGTATGACAACATGACTCAAATACATAATAGAAACATCCTAGAATAAACATTGGGTTACGATATGTAAGATACATAGAATAATACATTCCGAAGTTACATATACATCAACAATGAGGAGCTGATCTCTCAACCATTGGAAAAATGGGTCTCCGAACTTCACCTTGCCTCTACTCACTCCTTTGTGGGCCATGATCTGGACCTACCTCAACATGCGAGGGTCTCTTGCCCTCAACTCGGTGAATACCACTTGGGGTCTCAGCTGGGGAACTCGCTCAAAAAATAAACACACTAGAATGGATCCAAAACCAAACTGCTTCAGCTCCCCCTGCCGACACTTGGTCAATTGATCTTTGAAAAACGGAAGTAGATCCTCCACCTAGTTGAAGACTATGGGCACCATGGCCTCTATAGAATAGAGCATATGCGCTCTAGATGCCTGATGTACCCCTTGGCTCCCTGCCACTTTCTGCATGGTAAATAAAACTGTACATAGAGGGCCATCCACCACTACTTTTATGGGAATTTTATTCCCTAATGTTCTGGTACTAGGAATACAATGGAGATTTATCAATTCCTGAGTAGTGATGTCCCCTACATGGGAACCATTCAAAGAGATGGGGGCACCCCATCTCGATAGGCCTATCAGGAAGTAGATGTCTTCTACTTCAATTTTCAATACATGAGCACCCACCTCAAAATACTATTGCCCCAGATTCCACATACGGAGGATATGCTCTAATAAGTGCTCATGTGACACCATGCTGGGTGTGTGAAAAAACTTTAGAAGACCATAGTCTCTCAACGCGGCTATACAACCCATGTTTCGTTCGACAAATGCATCATCATTGTCATGTTTCCTCTCTTTCCAAATGACCATTTTTTATCAATAGAAACCTATCAAAAACCATCACAAGGCCAATTAGAGACATCATCAACCATTCAAATCATCAAATTTGAGCTAGTTTTCCTTGTACATATATTTTTATTTTCCCACGGTCGGCACCGCCTGAGTTCCATTGAGGACAAGCGGTGGCACCACTTGTGTGAAATGTTTTAGATGCGGTTCTAGTGGGGTACCTCTTATCCTGCAAGGGATAAGAGCGGTGCCCACATCCATGATTTTAGGGCTCACTTAAATAGCCCAAAACACCCCCAAAAATAAAAAATGAAAGCATGAAATGAAAGAGCAAGGTTCAAGATTTTATCTGGAACTAACGGTGCACAAATCCGATGGTAGATGCTCCCAGAATCACCAACTGAAAATCTGACCAAGAAACTTCTCCAAAGTCTCTCCACTATTGGTAAATGGTAAAATGTTTTGTTTTTTACTATTTACGTAACTTTTATAAACATTCTAGGTTTTAGCATGTCATAATTTTTAAAATCTATCATTCATGATCCTTTAATGTCGTTTATTGGAGAGTTTAACAGTTGTTTTTAAGTCATTGCAGGGTAAAGAGCGGTAGCAATAAAAGTTTTGGGAGTTTGTTTTTGACTTTTTCGCACTACCATAAAACGGAAAAAGTCTTTGAGCATTTATTGCAACATTTTGGTCATGCTCTCCAAACTTAGCATCAAAGGTCCAAGTCCTTTTCGGATTCTTTTCAGACTCGTAAAATCCCTCATCATGAAAAGAGACCTAGTGGATTCTTATTTAAACTCTTTTTGGGCTCCTTAAATATGAAAAGATTGTCGAATGATCTTGTCTTCTTCGCGCTCGTTAAAGCACTTGAAGATTCGTTCATCTGATGGTAGGTTATCATTTTTTTGGTTTAGATGAACTATTCTACGAAAAAGGACCCTATGGAGTCTTCTTCTGCAGTCATTCAAACTCTCTAAACATGAACGATATCGAGTTAACTTTCATTGGACTCATTAAATTAAACATTGAGAGACCCTCTTTTGGGAATGAACCCCTCCTCTCTTAGGCTCGTAAAACATATGATTTTTTACTTGTCTTCAGATGAGATATAACGAGGGTTTTTTACCCTCTTTGAACTCGTAAAAATGAAAATAAGCACTCATCAACCATGATGGGGAAATTATGGGAAGGGAATCATTATGCAAATAAATGGCAGTTTGCCATTACATTTGAACATGGCACTTGTCTACATATCATTTCAGTCAATTGGGTATTCAGTTGATTTCCATGGTGATCCACTTTCATGAGTCATGTCACTCCTTTGAGTCTTTCAAAAGAATGCATTTTCCACCATTTTACTATGTGTTTGTCTAGTCTAGTCGTGATGCCAAGTCTTTTGTCGTGCCGCTCGATGTTCAAAGGGAAGTTGAAAAATTTTACCTCTGCAGTCAAAATAGTCTCTGTGTCAGTACTTTTGAGTTATTCTTATGGTTACCTCATTCATAGAATTCCAAAACTTTGTTCTGATTTTTGTGTCATCGATGTGGGATTCTTTATGGCCCTCCTTCGACAAGACGTTTCCTGTCGACATCAACACCTCATCCGGGAAATAGTCTTAGAAACAAAATTTAGTACCTTGAGATCTGTATGCCTCAATGACAGATTCTCTCACTCTCGACATAGGTTCACATCATTGACATTTGATCTATAGAATCGACTCGGTGTTTGACATCAAGACATCTATTCACACTCAGTAGAATGTACTAGGGTACCTTGGGAATCATTGACATCAATGGTGATCTCCCTCACACTTTTTAACGATTCACATCATTAGTCGGTAATCAAGTGGTTTCTACCATGTTTGACTTCAAAACATTGTAATCACATGGATAGGTACTTTATGGAAAATGAGACAAAGACCCTGGGTGCTTGTTTAGCAGTCATTTCTCTCCCTAGGTTGCAATGGAATTTTGTATATCAAGCATGGATCCACATTTGTATAGTCGTGGCTATGCTCAAATTTTCATCTATATGACATAGATCTACATTGTATGACTGGTAGCTATGTCCAAGTTTGAGTCCTCTATCACATGGATCTACGCTGTATTCTAGTAGCCATGGTTGTTTATTCTTCTCATGGATCTGCCTTGTATTGGTATGCAGCCATGAGTTGGTTACATTTGTCTATGATTAAAAAATATTGATGAATTGCAGATGCCTTCTAGACGACACTCTTCGATCATGTTGACTCTTACCTCGAAGTGACAACTTGTTCTCTCAAAGCTATCGCTTATCGTATCCCTCTAGCCTCATGCTTTGGGGGGCATTATGTTATACCCAAATCCTGTCACCAACATGTGATGAGATCCTTAACACCCTATGTTTTCCCTAAATCCCAAACTTGGAGTGGAAACTTGCTCTAGATGTTAATTCCAAATGAAAAAACCTAGCACCATGCTTTCCCTTTATCTGATGAACAGTATTTTGTTCAGCACCTCCTAAGTCCTGTTATAGAAAAGAGGTTCCATCGCGTATACACTTTGTTCTTGAAGCAGTTCTTACCCTTCACCTCTCTATCATAAAGGAAGATAAGTGGCACCCTTGGTAAAAATGGAAAAAAGAGGATTCTCGAGGCTTCTAGAACATGAGCCCAGTGTCCTCCCTTCTCCCTATCAATCTAGATTGGTTGGAGTCAAGATCCCTCTTGGTAGGATCTTATGGCTACCTCACCCACAATTCTCTCAACTATCCCTATCCATTGATCCCTATAAATACAAGCTCATATCCATAGTTGAGGGGGAGAACTAAATAGTAATGTTATTTTGTTGAATTGACTATCTAGCCCAAACCATTGGAGAGTACAAGAGAGCAAGTTGGAGCTATCAGGGATGAGGTGTTTGTCTTATGGAGGAGTTTGTCAACACTAAGGAAATAGTTGTAAGCTTCTTCATTCATTTCTTAATGCAAATCTAATTTCTGTCCCACATATCTGTTGTATTGATATCGCATGTACATGTTACTAGATTCCTCAGTCACTAGTATGGATGTGTGAATAATGTTCTGGTAGATTTGATGTTCTTGCTTGTTTGACATGTTCTGTAGGTACACAAGTTCATCATCAAAGCATTATTCTAGGTTTTTATAACATTCAGGGAAGGTCTTCATCCTTTGTCATTCACTCATTTGTTCTGGATCTGAACCATTCAGACCAGAGAAACAGCTTATGTTCACAGAAGGTGCAATATTCCTGACAAAACTCAAAAATCCACCTCTCTATCTAGAGGTCCATCTCATAGGTACCAATATGAGAATCATGACTTGATATTACTCACAAGTCTGCATCCTTGATAATACTTGCAAGAAAATACAATACAACATCACCACCTAAACACATGAGGATATATAAGACTTGATATTACTCACAAGTCTGGAGAATGACTCATGATGTTGTACTTTTAGCATGGACAACACCTCATTTAAGGATTTTGATGTAGATTTAGATATATTGGATTTACAACCAGGATTTGGGGGAATCACTGCTTTCGACCTTATACCACCTTCAACCTCCCTACTATCTAAGATATTAACATTTTCTGTAGACGTAGGAAGATTGGAGGACGTTACCATTGGTTACTTCGGCTTGGGAGAGGTTGAATAAGGTCCAAGACCCTTATTTGAAGAGAGAATATGGGAATCATTTTGAGTAATCGAAAGGAGGTCCATCAGAACCGGTCCAGATATATTATGATTAATGAGCCTCAAGTTGTGAGAAGAAACCTCATTATTACAAGTAGGTATACCTAAAAGAAGATTCTCTTCATAGGAGAATTTTCCAAACAATGAAACTCCATCCTATGATACTTGGTCCACCTGCTCCTTTATCTTAGGGTGTCATATTCATTTGATATAGATGGGATTGTCTTCTCCTTTTCAATTTGATCCCTGTGATAGGGGGATTTGGTGTATTTTTTAATCCAAAATTTTTAGGGTCCTTTTAGTTTCTCTTCTCGCACTCATGATGAATATAACCCAACTCTCAAAAAATAGAGAAACGAAAGAGAATCTTATAGTAGTCCACAGGCTAAAGAAATGACCTCAATATCCATTCCAATTCTATGTTATCATGTAACCCCTTGGAGATGTCCAACTTGACCAATACCTTTTCCACACTCTTGTCTTATTTATACAAAACATTCAATTCCACAATGCTTGTAAACTTAACCAAAGATTTTCTAATGGATTTCAAGAAGTCCTAAGACCATAACTCAAGTAACAACCAAACATGTTGGATAAAGAATGGTTCACATCAAGGATCAAAGGAAGGGGACCATGGTTTAAGTACCAAGCTCAACAAGCCCCATAGCCAAAATTGTTTTTTTATAAGATCCCTATTAGATTTAGAGAGAAATTCAAAAGTGAGTGCACACTAGAATTAATAAGCCCCAACTAGAATTAATTGAGTGCACACTCAATTGAATGTTTTCCTAAATGCATGAAATGGATTGAGTTTGTTGTTGCATGTCCATGCCAAGATATCATGATGGATTTAAATCGGATTTGACTAGCTAACTAGTGTCAACTAGCTCATAATTGTTGAGAAGGGCTAGTTGATTGGTTTTTCTTAATTAAGAGGTCCATAATATGAAAGAGCGAAACACTTACCTAGTTAAATAGGTGGAAACATGCATGAGAGGTGCACTATCCCTAGAAAATAGGAGGATGGCACTTTCATCCTTAGAAAATAATAGGAGGGTGCATTTCTTCCTAAATTTAAAAAAGGGTCTCTCAAGTGATCCCAAATGTCTACATGTACACCAACATAATATAACATAGAGTCTTAAGGATTATGTGAGAGTTGCGATTCTAAAACATGTTGAGATAATATGGGAGGGATATGAATCTAAAACATATTATGGAGGGTAATGGCAAGTTAATTCTTTCTCAAACACATATCACTAACAGTTTGTTAAAATTTTCGTTATGTACTCATCCAATGTCTTTTTTATGTCGCCACACAAAAACAAATTGTTCCTTCACGCTCACAAAAGCTCTATCCATGACCTCTCACATTCACCGAGCTTCCATACTGGCGTTACTCCCAACCATTTGTTGCCTTTGAAAATTACTCTAAGAATTGACTGAGGGTACTAGTTGTATAACAATATACTTATACATTCAATACTTTTTAAGTGATATCTCTGGTTATAATGAGGAAAAATACAAATGAAATGAGAAATATGATTTCACATATCATTATAGGCAACACAAATCATAATAAATAACACATTCATGATGCTTTTATTAATAGGAATCACAGAGAGTTAGAGAATCTTGACTTATTACATACTCGGATACACAAACAACCTTTATGATGCAATATTATACCAAAGAGGGAATGTTGCAAAGCATACTTTGAAATATAGACAATAAACTTGCAGTATCCTTTATGATGCAATATTATACCCGAGAGGGAAATTTGCAGAGAATAATCATTTCATCTAACTTTGACTTACATACTCAGAATCGACCCTCTAACTTAGACTTTCACTCTCGACTTCAGATGTGAGTGCCTCAAACGAGAACCTTGCAAGTTTATTTATCATGCTATTGACCTATATCCCTTGAGAAGGATTCTCCAAATCCCCATTTCAATAGATTCCCTTATTTGGCATGGGTCAAACCACATCAAACATTAGAGAAGTGCTCTAAATAGGATAGAGAGAATCATCTTAAAAGATAAGAATCATCCATACTTATAACTTGATTTATTTTTCGAGAGGACATGCTCAGTATCATTGCTGGAATAAAAACAACCTTAAGTACTTACTAGATATATTCTTGAGAAGACATTCCGACTCTCATTGTCTAAAGGATATTTTGAAGATATTTTTTCGGTCATCATAGTATGAATGAACATAGATTTCACAAAAATAACATTGAGTGCCCCACACTTAGTTGTAAATAGATCTAAGTACTACCCTTCTTTTGGTATGCATGTGAACTTGTATTTTTTCTTTGACAGCCCATTGTTCCTTATTTTGAATATAATATTCAAGAATATGTTCATCCGTGATGTGAGTATGATGTATGTCTTTGACAGTTTGTACAGGTTCATTCACATCATCTTTTAAATTTTTTCTAATACCTGGCTCTAGTGCCGATAGATTGAATCCAAATGTTTTCCACCAATATTTTATCCAATCAGGTCCAAATAGAGCAGGATCTTCGTGGATATTTTTCCTCTGGAGCTTGAACTTGATCATGGCATAGTAGGTACATTTGGTGTTGTCTTTCTTTAAAAAATAACACAATAATCGCTTGTATCCTTGGTAACTTAGGTTGGTACCAAGGAATATAATATATTCATTATTACTAGGCCATGTACATGGAGGTCTTATTATGTTTATGCAGTAGCATTGATGATCCAACTGTAGTTTATTCCATAAGGATGATACCTCAATCCAAATAAGTTTTAAATCATGGAAGTGATGTGTCAGGAGCTCATAGGCATATGGAACTTTTCTTAAGGATATATCATAGATTATTTCTTGCACTGACCTGTTATTGGTTGGGATTCTTTCTATTTATGTTACTAACTGGACAAAAGAACTTGAATTCTAAAGGATCTCATCTTCACTACTTGAAAATTCCCATCTAGGATTCCATTACAAACAATAATATGTGAAACGTATGTTATCATCAATATTGAATGTTGTGTGGGAGCCTTCACTGAATCCTGATATTATCATGTTAACCTGTGGGTTATGGGCCCACTTTCTTCCACCTCACTTGACATTTTTGGTGCTTTTCTGACTCTTGTTGGTTTCCTGTTGACTCACTTGCTTCCAGCTCACTTGCTCTTAGTTGGGTTGCTCCAAAGATTCTTTATTTACATCCTATTTATTTGCAAGATATTATCTGGTTAAGAAATCATGGATACGATTAGATTTCCCATAATAATTATGACAAGAAAATAATGTGTGCCATGTGGAAAATTTTCCTTTGGAGGTATCATTTTTAATAGTATTATTTAAAACAAAAGGTAAACTAGCATAATCAGTTCTAATTACAAAATCATGATTTAGAAAATGAATTTGGAATTTTTCTATGCATCGTAAGGCTGCAAAAATTTCTTTATCAATAATTGCATAATTTTTCTCAGCTTTCTTCCATGTGACTGATGCAAACTGTAAAATTGTTTCTCCTTTTTCCTTTTCTCTTTTCCTGGCTTGTTTCAGTATGCCTCCCTAACCAATTTCTAAAGAAGTGCTTTCTATGATCTGGGGGATATCATCATCAATGATGTGTAGTATTGGAAATGTTTTTACCTTAATCTTGGTTCTTCTTATTTATTTTGAATGCTCTGGTGTCCATGTTACTAGATTCTTTGAAAGTCTCTAGTTTAACATTTTTTTGTCTGCTACTAGATTCGTGTAGTATGGAGATAGGTAGTTTAGAAATCTAAGGAATCTCTGTAGTTTATTTTTATCTTTGATGACATCTATAAAGTTTTAGGTGAATTCTATTGTGTGTTCTTGAACCTTGTCCCTTTTCAATTGTTTGTCTTAAGAATTCAACTGTGTCATGGAATAGCTTAATTTTCTTAGAAGACAAAACAATCCCATTATCATAAACCTCCTTCAGGAATATTTTTAAATTCTTTTGACGTTCTTCCAATGTTTTGGAGAATATGAGGATACCATCAATATAGACTATAAGCGAGTCCATGTGTGGCTTGAAGATATCTTCCATTACATTATGAAATTGAGATGGAGCATTCTTAATGCCAAAAGGCATAAAGGTCCACTCATAATGTCCACGTGAGACTACAAAATCCATTTTAAATTGGTCTTCTGGAGTTATGCTGACTTGCCAAAATCCACTCTTGAGATAAAAAATTTAGAAGACTTTGCTCCCTACAATCCTTTTTACAACGTCATATTTCTTAGGTACTAGACATCTGTTCCAATCAAGCACATCATTGAGTGTCTTATAGTTTATAACCATCCTTAGAGCTTGCCTCACCTGTTCATAATGTTTGTTCACATAAAATCCGTAACAAATCCATGGGATGTTTGAAGGAACTATCAAGCCTTTATCAGCAGATCTTGTATCTCTTTTTTACAGCAAGGCTTGAATTTCCCTAGACATAGGCACTGCATTTGAGTCTGCAAGAGTACCTTTGAATTATGGCTTTAAAGGTATGCAAACTAGATGTTTCCTTTTGTGCCAGAAATCATTAGGGGATTCTGAGCATACTTGTTTCTTATATTATGATTCTATCTCCTCTTTTATCCTTTTCCATTTATGATATTATAGTTGGTCTTCAATTCTCACGCTTTTCATTTGTTCTTTTATTTTAAGTATCTATATTTCTTTAGCAACCAGTTGTTCTTGGTATAGAGTGATATTATGCACCATATTCGATATTTTAGGAGTAGAAATTAATGGGACAAATATCACAGTATCTAGAGGATCAATGGTCATATAATAGCCTATTTTTCCTTGGTATGTATATAATCCATGAGGATCTACTATCTTCAAAAATGGCATTCCCAATATACTTGATTCAATTTCATCAACATAAAACTAACATCCAATCTATATTGGTTAAGGAAGACAGTGACCTTAGGGACTTAAACATTTACTAAAGGGTTTTCTCCTACTGTATGAAGCCTTTTGGATGTAATTGTCCAATATTTAGGAGGAATCCTATTTATGTTAAGCATGTTTATATCTGATCCTGAATCTATCAAGACTGGGATAGTAAAATAACAATATTTGATTTTTATAGTCAAAGCTACTGTGTATCTCTATACCATTGATTGACACTCTTATTTCATCTAGTGCTTCTAGTTTGATCTCTAATCCTTGGTTTCCTTTAAACACACTATGCTTAGTTTCCTTATGGTATAGCTTTATCAAATTGTTAATATATTCTAGACGAGAATTAGTGATCTATTTTCGGCTATGCATTTGTAAAGCTAGGCCTCTGATGGTTGCACTATTCTAGTTTAATTCCTTATGGATTTATTTTCTATCTCCCTTGGTTTATCAAAATATTTACAGAGGACGAGGAAAGTTCACTCAAAAATTCCACTTCTATGAAAATCCCTAATTTCCCGATGCAGTGGTATGTCAAAAATTGAAAGTGCTCATAATCAAATTCTGATTCGACGAAAAGATGCACCCTTCAATGGAGAGTCAGACTAGCCTTCTTTTGATTATGGATTGTGTATAGAGACCCAAAAAGTAAGAATCCCTAGATTCTATAGCTGCACAGTGTCCTCTTCTTAGGTTAGCTCTGATACCATGTTATATTTTTATCAATTAGGCAGTATTATCTTAGGATCTTATTTGAGAGAATAACAGGCACAACAATCAATCACAAGAGACAATAGAAATAAATATTTTCCTCAGGGAAACCATAAAGTAGAAAACCCTGCAACTTCCTGAGAGATATAATGAGCACTAATGGCAATAGTAAAACCCAAAGACAAAAGGGTGATCTCCAACAATTGTTCTCTCTCTCACTTGATTGATCTTCTTCTCTCTCACATATGCGCTATAGCTGGGTGAGTGTGTGTTTGAAATAGAGAGTCTCACTCTCTATTTATACTAGTTTCCAACTTGACAAACACTTACCAGGGCCGACTTCTCTAGGATATTCTAATAACCCTAGCGCCCCGAAACTGTGGTGACTTTGACCCCTGATCAACTAGGAGGGTTAACCTCTATGACTTTACAAGACTTGTTTACATTAATGATTCTCTCGATAGGAACATCGGGGTTCAATGAAATATAATATATGAAATATACAAGTGAATACATTCTGAAGTTACAAATACATCAACAAATGTCATATAATATCCTGTTTTTCCTCGGTATGCATATAATCCATGAGGCTCTATTGTCTTCAAAAATGGCGTTCCCAATATACTTGATTCAATTTCATCAACATAAACCTAACAACCAATCTATATTGGTTAAGGAATACAGTGGCCTTAGGGACTTCAATGTTTACTAAAGGTTTTTCTCCTACTGTATGAAGCCTTTTGGATGTAATTGTCCAATATTTAGCAGGAATCCTATTTATGTTAAGAACATTTATATATGATCCTGAATCCATCAAGACTGGGATAGTAAAATAATAATCTTTGATTTTTATAGTGGGAGCTATTGTGTATCTCCATACCATTGATTGACACTCTTATTTCATCTAGTGCTTCTAGTGTGATCTCCAGTCCTTGGTTTTCTTTAAACACACTATGTTTAGTTTCCTTATGATATAACTTTATCAGATTTTTAATATATTCTAGACGAGAATCAGTCATCTATTTTCGACTATGCATCTATAAAGCTAGGCCTCTCATGGTTGCACTATTCCAATTTAATTCTGTTATCACTCCAAGAAATCACTCCTTGACTGTAGAAGGGTGTAATCTTGGTAACTTAAATATATCAATAAAGTGGAGGAAAAGATGATCAAATCTGATGACATTATAATCTCACATTCATTTAGAAATATATCAATCACTTGAAATACCAAGGCTTTCAACTATGCAACTCAGAAGGTTTTAATCAAAGTGCGGAAACATGGAGAAGACTCATTAAGCTAGCAGATAATACTTATACAACAGCATATGTAAATGGCCAGACATAACAAGTGAATACTTGCAGCTTTAGCTTATGAATGCACTGATAAGATAACGGCTATCAAGCATTAAGACAAACATCAGAAGCAAAACATTTAAGTCTAGTATATCAATGAAGAGATGGGATGACAACCTTCTATAAGTGAATATACATAAAATTGGAAAGAAAAGAAATTGAAAACTAAACAAACATAGTGAAAGAATCTCGATGCCAAGATATATTAATGGACATCTCCAAAAGGTGAAAAGTACAACTTCAAGAAATAGAAGCATGGTCTTCCAACTATTTCCTCCTCCATGCTTCCTCCTCCATGCTACTCTATTTCATCCTTTATATAGAAATATTACAAGCTTATCTATATCCATAATAAATGGATCTCATAACCACTTCACCTATATTTAGTTTGTTGAAGATATCCAACTCAAATTCGAATTTGTGAGGTGGTTGGAAAAAACAGAGTATACAATTTCTATAATAATGGTGATCAAAGATTCACCTATATTTCACAAATAAAAATAGATCTTTGGAAAATGAGAGAGGTTATTGAATAGCATCTTGTGATAATGAAATAACTCTTTTATTTTCTAAAAATACTCTTCCATATTATTAGAATATGTCTCCCAAAAAGGTGACCAAAACAGGAAAATCCAGATTTCCAAATCTAGTCATATTCCTACATTTTAGGATTTGAGATCTAGACTATTTCTATTGATCAAATGAAGTGTCACCTGTAGTCATGAATGATATTTAATAATATATTTGATTAATCATCATCATCTGCTCCTAAATTTACTCAACCAAGTTGAATTTGACCTTTTGACCAAAATAATACATTTTGGAAAAATTTTGAAAATGATGCCTCATATTGCGGGGAACTTTTGACTGCCTTCCCAAGCTCTAAATGCAGATATGAAAATACCATTGTAAATATTAGGATGTCTAGTTGTCAATCAACTATTTGAGCATGTAAAATGGCCTCTCCGTGGCTAAGAAAATTGAGTTTTCCCAAGGTACTTTATCATTTGAAAAAACCTGCGATTTTAGTGGCTAAGATAGCCCCGAATTTTATATTTAAGCTGCCAAAAGCTAGGCTTTCAATGGATAATGAACAGCTGAAATTTCCTCTTAAGCCACCGAAACCTGATTTTTGACCTTTTTGAAGAAAAGACAAAATCCAATGTTTTTCAAACTTTATTACATATCTAAATCTCTAAAAAATGAGCCAAAATAAATTTAGAAATTTATTTTTCAATGACTTCCTATCACCTAAATTAAACAAACTTGACTATTTTATATGAGGAGATAACATCTGGCTCCTACTCAGGGATGGAAACCTCCCTATGAGGTTCTAAGAACCACATATATGATTCCTTTCCTGGACAAACAAAATACAAAACCTAGTCTAGTGTTCCATTGGGCATGGAGTATTTTAGCATATGCAACTGATCTCTGTACACCTTCAAAAACTGCCATCCTACCTTTATTCACATAAAATGACTGATATTTATGCTATGAACTGGAAGAAAAGAAATGCTCAGACATCGAGCTTATTTCCTACACTACCCTACTCTAACTAGTTCTGCAATTGGTTAAGTGAATGCTAACTTCCATAACAGCCATTCAAGCAATTTGAAAATTGAATAAACCTTGTCTCTGTCATTGATCAATACCTGATGCTTGAAATGCAGCAATAGTGATAAAAAGTTATTCACAAAACCAAAATCATTTGGAAATACTGATAAAATTAAAAAATCTGAATTCTTCATGTTCTCTGAAATGTATGATTCTATGTAAGATGCCACTGGATCTTTGAAACCGATATCAGAAATATGTTGGTCTTCATGAAAAAGTTGCACCTCAATGACTGCTTTTCTGCTAGAATATTGATGATTTTCTTGTTCTTTTGTGATCAGCTTGTGTTCATAAAAAACTATGACCTCCTCTTCAGAATAGTGCTTAGAAGATAATGATAAAGCAGTGTTTGAATGACAAAGATTATGATCATATAGAAATATGTAATTACCTATAGAATCATAGGTTACCATAGGTTTTACTTGGTTTTCAAAATGATTATAAAATTTACATGAATACCTGTCTCTGGAATACTTTGCAAAATGTTGAAGAATTTGGTTCACAATCTGAAGAAAACTTACATGTTTGTTGTTGCTCCAAATCTGCTTGAAACTCGTTACTTGGATGCTCAAAATCTAAAGTATACTAAAATTCTGCTTTCCCATGTGCTTGCAGCTTTTCAAAGAAGTCTCGACCTCAGATCCTTCTGGAATCATGGATGTTCCCCTCTACCTCTTGAGCATTTTTAAACAAGCTCCTTAGTGATGAAGATTTCCTTTCTAGCAGAAGAAGGGCAAGTTCTGAATGAATACCCATAACATAATATATCATGGCAGTTATTTTTGTAGGATGGATATCCAAAGGCATGTCATAATAGTTGCTGCAAAACCTTCGATTGAAGACAGATAAAGCTTCACCTCTCTCTCTCTTCAAAGCATAAAAATCAGCAAGGTATGAATCTAGTGATTGGTACTCACCCCAATATTTCACAAAAGCATTAGAAAACTCGATCCAAGAACCAATCGAGTCAGCTCTTAGACTCTTAAAGCATGCCGCAGCATCTTTGATCAAAGACTTAGAGAAATATTTCATGATCACATCCTCATGAATAATATGAAAACGATCAACAAAATCCTCAAAGGATTCCAAATGCTTCTTTGTTGAAACTTGATTTCTCCAAAAAAACAAGGGAAGATATTCATAACAGTCAAGAGGATAAGGATGAAGGAGATAAGGAAGCCTCAAAGGTTTGAACATCTTCATCCTAATTTTGATTTGAAAGGCTGAAGGCTGATCATGAGGGATAGCAAGTGGTTGACAAGGTTCAGAAGTAATGGCAAGAGGAGTTGAAATGTGACAAGGTTTTAAATCAATTTTGATTTCTTCAAGGTAACATGGTTGATCATATTTTGAAGGAAATTTAATATAGTGGTCATCTTTATCAATGGGTTGAGGAAAAAAGAATGATTCAACATTTACAATGCAAGCAGGCTGCAAATATTCTTCTAAATATGGATTGATTAAAGAAGGTTGATAATCATTAGAATATAAAAAACAGAGGATAATTATTTTAATATGTGAAGGGAAAAGTATAAAGGAGCTGATAAAGAATAACAACAGTTCATAAAGTAAAATGATGAACTAGTACCTAGATTTTGAATTCATCCTCTTCATCTTCTATCAACCGGATCTCCCCAGTGGAGTCTTTAATGTGGAGTTGCCAGGAAAATGATTACAGTCAAAATTTATGTCTATCTCTTGTCTCCCATCAAGAAACAGATCTATGTCGTTCTCCCAGGGAAACTCTTCTTTCACTTCATTCCCCGTAAATGGTGCCAATTTGTTATTACTCCAAGAAATCACTCCCTGACTGTAGAAGGGTGTAATCTTGGTAACTTAGATAGATCAATAATGTGGAGGAAAAGAGAATCAAATCTGATGACATTATAAACTCACATTCATTTAGAAATACATCGATCACTTGAAATACCAAGGCTTTCAACTATGCAACTCAAAAGGTTTTAATCAAAGTGCGGAAACATGGAGAAGACTTATTAAGCTAGCAAAAAATACTTATACAACAGCATATGTAAATGTCCAGACATAACAAGTGATTACTTGCAGCTTTAGCTTATGAATGAACTAATATTATAATAGCTATCAGGCATTAGGACAAACATCGGAAGCAAAATATTTAAGTCTAGTATATCAACAAAGAGATGGGATGAAAGACTTCTGTCATTGAATATACATAAACTTGGAAACAAAAGAAATTGAAAACTAACCAAACATAGTGAAAGAAGCTCGATGACAAGATATATTAATGGACATCTCCAAAAGGTGAAAAGTACAAGTCTTCAATAAATAGAACCACATTTTTCCGACTGTTTCCTCCTCCATGCTACTCTATTTCATCCTTTATATAGAAATCTTACAAGCGTACATAGAGTCATAATAAATGTATCCTATATTTGTTTTGTTGAAGATATCCAACTCAAATTCGAATTTGTGAGGTGGTTGGAAAAAACAGAGTATACAATTTCTGGAAATATGGTGCTCAAAGATTCACCTATATTTCACAAATAAAAATATATATTGGGAAACTGAGAGAGGTTATTGAATAGAATCTAGTTATTACAAAAATCCTCTTTTATTTTATAAAAATACTCTTCCATTTGATTAGAATATGTCTCCCAAAAATGTGACCAAAACAGGAAAATCAAGATTTCCAAATCTAGTCATATTCCTACATTTTAGGATTTGATCTCTAGAATATTTATATTGATCAAATCAAGTGACACCTACACTCATGGATGATATTTGATAATATATTTGATTAATCATCATCATCGTCTCCTAAATACACTCAACTAAGTCGAATTTGACCTTTTGGCCAAAATAATACATTCTGGAAAATTTCTGAAAATGGTGCCTCATCTTGCAGGGGCATTTTGACTACCTTCCCAAGATCTAAATGCAGATATGAAAGTACCAATGGAAATATTAGTATGTCTAGTTTTCAATAGACTATTTGAGCATGTAAAACGACCTCTCCGTGGCTGAGAAGATTGATTTTTCCCAAGGCAGTTTATTGTTTGAAAAACATGTGATTTCGGTGGCTAAGATAGCCCCGAATTTTATATTTAAGCTGCCAAAAGCTAGGATTTCGGTGGCTAATGAATAGTTGAAATGTCTACCTAAGCCACCAAAACCTGAGTTTTGACCTTTTTGAAGAAAAAACAAAATCCAATGTTTTTCAAACTTTATTACATATCTAAAGCTCTAAAAAATTAGCCAAAATAAATTTAGAAATTTATTTTTCAATGACTTCCTATCATCTAAAATAAACAAACTTGACTATTTTATTTGAGGAGATAAAAACTTCCTTATGGATTTCTTTTCTATATCCCTTGGTTGGTCGAAATATTTACAGAGGACGAGGAAATTTCACCACACTAGCTGGGAAAACTTTGAGGATTGACAAGAAAATGACATGATGGACAAGGAATGTATGAATTGTTAAGGACATGTCATAGGATTCTGTGGAGGACTACCATATATGTTTTTTCATGCACAAATAAGAATGAGACAAGTGTACTATCCATATTTATTCTATGGGTCACCTAAAATTAATAATTAATAATTTCAAAAAAATAAAAAATAGCTTTGTTAACATCTAATAAGTACATTTCATGTTAGTTGGAAAAAAATAAACTTCAACATCAACTATTGGATTATTAGATACAACTATGAGCTTAACTCCATTAAGCGTACAACTATTAGCTCAACTTCAACTCCAGTCATTGACGTACCTCATTAACTTTTACATTAACTATTAGATACATCTATTAACTTAACTTCAACTCTAATCACGGTTACATTGGATAAATATTAGTTTAACTAATGTGCACAAGGTTTAGTCAAACTGCATTTTACATCTAGGAGTTGAAGTAATGCATAGTTCACATGACAGTCGAAATCTTAATAAACTCCTCTGGACTTCTAATAAATTCCTTTGAACACATGTTACAACTATAATTAGTGGGATGATAATGTGCAACTCATGTGACATTCAAACTCCATCTAGCATAGCATTATATTAACTTTTTAAATTAACTATTAGATACAAATGTTTGCTTAATTCCAATGGTGATACTACTATGAGCTTAACAACCACAAAAAAAGTGGTTGTTATATTAGATTAACTATCAGATACCAATAATTGGCACATTATTTGGAAAAAAACATTATCAATATGTCAAATATATGTGTGGAAATTGAAACCAGGTGTTAGAACAATTACACTCACAAAAATTGCCAATTACACACAAAGGAGAGTGAATATGAAGCAGAACACTAATCTGTATTGAATAAGTGTACAATAGCCAACCTTGTGAGGTCATAGGCTGCCACAATAAATAATTACATGAGATATTTGAATGCATAAGGATTCCATTTGAATTTGGTCAAAAAACAAGCTTACTAAATCTAAGCAAATCCCCCATAGGTGCATAAAGCAATTTTCAAATCTGTCTAGGAGCTCACGAATTGGAAAAATCAATTAGGCAAGCTAATATATGATGGAAGGAAAACTCATACATGATTTTCTTGGGAGAAAATGGTGGAGGATGATGAGGACAAAAAACAAGTTAACTTCACCTAATCAAACTTTCCCAATTTCCTTAAAACTCAGAAAAAGCAGGCAATAAAGCAGAAAAAGAAGACATGCATTAGGAAGGCGAGGAATAAAGTAGATTTGATTCCAAGTGGTTTCCCAAGTGCCCCATGACTCAATTTTAGCAATTTTGACCACTTTGGACATCTGGAGGACAACTTGCATAAGGTGGAATATGGAAACTAGGCAAATAAGACAAAAAATTGATTAATTAATGTCTAAGGTAGCTAACTATGGGTTGATTATTCTAACAATATGCCTCTCGGTGTATTCCAAACATATTAATATTAATATGGTTGTTGCTATTCTTATTCATATCTCCACAGTTGTTGCAGATAAGAATATGCCCCCTCAATTTTTTGAGAGCTTGAACCATTTACACTCCATTCATACAAAAGATCAACTAACCATGCCATCCGGCTTGCATTCATCCCATCATCTAAATTAGGTGCAAGTGACCTAGCCATATGGTTTGAAATCCTTTCATGTGCTTCATTGACTTCCAAGATGCAAGGATTTTGTATTTTTTTCTGGATTGCCATGATCCTAGGTTTGTATGGAATGTTCTTTTCCAGTCCTACATAAATTTATTTTCTATGTTTCTTCTCTTGCTTCCCTAGGGGTAGACGCATGGGGAATTCATGTTGGATTTAAATTCAAAAGGTAATTTTGTTGAGTCTAATTTTCGTTGTTTCCATTTTTGCCAAATATTTTTCACCTTCTTGTGTGACTTACTGGTGTTAGTGTGTACTTATTGTACTTCTACAAGTACACGAGTGAGATCCTTTTCTATATGTGTGTCATGACTATGCACTAGATATCCGAGAGAAGTTTCTCCAAATTCTCTCCTTAAAAGTTTATAAAAATATCATTAATTAGTCTTGAGCAATAAAATTTATATGATCCTATTTTGAAATATTATTATTGAAAATGTATTTTCAAAAAAGCAAATAGAAATATGCACAAGAGTTTAAATGTATTCCTTTTTTTCAAAAATTAAGATATTTGAACATATCAATAAGAATTAAATCAACATAACTAAGACATGAGAAACAACATAAATGTGACATAAGAGGCCCGTAGAAAAATGAAAGTTAAATTTTCAATGATAATATGATTGTTGTTTAGAGAAATCAAAGTTAAATTTTCTAAAAAAAACATATGATTGTTTTTAGAGAAATCAAAGTTAAATTTTCTCAAAAAAAACATGTGAATACACAACTAAGATCTAAATCGACCATAAAACTGCATTTTAGAAAATAAAACACATGACTACACAACTAAGATCTAATTCAAATATGGACTGTTGTTGCACATACAATCATGCCCCCTCCATCACCCTTAACTTCAATCCATCGACGGGTTGACGGATTAAACAGATAAGAGATGTGCCTCAACTGAGGGGTGATACCACAAGTGCTTACAAAAATGTAGTCACGCCACTGGATAGCACACATGATGAAGTAATTAGGACATTTCCAAAGAAAAGTCACATTAGGAGTGGGGGGAGTTATATTAATGTGGGGGTGTCTAGGTGAATGTAGAGGGTATGTAATAGTGGGGTGGGGGTTAGAGGTAGTTGGGTTGGTTGGGGAGTGATATAAGGGAGGGGGGTGTTAGTGGTAAAGGGAGACCTATGTGTGTGTGTGTGCGTGAGAGAGAGAGAGAGAGAGAGAGAGAGAGAGAGAGAGAGAGAGAGGGTTAGGGAATATACAGGGGGGTGTGAGTTAGGTGTAGATGGATGATTTGGGGAGTGAGAGTGAGTGGAGGAGGGTGGTCTTAGTGGTAGGGGGAGACAAAAGGATATGTGTGTGTGTGTGAATGAGAGAGAGAGAGAGGGTTGGGAAATAGATAGGGGGTGTGGTTTACTTGTAGTTGGATGAGTTGGGGAGAGAGAGAGAATGGAAGAGGGGGGGTGTTAGTTGTAGGGTGAGACAAAGGGATGTTTGTGTGAGAGAGAGGGTTGGGGGTTAGGTGTGGTTGGATGATTTGGGG
>LPNX010252805.1:215260-398225 GCA_001517045.1 Pseudotsuga menziesii
TGTGATTCATAAAAACGTGCTCTCGTTTTTATTAATGCGCATGCGTTATTGTTCACAGTAATAAGCACGAGATTTCTTTAAATTAAAAAATGTATTTCCTCCAAAAGATAAGGCCAATCCTCCACCCAGGATTGCATGGAATTCTTATGCCTATGTATCTGGTTCAGACTTTGCTTCAGATTCAACATGTCTATGCCTTGGAGTATGCTAAACCATGGCTAATTCAGCATTATATCCAAATTTTCAATATGCTCGTGTTTAGTCGTCCGTCTGAGTATGCTGCACACCTCCATTTTTTATGAGATTTTAGAAACAGATATGGTTTTTTTTGCAGATTCCAAATATGTAACTTTTAACAAGAATACATAATTTTTTCTATTTTTTCTTATTTATCTTTTTTCATCACTCCTCAACTCAAAAAACACACTGTTATTTTTTATTCCATATCTCTTTCGTTTCTCAACCATTTAAAAAGAAATTGTATGGTGCACTAAAGAACATCGACCTCTACATGCTATAAAAAACCCATTTCCAAATAATTGCATTAAGACATTCAAACGCTGAACCCATAATTGGAGTACCATTTTCGAGGTTTGATCTCTTAGATAATTAAAAAAAAATTAAAAAAATTATTTTTATTATTGGAAAAATAGTTGTGCACTAGTACAGACACACCACAAGTAACCCGAACACAGCATGGGTTCTTCCTTCTTATAGAATCTTACATGTTGCTATCAACTGACTTCATTGATTTACCCAACATGCTGTCATTCTTATTCTAGTAACACTTGTCAGTAGGCATTAATGACCCAAATTACAAAGATAATTTTATTCCTTCGAACACATGTGGCTTCCGCTGACTCTTTCCAACCTCGTACCCATGATATTCCTTGAATTGTCGTTTTGAACTGCTACACACCTTCTGACATGGTTTCTTTCATCGTAGATGATATCGTCACATATTGTCCTTCAATTTGACTTCTCTTCGGTCGCTAATTCTTCCTTAGCAAACTCTCTTCCTTTACAAACTCTTCTTTTGTCGCAACTTCCTCTACATCTACTTCTTGCATTATCTCTTTCTTCCTTATCTTCTTATGTTTTTCCTTTGTATGCTTATGTTATTCCTTATCTGCTTATGTTCTTCCTTTGTATGCTTATTTTCTTCCTTCTCTACTTCTGTCACAGCTCCTTTTCCTTCCTCTGACCAGATTCTTCAGATTCTCCGACCAGATTCTTCAGATTCTTGTCCTGTTCCATGCAATGCTACTCGTCAACTTCTGAATTTGTGACAAATTTACTTTGAAAATATTGGAATATTTTCACTATTTCCTTTCTGTCACATCACACATCCTATTATGTTTTATTCAAGTTTTCTACAATTTTGGAATTGACATGTTCCAACGTTACACTTACTGCGAACTCTGATACTTCCCACACCTTCTAATGTATAGGATGAATAATGCTTGTAATTATTTCTACTTTAGCATGCAACTATGTGAAGTTTTCGGTCCTTTGTTCTTGTTGAGTGCACAATACTATAAATTGTTGTTTCACCTTCTTCATTTTTTATTCCTTAGTCATTTTCTCTACTAAAGGAAACTTACTCATCTCATTTTTCGTTTGGTTTACTTCTGCTTCAGCTATGCACATCTCCTCTACAAATTTATGTAATTCCTCTTCATCGTTCATCACTTCCCATGTATGAGAAGCTTGTTCGACAACCTTATCACATAATGCCTCTACTTCTACTATCTTCTTCGTAGCCTCTGTTGCCACTTTTCTTCTTTCTTCTAACACCTCTTGGGGTGTGCTTAGTATTACCTGCAATTCTATTTCTATGACCTTTTTGCAAAGGCCTTGTGTTATCTCTCCAAGTCAAATGAACTTGGCTTCTAGAAACATCCCCTTCATTATTACTTCATTATCAAAAAATTTGCACGCAAGGTATACAACATTGTCGAGCCTATGCATGTTTTCCTTCCAAATTTTTGCTTTCTACTGAGTCTCTTGCATTGTTTTCTTCATTTTATTGACACTTTTGTTTACTACTTTTGCATGCTTAATCAAGGTTCCTTCTGTTACCTTCATCTTTTCGATTGCAAAATTATGCATTGAAAAGAGTTAATTCAACCTCATATGTAATTCTATTGTAACCTAGCCCAATATTTTGGCCATCTCATTCAATTATGTGATCCCCAAGTCAAGTGCTTCACCCATCACTTGCATCTATATTGGCAGAACTTGCATTGGTATCTCACTTTATCGCTCTTATGAAGTATTAGGTACATCCTGTGACTCAGTTATATGGGGTGTATAATCTAATGTGGTTTTGATCTCTTTAACAACTTTGTAGAGCATCGTTGGTAAATCAGTAACACTTCCTATGAGCTCCATCTATAGCTCATCTATTTTCTTGAAACTTCCCTGTGCAAATTTTGCTAGTGCTTCGGTCAAAAGTATAAAATATTCACCATCAAGGTTGATAGTGTTTAGTGTTTTGTCATGCTTTATTTTCTTATGCCTTGGCTCGACCTGCTCTGTGCCGGTCTATTTTCTCTTCTCTCTGATGACCAGATCTGTCATATTTCTGCTTGAATCATTTTGGGGAGGCTTGGGATCTTGTGTTTCATCTTGTGGGTCCCCTCCCTGATCTACATATTTCGACGATGGTGGATTTTCTTGTCCCATGTTTTCACCTACATCTAATTGGTCATATATAATATGAGCACACCATTCTTTTGTCCATTCTTGGACGATTTCCTCAACTTCTTCTTTGGTCAACAAAAAATGTGTCGTTAACAATTGGTGTTGCGAGTCTTGTCGCATCTCTAACAAAATATGATACGATTCAATCTAAAAAATTGATAATTTGGTGAAACCATTGAACGGTTTTGTCTGTAAGTATCACCTTCTTATTCACCTAGTGCCATATGGAATCTCCATGCATAACAAATTCCATGTTGTTATCTCGTTGTATGTCTTTCCTATCCTTGTCAAACCATATATTCTACTATTGATCTCCTCTACACCGTATTGGAAGCTCTCCCCTTAGTAGTTTGGTGGTTCCACCCATGCGACAAATTAAATCAAAATCAGTAGCCGGGAATAATCGAATGCATTACCTTTTTTATGCAACTCTACTACATCTTCCAATAACTCATTCAACAAATAATTTGACCTATTTATTTGAACTCCCTCTACAAAGAGTTAAGCTAGCACAACTGCACCCATAGTACATTGGTTCAATCACATCTTGCACAACAATTTGCTAGCCAATACCTTAGCAGCAAACCGAACAACATGGTCATTGATCAATGTGATTAGGAAACCTTTGTTATCTTTGGAAAAATTGTCATACTTATCCTTCATATTGATCGTCAGCACAGTGTCTTGGTATTTCCTTAAATATAGTGTTGGGTCTATGCTTGCTAATGGTAGGCCTGTAATTACTACAATGAGTTCGACAGCCACATATATTTTTCTGTCGATCCAAAGGTAGCCAACATCTAAGGACTGTAATAACTGTTTCACATAGGCATTCACTTTTGTGCTTCTGTCGAAGTGTGGGATATACAACAATGAAAATAAGCTTTATTGGTCGAGTCCTCTTGCCCATTCCATTGGAACAAGGATCTTCAGTGAATCTGGTGTATCATGTACAATAAGAATGTAGTTCTTTCGGTCTAAATATTCATGTCATGGTCAGCGAAGGACAACTTGTGTAGGTTTGACAAAATATTTTGTAAAACCTTAACTCCTTCTAGAATTGTGGGTGCTACCAGTGGGTACCATGACATGTTTGGGACTCTAATATTTGGCGCATCAAAGCTTCTTGGTGTGATGTATGGTGGCAACATATTCCTAGTTTTTGAATCTTCTTCCTCCTCACGTGGTGGTGGTGTTGGTGGTTTTGTTGCTTGTCCTTTTTTTCCTTCTTGTAGTGCACTTTCCCCATGTTATTCTAGATAGACCTGGTAGTTCTGAATGTGATTTTCCTGACAACATGACTAGAATTTTCTCACCCTCTTGAGCAACCTCATCCTACCGTGGGAAATATCCAGCAGTGTCTTCCATGATTGGCATAGGTGATATAGTCATAACCTCGGATTGAACAATTCTACTTGTGCTGGAAATCAAAATTACCTTTCTCTAAAAAATTCACTTCGGCTCTTGTAGTTGAAGACAACAATCACTCTTCTCGAATGCAAATGAGATGAAATGAAAATTGGGAACGAAATTTGATAATGTGTAACTTTTCTCTGTGGTTGTTCTTCACACGAGTGGGAAATCAATTGAAATGTATCGATCCTTTCAGTCACATGGGATGATCATCTGAATAATTAAGTAAAATTCTATGCATGCCGCCATTTAATTGTCAAATTAAGTAGTAGTTATGGTGCAATAAAGACATAAGTGACCAAAAGGAACATCGCCAAAGTCTCTTGGGCTTTTCAAATTATTGATGTCCAACTGTCACTTATGTGATTCTAGTGCTACTTGTGACAACGTCGCACTTCCTATGACCTATAGCATTCCTTCAACAGAGTTCCTTTGGTGAGATAAACTAAATGTATTTTCCATCATTTTTCTTCTTGCGACATACAAAGATTCTACGACAGTTTTCTTCTTGTTGTGGTAGACTAGAATTTTGTGACAAACAAATGCATAAAAGGGTAAAAAAAAAATTCTCTCGTTCTCTTTTCTCCTCTCTCTTTTTTTATGCAACCAAGTCATGACTATCATGATACGACTTCACCTAGCTTCCATTTATCAGTCCTGTGACAGGTGCTCCATCTATATTTTTTAACTGCACTATGCCTCCATTAGTGATATGAATTACAATGTTTGTTCTAAGCTACTGTGTCTTTAACTTACCATTATTCTTGAAGAATTTGCTTTCATACATAAGAACAACTCCTTCGAATTGAAACAGTTTGTACTTAATGTTTTGATCATGCCATAACTTTTATCTTTCTTTTTCAACATTTTGGTGATACCCTGTGACAAAACATTCTTCTTCCAACTGCACAAGTTGTGACAATCTCTCCTCGAAAACATCAACATATATCATCTCTATGATCGCAGCAATTCTTAGAATCGGTACAATATACTCCATTGGCATCACAACTTCATGTCCATACACCAAACGAAATGGAGTGTGGCTTGTCAATTTCTTACAAGTCGTGCGATATGGCCATAATACTGTGGCAATTTTATGATCCTAGTCATCTCTTTGGGAATTATAAATATTTGTCAATGAATTTTCTAGGATCTTATTAAATGATTCAACCACACCATCCACTTGAGGGTGATGTGGTGTTGTATTTCTATGCTGAATCTAAAATTCCTCTGCCAGTTCTTCAATCAACAGGTTGGAAAAGTGTGTACCTTGATCACTTATTAAAATCTTTGGGAATGCAAATCTTGTCATGACATTTTCAAAAAAAATCTTTGTAGCAGTAACAACAGTGCAATATTTTACCTGCACTGCTTCATCCCATATTTTTAGGTAGTCAGTCGCAGTGATAATATAGCATGCAGTAGTGTGCTTCCTATTGGAATGATATGTTATATTTTTAACATTAAGCTAGCATAACATTAGGATATTTAACTGAGAGAACAACAAGCACAGTAATCAAACACAAGAGACAATGAACATAGTGTTTTTCCTTGGGGAAACCATAAATGGAGAAAACCCCACAACTTCCTCAGAGATAGAATCAACACCAAAGTGAATCCCAAAAACAGTAAGATGATCTTCCGACAGCAGTAACCTCTTTCTTCCTTACCCTAGTGTCTTTCTCTTCCTCATTTATGCGCTACAACTGAGTGTGAGTGAGTGTGTGATAAATAGAGAGGCTAGCTCTCTATTTATACTAATTCCCAACTTGACTAAACCCAACTAGGGCCAACTTCACTAGGTGATTCTAATAACCCTAGTGCCCCGGAACTGCAGGGACTTTAACCCTTATATAATAGGAGAGTTAACCACCTTGACTTGACATGACTTGTTTACATTATAGAAACTTCCCCATAGGAACATCGAGGTATGACATGACTCAAGTACATTACAAATACATCTCGGAATAAACATTGGGTTACAATACATAAGAAATACAAGTGAATACATTCCAAAGTTACAATTACATCAACACTCCCTCTTAACTAGGAAGGTATTCTCTTGACACAATTTATCAGCACAAGTCTTCTTCTCTGTATCATCTGTATCATCATCGAGTATTCATCATATTCACCTTCAAGTCATCTCTATCTTCAAGTCACCTTCATCTTCAAGTCATCTTCACCTGGACCTGGATCATCACTCTATCTGGATCATCATCACTGAATCTAGATCATCCCTCGATCTGGATCATCTCTAGAGCATCATCTCTAGATCTGGATCATCTCTACTAGATCATCAACACTGAATCTTCACGGGTGCTATCTCATGATTCTTATCGTTAGAGGAAGTTTTATAGAGCCGACCCTTTTTCATGTTGGTTGTAGGCCTACCCTCCATGTAGGTATTTTCCAGCACTTATATCTGACCCTAAGTCAAAATGGCCTGCCCAGCACTTACATCTGATCATGTAGGAAACAATCCTATAATCATATCAGAAAGGCACGACCAGCACTCACATCTGACCATGTGGTAACATAGCCCACAACCCTGTTAGAAATTCCCAACACTCATATCCGTCAACCAATGTCGGAATGGCTCAGCAATTACACTCGGCCATGCGAGGAACCAATCCTCCATGCCAAAAGGCTCTGCACTTATATCTAACAACTAATGTCAAAAAGGCTCAACACTTATATTCGACACATGCGAGGAACCAATCCAACATGCATGTTTGAGAAGGCTCTGCACTTACATTCGACACATGTGAGGAACCAATCCAACATACATGTTCAAAAGGGCTCCGCACTTACTATCGACACATGTGAGGAACCAATCCAACATGCATGTTCTAAAGGGCGTGCACTCACATCTGATCATGTAGGAACCAATCCTACATTCATATTAGAATGACCCCCGGTCCCAGACTAAGATACCTGGTAACTGACCAAGCACCTCCATTCCTAGAGTGGCATTCATCACTTGCTTCTAATTATGTAGGAACCAATCCTATAGTCACATCAAAATTGCTTAGCACTCACATCTGACATGGAAGGAACCAATCCTCTCATGTCAGAATGGATTTGAGTCTCATCATTTCCCCTTTGAGGAACCCTCGATCTGGAGAACACCAAGCTTCTCCTTGAAGTACTTGAACTTCACCCTAGCCAATGGCTTCGTTAACGCATCAACTATCTGTTCCTCCATCGCAACATACTGGAGCTTCAATTCTCCCCTCTGCACCATATCCCTGATATAGTGATACTTGATCTTGATATGCTTTGACTTGTCATGGAACACTGGAATCTCTGACAACTTCACACAACTCTGGTTGTCACAATGTATACAAGTAGCATCCATCTAGAGATCAAATAAATCAAATAGTAGCTTCCTCAACCATACTACTTGAAAACTAGCTGAACAAACTACCACATACTCTGCTTCAACTATACTCAATGCCACACATGATTGCTTCCTGCTAAACCAAGAGATCACACCTGATCCCATACTGAAACAACACCCTGAAGTGCTCTTCCTATCAATGGCACTTCCTACCCAATCTGAATCAACATAACCCTCCAAGCTAATCTTCTAATTCACCTCGTACTTGAGCCCATAATCAATTGTACCCCTCAGGTACCTCAGAATATGATTTGTAGCAATCAAGTGAACATGTCTCAGATCTGTCAAGAACTGGCTCAAGATGTTCATAGAAAAGAAAATGTCTAGTCTCATGTTCATCAGGTACATCAAGGACCCAATCATCTGACAATACATCGTAGCATCAACTGTCTCTAATGATGCATCACTCAATAGCTTCAGGTTTGATGCCATAGGTGTGGTCATGGCCTTGTATTCCATCATCCTGAATCTCTTTAGGATATCTACTGCATACATCCCTTGTCCAAGGGAGATTCCATCCGCATTCTGCCACACCTCCATACCTAGGAAATAATGCATCATACCCAAGTCCTTCATTTTGAACTTGGTAGCAAGCTTTCTCTTCGTATCAACAATCAACCCATCCATACCTGTTACAAACAGATCATCTACATACAGTAGGAGAATCACTGTGTTTCCATCTTCAACCTTGTACTAAAGGTTGGGATCTACTTTACTCTTGGTAAAGCCCAAACTAGATAGAAAGCTATCAGTTCTGTCATACCATGTCTTGGGTGCCTATTTCAATCCATACAGGGCTTTCTTCAATCTGCACACATGAGACTCCATGTCACGTGTCTCAAAACTGAATGGTTGTTCTACATACACTTCCTCTACACCATTCAAGAAAGCAGTCTTTACATCCATTTGGTGTATCTTCCATTTCATTACTGCAGCCAAAGCAAGTACCGATTTGATGGAAGTGTATCTAGATACAGGTGCAAAGGTTTCTTCATAATCTATGTGTTCCTTCTGTGAGAAGCCACGAGCCACAAATCTTGGCTTATATTTCTCTATGCTACCATCTGTAGCATGCTTGATCTTGTAGATCCATTTGGAAGTTACAACCGACTTCCCTTCTGGTCTTGGGACAACATCCCAAACATCATTCTTCATGATCGATTAATATTCTTCAATCATAGCATCCTTCCATTCTTTCCGTTCTGTTGCTTCTTCATAGTTGGAAGGTTCTTTATTGATAACATCACATAGTAAGGCTATGTATCTGGAGCAGGATTTGGTTCTCTTTCTTTCTCTGTGATTCTCTTTTGGAGCCCCATATCATTCTACACCTTGGATAATTTCTCATACCTAAGAAGGTTTCCTCTTGTGAGTATTCTTCTCCTGAGGTGGATCTATAGGTCTTTGTGGTTCTTCAAATTCTTGATCTTCTTCTTGAGTTTCTTCATTCATTGTTGTATCATAAATTCTGGGTGCTTCTTCTTCATCAGGTTCTTAAGCGGGTCTCTTTTTGGATTTGTTGTAACATGTGTCTTCATCAAATGTTACATCCTTGTTGATGTCGATACTCTTGAATCCTACGAAGTATATTCTGTAAGCCTTCAAGCTTTCAGAGTATCCCACAAATATACCCTTCTTTCCGGAAGGATCTAATTTTGTTCTCTTCCCTTTTGGAATGTGTATGTACACTGGACAACCAAATATTTTGAGATGGCTGACTTTTGGTTTCTTGCTGGAAAAGACTTCTTTAGGTGTCTTGTTCTCGAGTACTCTGTGTGGAGTACGGTTGTGTACATACACTGCTGTTCTGGAAGCTTCTACCCATAGATGTATGGGAAGATCCTGATCATGAAGCATTTCTCTTGCAGCTTCCATGATAGTTCTATTCTTCCTTTCTGTAACCCCATTCTATTGTGGATGATAAGGAGTGGACAACTCCATCTTAATCCTTGATTCTTTGCATAATTATTTGAATTCATTTGATTGGAATTCTCCACCATTATCTGATCAAAAGTTCTCGATCTTCTTTTTTGTGTGGTTCTCGATCAAGGCTTTGAATTACTTGAACTTGCTGCTTTGTTTTTCATGAAGTAAATCCATGTCTTCATAGAAAATTCATCAATAAAAGAAACATAGTATACATACCCGCTTAGTGAACTTGATGACATTGGTCTGCATACATCGGAGTGGATGATTTCCAAGATTCCTTTTGCCTTGATCTCGCTACTTGGAAATGTCTTCTTGTATTCTTTCCTTTCGCACATCCTTTGCAGAACCCTTCATGTTTTGCTTGAATTTCTGGAATACCTTCAACATCTTTGCTTGCAAGTGGTAGTGCTCTGTAATGCACATGTGCAAGCCTTCTATGCCAAAGTTCATTTGAATCTACTGTGTCATGAACCAAAGCTTGTTTTGGATGGCCCTAGAATTTGTATAAACCTCCTTCTTGTTCTCCAATCACTATTGCATCGTCAATATTCTTTCCTTTTGACCACATGAGGACTTAGCCATCTACAAATGTAACCGTCATGCCTTTTGCATCTAATGCTGATATGGATAGAAGATTCTTCTTCAGTCCTGGTACAAACAAGACATCCTTCATTTTCATAGAATTTCCATAGTCTATCTTGTAGGAGGATTCACCACTATCTTTTATGGGATATTGGTAGTCATCCCTAACTTTCACCTTATGGGGTGAATTATGTTCGGATAGTTTCTCAAAGGATTCCTTGAAACCTGTCATGTGTTTGGAAGCCCCACTATCAATAAGCCAATCTTTGCTTCCATGAGTGACAGTTCCTGTGAAAGCAGAGATCAGAACATATTCATCTTCACTTGAAAATTCCTCACTTTATTGTTTTACTCTCTTCCTGGGAGGATCATCATCCTCATTAGTGTGAGCATGATGTCTTCTTTTGGAGTTCCTCTTCTTCTTGGATCCATTCTTATTCATGAGACAGTTTCTAGCATAATGTCCTATTTCATTGCATGTATAACATCTGAGTTTGGATGGATCCCTTCTTGCAATGTTATTTTTCTGATGAGAATGCTTACCTTGGTGATGATGATTTTCCCTTCTTCCTTTCTTGGAGTGTACTGTGAGAGCTTGATATTCACTTCCCATATTTTCTTCTCGAGCTGCTATCCGAGTTTCTTCCTAAGAACATTCTTCCCACAGTCTACTAAACTTGAATAACTTATTTCTAGCACAGATTCCTTGTATGAAAGAATCCCAAGACCTAGGGAGGCCATTCAAGGTTGTCATCACAATTTCTACATTCTCCACTTATTCATCTACTGCTTCAAGTTGTTCTTTGATCTGGGAGACCCTTGTGAAGTATGACTGGATGGTCTCCTCATTCTAAATCTTTACATTCTTCAACTGGTTCCTTAGAGTCATCTTTTGATTGGTGTTCTTTCCTTCAAACAGTTTTGTTAGGGCATCAAACATGGCTTTAGGTGTCTTGAGGGAGGACACCTGTGGAATGAGGTGATCCTTGATTGAATTAGCAATGATCCTCTTTGCAATAACCAACTTCTTCTTATGTAAGGCCTTAGCCTCATCTCCCTCTGGAACTGGAACCTCCTCATGGAAGTAGGAGTCCAACTCATTTTCTTCCAGGACGAGGGAGATCCTATACTTCCAGGATCAGAATGTCGGGCTTAGGGAAAACCCGGGTTCTATACTTTTTTCTTCACACCAACAAAAGACCCACAGTGTTGGCCCTTTCGGCAATAACCTGTGAACAGGTTGCAGTCTCACCCGAAATAGCTATGGGGTGCCGCAGAATCAGGTTTCTCCAAGCAGAAGAGGGATATTACTGTACCTTTAGCCTTTACAAAATACAATCATACAATAAAGATCTTCAATAGTCACTTATATAGATTTGCAGTTAGATTAACAAACAATGTCTTTCTTAACCCTTAACTAGGAATTCACAGCGAAGTTAGTATTTCAGCAGTGATCTTACTTATCAGTTATTTACTTATCAATGCATAAAAGAACATAACAGAAACAACACAAAAGAACCACGACACAAGATATAATGTGGTTCACCCCCAGTTTAGGGGCTACGTCTACATAACTGTGTTTTATTCAACTCTTCAAAAACCACAGTTTTGATCTGCGCACTCAGCTGCAGATCCCTTCAATTCCTCAAGTTGTGCACTAAGTTGTAGATCTCTGCGCACACAGCTACAGATCTTCTTATTCACCCAAAAACCCTCTGCGCACTCAGTTGTAGAGGTCGTCCACACACACGGCTAAGACTTAACCTTTCTTACAAAACTAGCCTTAGCTTCGCATCAAGTCATCTTACATCAAAATCCTAACTTGACTCTTTTACAAAAGTGCTTATTTATACAAGTGCACTTATTACAAAACCATGGGCTTAAACCATGGGTACCCCGAATCCTAAACCATGGACTTAAACCATGGGTTAATTACAAAAAGAAGGCTTTGACTCAACCCCGACACCCCTAAGACTATTTTGAGTCACAACTCTGCTTACAAACTTCCACAAAAACCGCAGAGTTACCAAAATTAAGGAGTGTTAAGGAGCACGCCCCAATAGGCCCATAAGACTCACCAGTGTCCTGTCCTGGGACACTCAGCTGCTTGTCTGGTGGGAGAACTTTGTTGGCGAATATAGTGAACTGCTTATTGAGGCCACGGATGATATTGTCGGCTACTTGCTCCTTCTCCACCAGCTCCTGCAATGCTATCATTGACGCTTCGCTAGCCTTTTCTTGTGCAAATGCATCTCCTTCAGAACCTTGAGCTGGTTGTCCACAGCAGTACTCAGGTCCATGGCCTCATTGACAAGGGGCTACATAGAATTTTCCAGCAATGTTGCTTTCGTTCTGTATGACTCAATTTCTTGCTGGAGTTCCTTGCTTTGCTTTACCTTAAGCATTTTCTGCATAGGAGGCAGGGTCTTAATTTCCACTTTCAGTGCGTCCAACTCTGCCTGTCGCTACTTGATGGTTTCCTCCAACTTTTGTACTTCTGTATTTTCCTGCAGTGTCATCCAGGCATCGACGCTTTCTTATAGCAGCTTGGCTGCGCTGCCTACAAGATCAGATATCTTCGTTGCTGAAGCCTGAATGTCTCTGCGACACTGCTCCCTAACCTCTGGTGGGATCTCTGGGATGATGCGTAGTTGAAGCTCTGCACTTTGAGCCTCATGTTCTGCTTTGAGCTTCTCTATTTCACTGCAAGTTTGCTGTGCATAGTCTTTCAGCTTGAAAATTCTTTGCTCTGGCTCTTCCTCAGCCTGTATGTCGAAGCCAGGAAGACTTCGACATGCCTCATCTAATACTCGTGCCAATGTGACCTACTTACGTTCTATGTTGCTCTTCCTCTACTCTGCTTCCTTCAACTGCGCTTCGAGGCTCTCACTCCACTTCATGGTATTTTCCAATTGTATCTGTGAGTAGTTGTCTCGTGCTTGGATCTCCTTCATGATCGCTAATTGGCAGAGATGCAACTCCGTCATGGACATCTTGGTGTAATCGATTCCAACTATCATGCTCATTTCCAAGTGAGATGTTGCGTCAGTTATTATGAGTGCTGCGCTTGACACTTGTCCATGTTTTCTCTAACTGGCCATTGTCTTGTGTCGGGTTGCGCACTTACTAGGGTGCTGCTTGCTGCAGCACTAGTTGCTGATTTTTCTGCTAAGTCCTTCAGCTCTGAAATTTCCCAAGCTACGCCAACAAGTGCATCAAGGTGCGTAGCTACAAACTCGGACCATTTCTTGGTGAGAAATTATGTGGATTTTTTCAAAGCCTGATCAAGCTCCTCAGTTGTCAGGCCAGGTGCTTCGTTGATATTCTTTTCTTTGGACACCTTCATTTTCTTTCAGGACTGAGGTTTGGTCACTTCCTCTTCTTCTGGTGACTTGCGCTTATCTGGCCGATTAGGGTCTAAGACTGTTTTGAATGAATCCTCTTCTTCCTCTTCATCTATGTCATCTCCACCCTGGTCGCCTTCACTCTGCTGCGATGCAATCTATTCTTCACTTTCCTCGAGTGGGTCATTCTACTACGTCTGACTAGGGCCAACACCCACATTGGTGACCAGAGGGATTGGAATGTTGGGCTTTGTCCCTGCATCCTTCAACCATTCAACCGGCCACTGCTGAAATACTGTGAGGATGTCTTCTTTGGTCACCACATATGGCAACTTCTAGCATGCCTTTCTCTTATCTATGCGGGCCTGGATGAAGACATTGTGCATGTCGGCCCTGAAGTTGGCCACTCCATCATATTGAGAGAATAGCTCATTACTGAGCTGCGGGGTATTTACGATCTCATATGAGATACTCATCATATAAAAGGCAAAAACATAGTTCATCATCTGCTGAGATGCTTTGTCCTGTGACACCCAGAGAGATGTGTACCTCACTACGCCATGCATGTTCGGAGGCACAGCAACAAAATGTGCCTTGGTAGGTTCTTTCCATCCTACTAGTGCGATAAGAACTATCAACCAAGAGTAGTGAAAAGGTCTACCTTTCTCCTGCGCATCGCGGGCATCTTCAAGAAATTCGTTTGCAATGTACGCTGCCCAGTTGTAACTGTAGCCTTCAACACAGTTTGCAGCAATACTAACAATCGGGGCAGGCACTTCATATGGTTTGCTCTTTCTCATCAATTTGCAGGCTAAGATTTCAGCTGTGAAGCGAATGTTTTGGTGCTGAATTGTCGAGATTTGATACCCTCGCTTTCCTTTCGTTAGGTCAAAGCGGTCCTTCATGCTTTGTGCCAGCTTCGTACCTTCATGTTTTGAAGGAAATTCTATCCCCGGATCAGGCCCTTCCCTTGGTAATCCTGTGATCCTATGAATGAGCTCACCATTAATAGGAATTTTGTTGTCTCCTGTACATAGGTACCCATCATGTATTAATGCCAAGAGTTTCTTGACCACTATGGTCACCTGTGTGCTGCGACCAAAGTGGGGAATATCGAGCATCTTCAACAAACCAGCTTTATCTAAGCCAGCAACCCACTGTTTCACTTCTAGTAATGCCGCTTCAGTCTCTGTATATTTGACAAAGTGCAAGTATGTTCCCAGGGTGAACTGTGGAAACTTTCCACAATCATTTGTATCATGGTCTGCATACTTAAGTCATTCTATTTTCCCTGTCATGGTTTCGACCAAATGCACACCCTGTGGCAACGAAGGGGTGAGTAAAGTGAACTTAGCGTTTCGCCGCGGTGGTTGAACTCCTGGTCGAATAGGATGAAGATAAGGTGGACGCTGCGGTGCAATTTTCTCATCCCCTTCGGATGGGATCTCTATTGAACCAAACAGATTCATCTTGGGATCCTCCGATGTTTTCCTTGATTGCTTGTGTCTATCTTCGTTCCACTTAGAGTGTACTTCTGGTTTAAACTTCTTCCTGGTAGATCGTGTCTGCTTTGGTTGAGGTGGTGCTAGGGGAGTTTCTTCACAGGGTGTAGGCATAGGTGGATGGCTGAAAAGGTTTGGCATACCCCCCTGTTCAAATTCTCTCACTAATTCCTAAAGCTCGTGATCAGTTGTCATGGGCTCAATTGTAAAACTCAAGAAACTGCGTAATGCGAACTTCACGAGTGTGGGTGTCTTCTTAAAGAATCCATCAACGAAATCTATCATAACTGTGTATTGAAGACACCAAATCTAAAAGAGATCGTGTCCAAATGGTGGTAGATTTGTTAAGATCTCATTAATACAAGCAATTAATACAGGTAACGTACCAACACTGCCAAACTTGGTGTCCTCCAACGGTCATATTTTAAGCTCCAACAAATCTTTCCTTCTTCAACACAAGTAGTAATTCTGGCTGCGCCATAATGGGGACATGCGACACTTCCTGATACCATCTTCGTCATGGCTTCGAGCTTCAACCCACGACAGAATGTATTCCACCACCTCAATAATGCCTTTTATTTCTAAGAACTTCGTCAGAAATAGGTCCTGATACTCATGAAGAAGTTGGGTCACTTTGCTCACCATTTATTCATCCCAATAATCTCCAATGATAGCATACTTAGGCTTTTCTTCTGATCCAATGTTTACTATCCGTGTCTTCAAGGGCTAAGTCACTTCAGGTGCTTCAACTGCTGGGACATGTACTTCGCAGTGTCCTTCTGAATCAGGGATGTTAATGTTGCGTGGATCATCATCCTCGTCAATTGCGAGGTTATAACATTCTACTGCATTAGCTTCTTGTTCCTCCCAATCAGGTTGGTATTCTGCTATTTCTTGATCATCAAACACTTTAGTATGGATCAACCTAACAGCTGTGTCCAAAGCAGGACAAACCTCATTAATAGAAAATGTCAGCACAAAACTATCAACAAGACTATACCAACTTATAGTACCATGGTGAAGCTCGACCTCCACATACCAATTCTTTGCTATAGGTTCCAGGGTGTGCACAAACCTATGTACCCATTCTTCACGAGGTACATGCTTCCATGCTTCATAGCATTGCTCCAAATGTCCCTAAGGACTAGTCTTACCATTAAACCTGCTTCGCACCTCCTGAGGTTGATCCCTGAATCTGAGGCAAAGGGACTTCTGGTATGCCTCCCAACTATGAATGTACTATTTATGACCATTCCACCATCTGGCTGCTGTGGCTCTGAATGCTGAATCAAGACTCTCCATTTTCTGTGAATCTGGTACCTGCTCTAAGAATTGTATAATAAAATCTATTGGGTCTATCAAGCCATCAAAGGTAGGCATGTCTCTTGTCTGTAAACCAATCCATTTGAGAGACTTAGTAATTCTTGCACATCGATGTCCATGTAGTTCATAAAGTCTATTCTACCAATTCTCTAGACCGTCATCTGAATCTGTCATGCAGGAGCTATCGCACTACCAATCCATGATACCTTCGACAGTAGGATCAACATAATCTTCTTCCTTAGCTGTGATGTTGTAGATATGGTCCAAAACATCTTGATCTTCATTTCTGAGTGGTTCTGTGTACCTTTCTCCTTGAGAAGGGTCTAGTGGCACTATGACTCTCAAACCTTTCCCTTCGAAAGTCATCTGTCTCTTCTTAAGGTTAATGACTGTAGCATTGTCTATGGCCCACTCAATTCCTAGCAAAGCTGGGTAGGGGTTGCTATCATCAATTATCTCAATGGATTCAAAGTCTGCTAAAGTACTGACCCCATCAATATCTACTAGGACACTAGGGAATCTTCCTAGGGGCACAATATTTTGTTGATTGGCTAATCTCAACTGTATAGGAGACCATTCAAGGATAGGTTTTCCCATTTGTTCCCATGTTTGTTTAGTTAAGAAATTTACTTCAGATCCTAGATCCAGAATGACATTAGTCATGTCATATTCTCCTATCTGAGCATGCAATCTCATTTCTCTTCCAGTTCTTTTGACTCTATTAACATTTTTTTCCTTACCAGAGCTTCGCTGACGGTCGCAAGAAGCAATAACTTTCTGTAACTCATTTAAAGCATTATGATTTCTTAAGAGCTTCATGCAACTCTGTAAAAATGAAGACAGTGTACTTACTTTATCCGTCGAAGCTTTTGGAGACTATGACTGTTGCGCAGGTGCTACTGGTGTGCTCAGATCAGCAAAGTCTTTTTTGGCTTCCAGAAATGTCTCTTTTTCTCTTCCCACATCGAAGGTTGGAATTTTCTCTGGGGCCTTACGAACCCAAGCCTCATCAGGTTGTTTCTCCTTATTCTGTATTTGCATTGTGGCACCACTCCTTGTAACAACATTAATGGCTGGAACAGGTCTTTGCTCTACAACAATCATCTGAATATTCTGAGTAGGAGCACTATTTATTTCTTGTATCTTGGCTATTAGCTGCGGGCATTGCTCAATCACATGGTCGAATACTCTGCAATATCGACATGTTGTAGTTGGGTTATGATAGTCTCTAGCTAGATGTCCTACTTGATTACAGTTATAGCACACCACCTGGCCTTGACCTCTTCCAGGCATACTTCCCTGACCACAACCTCCAAAAGTACCTCGACCTGATGTACTGCCACGGTAACCATATCCATCATTTCCTTGTCCATTGTTTTGTACCCTATAAGCGTCATAGGTTCATTCTCTCATGAGGTCAAAACTGTGACAGTCATCTTCATTGTGCCCCACTGACTTACAAAATTTGCAATAGGGGTTCTTAGGTACTTGCACATATCTCTGCAGTAGATAGCAGTCTTCAGGTCGATGCTGGCCAGTTGTCCTACAGATCTCACAATATAGAACACTAGGGTTGAATGGGTTAGGCGCACTAGAATTCAGGTAATTTCTTACCGCAGGACATTGTTCCTTGTCATGTCCTTCTGTCCAACATTGTGTACATGAAACCTCTTCTCGAGCAGCTTTTCCTTTCTTCATGTCGCGCAGCTCCAAGGCCATTGCTGCTAACTGCGCTTGTATTTGAGCTATACCAGAATTATCTTTGACAGGAGCTGTTTCAAGCTTCATAGCAATTTCCAAAGCCTCTTGCTAATCAGCAACCTTCTGTTGCATGAGTGGAGTCCTGATATGCGGTAACAAAGCTGCAATGAACCATTCCTTATGCTGCACTGGTCCAATAGCAAAACTGACTTGATCGAGCAGAACTTTGAACCTCTGATCAAAGTCCCATACTGATTCTCCTCCCCTCTACTGAATCTCCTTTAGTTCAGTGATACACTGTGACTCTGATTTAGGCTTCTTAAATTCCTTTATCATTGCTTCTTTTATGTCATCCAAGACATGGTTCTGAGTACTGGAAAATTTCATGAACCAGGTCAAAGCACGGTCTCTAAAATAAGTAACTAGTTGCGCTCTTCTTATATCTTGATTCGTAATGTTCTTAGCAGTCCACATGGCTTCACATAAGAACAAAAACTATTATGGATCCTCTAATCCAGTTCCTTTAAAGACTGGGAGCTTAATGTTGTCATTCATATGGGCCATCGCGGATCGAGGGGGGGAGGGAGGGGGACTGGTGGTAGGTGGGGGGGAACTTACTGGGGTAGACTGACCTGCGACAGGAATAAACGGGCTAGGGTTACTTTCAGATTGCGACGGGTTCCTAGGGATAACAGGTCTTCGCTGCGGGGTTACCGGAGGGTTTCCAACAGAAGGGGTTTCGTTAGGCGTCGGGTCTGTTGAACTTACAGGGGTATACTCAGTATTCTAACCTAGGGTATAGGATCCAAAATTCCTCTTGTATCTTTTACCACTTCGCAGCAAACCACTTTGCTCATCGAAGTCACTTTCACTTCCAAACATAAGTTAGTACTACTAAATCTAATAGTCTGATTCAATGAGCAATATACCTTTTTCAGCTAATAGCATTTTAATTTTCAAATTAAATGAATTTAAGTACTTACCCCTTGGTCCTTTGAAAAACTGTCGTTCATCTTCGCTAAAGGAAGTACTTGTGTCGATGATGAACTCCGTCACAAATGCTTCAAATGTTCCTGTTGTCTAGAAATCGACAGCTCGGGATATCTCCTTGTTCACTCTTTTCAATATATTAATTCTTGCGGGGTTCCAATCAAAAAACTAACCTTCTTGGAAGTTCGTCTTTCTCTCTGTCAAACTGGATAGCCACTGGTGCAACTCTATGTGGATACTACCAAAGAAAATTTCATAAACATAAAAAAAAAAATGTACCTTTGTAAAAAGGCGTCTGAACTGCAACGCAGATCTTTGTTCTCTTGTTCAACAAATTTCAGATATGTCTCTTCAATCCAATCACCGATTTCTTGCACTGAGGATCTCCAAAACATAGCCCTCTAGGTACGACGTAAACCCCTCTTGAGAAGATATTGAGTTCAACCGGCAACGGAACCAATTTGTTGGGCTTAGGGCAGACCCAGGTTCTATACTTTTGTCTTCGCACCAACAAAAGACCTACAGTGTTGGCCCTTTCGGCAACAACCTGTGAACAGGTTGCAGTCTCACCTGAAATAGCTATGGGGTGCCGCAGAATCAGGTTTCTGCAAGCAGAAGAGGGATATTACTGTACCTTTAGTCTTTAACAAATACAATCATACAATACAGATCTTCAACAGTCACTTATATAGCTTCGCAGTTATATTAACAAACAATGTCTTGCTTAACCCTTAACTGGGAATTCACAGCGAAGTTAGTATTTTAGCAGTGATCTTACTTATCAGTTATTTACTTATCAATGCATAAAAGAACATAACAGAAACAACACAAAAGAAACATGACATAAGATATAACGTGGTTCACCCCCAGTTTAGGGGCTACATCCATAGAACTATGTTTTATTCAACTCTTTACAAAAACCACAGTTCTAATCTGCGCACTTAGCTGCAGATCCCTTCAATTCCTCAGGATGTGCACTAAGCTGTAGATCTCTACACACACAGCTGTAGATCTTCTTATTCACCCAAAAACCCTCTGTGCACTCAGCTGCAGAGGTCATCCATGCACACAGTTGGGACTTAACCTTTCTTACAAAATTAGCCTTAGCTTCGCATCAAGTCATCTTACATCAAAAGCCTAACCTGACTCTTTTACAAAAGTGCTTATTTATACAAGTGCACTTATTACAAAAACATGGGATTAAACCATGGGCACCTCGAACCCTAAACCCTATACTTAAACCATGGGTTAATTACAAAAAGAAGGCTTTGACTCAACCCCGAAACCCCTAAGACTATTTTGATTCGCAACTCCGCTTACAAACTTCCACAAAAACCGTGGAGTTACCAAAATTAAGGACTGTTAAGGTGCGCGCCCCAACATGGAAGTTATCAGCTCCCTCAAGCTTTTCATCAAGCTTGGTATGATGAGACATCTTAACTCAAAACCTCAAATGGAAATACAAAAGATTTAGATATTACCAGGTCAAGATGTCGAATCTGGATTTGGAGTTGAAATCTTGTAGTGTTGGTTCAAAAGCAGATTAGGGTTTTGCTTTTCCAGAGTTCTGTCCAACCAAATGCTTTGAATTTGATTCCTAACTTTGATTTTGGGGAGGATATCAATCCAGGCTTGAGTTCACTGAAAAATTCCACTTCTATGAAAAGCCTTAATTTCCAGCAGTAGTGTTGGGTCCAAAACTTGAAAACCTTAGAATTGGATTCTACTTCGACAGAAAGATGCGCCCTAGGGAGGAGAGTTATTCCACCCTACTTTTGCTAAAAATCTATGGACATAGATCCATAAAATAGGAATCCCTAGTTCTCACAGCTGCACAATGTCTTCTTCTCAGGTTAGCTCTGATACCATGTTAGATTTTTAACATTAAGCTAGCATAACATTAGTATCTTTAACTAAGAGAACAACAAGCACATCAATCAAACACAAGAGACAATGAACATAGTGTTTTTCCTCGGGGAAACCATAAATGGAGAAAACCCTGCAACTTCCTCAGAGATAGAATCAGCACCAAAGTGAAACCCAAAAACAGTAAGATTATCTCCCGACAGCAGTAACCTTTTTCTTACTTGCCCCAGTTTTTTTCTCTTCCTCAGCTATGCGATACAACTGAGTGTGAGTGAGTGTATGATAAATAGAGAGGCTAGCTCTCTATTTATACTAATTCCTGACTTCACTAAACCCAACTAGGTCTGACATCACTAGGTGAGTCTAATAACCCTAGTGCCCCGGAACTGTGGGTACTTTAACCCTTAGACAATAGGAGAGTTAACCACCTTGACTTGACATGACTTGTTTACATTATAGAAACTTCTTGATAGGAACATTGGGGCATGACATGACTCAAGTACATTACAAATACATCCCAGAATAAACATCGAGTTATAATACATAAGAAATACAAGTGAATACATTCCAAAGTTACAATTACATCAACATGATAGGGCCCACAAAATCAAAGAGCCATTTATCAAATTCATGCAATGTTACATGGGGTACCAATGGAATTTCATCTCATCATGACAACTTTCCAGTTCTTTGGTAGATATCACAACTACGACAATAATCCTATGCATATGCATGCAAGGTGGGACACCATAATCCCTCTTGCAAAATATGGCACACCGTAGCTTTTCCAATGTAATGGTCTCTTATGACACCAGCAATTACTTCATTTAATATCAATGGTCGCTCGTGTTCTAAGATGCAGTTATGAAGAATCTCATCAGTACCCATCTTATACAATTTTCCAGTGATCAACTAGAAGTCCATAACTCTAACAACTATATGTTCCTTTTGTGTAGTGGTAAATTCAGCTGGCACATAACCCGTATTAAAAAAATGTATGATATCTCTATATCAATCATCAAACATGGTTATCGCAAACAGTTGCGCATTAGGGAGAATATCATCCAAGTTACCAGGATCTTTGCTCCTTTTGATTTTTGAAAGATGGTATGTTCCCAAGTTAAATTGATCGTGTTTAAAAATTACCTCAAAATCAAATTCTTGGAAGAGGAAAATCCACCGACAGTTCTTTGCCCCCCCCAACACTGGCTTATTCACCAGGTATTTCAATGTTGAATGATATTTGTACATCTTGAAATTTCCACCCAAAAAATAATTTATGAACTTATGTAGAGCATATACCATTACTAAACCTTCTCTCCCTTTCATAGTATATCTCATTTCTATAATTAATAACTTCCTACTAGCGAAAGCAATAGGATGATCAATTGCTCCTTTGCCAGGTTGTGTTAGTATCACATTGAGCGCAATAGATGACGTGTTGAAATGAACATGAAACTACATTTTCCAATATATAAATACAAGTATGGGTTCTATATCCATCTTGCTCTTCAATGTGTCCAGACCCTCTTGGAAGCTCTCCCTCCAGTGGAACTTAAAATCGTTTTTCAACAACTTTTCTATCAAAGCAGTCACCTCTGCATATCCTTTGATAAATTTTCTATAGTATCCATTATTTCCTAGTGTTTCTCTCAACTGTTTGACTATATTAGGTGGTGTTGGGTCTAAAATGATCGCAATTTTGGTTAATTCAACCAAAATTCTATTGCAACAGACCACATGGCCCAAGATTACTCCAAATGGGGCGCAAATGATACACTTCTTCAGTTTTAAAGAATTTTTATATTGGAAACAACATTCCAGCATCATCCTAAGGATCTATATATGGTATTTTATAAGCCCAAATATTGTCCAATCATCGAAGTATACTTCAAGACATTTATGTATGAAATATTTGAAGGAAACAAATACTATTTTGTCTTATCAACTAGGATATCTAACATACTTACCAACTTGAGCCAAAGTTCATCAGAGGAAAATATCGGAGCTTGTTGTTTATCATTCTCCCGCAATGGCGGAAGAAAAAATGACTAAAAATTTCGCAAGGCGTTCAATGGTAAGGCCCCAACAGCAAATACTTTATTGCACACTCAAAATAGTTGTGAGGGTGTGCGGTTAACATTTGGTGATAACCTTTGGCAGAGTTTCCAGTTGGCATTTGACATATGGTTCCATTTTGGCACAGCTCTGTCATATATATATAACACTATAGCGGAGTTTAGATCCTTGGCATGGTGGGAATGTCTCACATATGGAACTCTTCGTACTTCGCAATTTTTGTGATATTTATTCAGTAAGTGGATTCTCCATAGACTTTAGTATGAATCTCTAGCACCTCCCACTGTTCGATTTTCTCCATTGATACCTGCGTGCCTGCCTCTTTTTCAGTAGATTGCTACAGCCATTTGACATCAGTTCCCCTTCTCTTTATAGCAGATTGCCATCAATGACAATACATTAAAACTTTAAGACTGAGAACTAGCTACCATCTACTAGTCCTGAACACACCACTCTGAAAGATATTCCAACAATCTCCCCCTTTGACATTGATGGAAATATCTCATTCAACTGGTCACATTTCTCCCCCTTTGACATCAAGGGCAAAGGATAAACCTGGGCAGATACGGTATGTTTGATGACTAGTCTTCCCCCGACAAGATGCACTAAGAAAATGAACTGCCATTCCATGCTGTAAAAAAAAATAAGATATACAATAAACACAGACTCCCCCTAACACAATGCATGAGTTACTAAGACAAGGATTGAACACCCAGCTTCTAATGCAGATATTCAAACTGAGCTGTGGGTAAAGGCTTAGTAAAAATATCAGCAATCTATTCGGTCGAAGGAATATAATGCAACAACACCGCTTGAGTGGCCACTTGTTCGCGCAAGAAATGGTACTTTATGGGAATGTGTTTAGTTTTGGAATGAAGAACAAGATTCTTGGAAACACTGATAGCACTAGTATTGTCACAGTGAATGGGAATAGGTTCAGAATACTTTACGTCTAGATCAGTAAGAGATTGAACCATCCATAAAATTTGAGTACAGCAAGTAGCAGCAACTATGTATTCTACTTCAGTAGTGGATAAAGAAATGGAACTTTGCTTTTTACTTAGCCAGGCAACCAAAGACTCTCCTAAGAAGAATGCTCCACCACTTGTACTTCTTCTTTAATCTACACAATTAGCCCAATCTGCATCTGAATATGTTATTAGCTGAAAGTTATGATTTCTGGGATACCATAGACCATAAGAGAGCGTACCTTTTAGGTATTTGAATATACGTTTCACAGCTAGTAGATGACTCTGTTTAGGAGCAGCTTGAAACCTTCCTACCATCCCAACAGCATGCATGATATTAGGCCTTGATGTAGTAATATATAACAAGCTTCCTATCATAGATCTGTACATCTTTTGATCCACTTCAGGTGAATAATCATCTTTGCTCAACTTGCAGCCACTGACCATGGGTGTACTCACAGGTGTGGAGTCTTCCATTCGAAACTTCTTTAACATCTCCTTTAGATACTTTTCTTGAGAAAGAAACATACCTCTAGATTTCTAACAGATTTGAAGACCAAGTAAATAGGATAGCTCACCAATCATTGACATTTCGAACTCAGATTTCATAGAGTTAGCAAACCACTAAACAGAAAGATTATTAGTAAAACCAAAGATGATATCATCAACATAAACCAATACAATCAGTAAGTCATCACCTTCAGTTTTGACATATAAATTGTTGTCCACAGAACCTCTCTTGAATCCTTTGTCTTGTATATATTTGTCCAGTCTGGCATACCAGGCTCTAGGTGCTTGCTTCAACCCATACAAAGCCTTTTTCAGCTTGCATACATAGTCAGATTTATCTGTGAGTGAAAAGCCTTCAGGTTGCTCCACATACACTTCTTCTTCTAAATTTCCATTGAGAAATGCTGACTTGACATCCATCTGGTATACTCTAAATCGTTTGTAACAAGAATAGGCTAGAAACATTCTGATAGCCTCCATTCTTGCCACTGGAGCAAATGTTTCATCGAAGTCTTGTCCTTCAATTTGAGCATAACCTTTGCAAACCAATCTTGCTTTATTCCTTACAATCTGTCCATGTTCATTTAATTTATTCTTATATATCCATTTGGATCCAATCACATTCTTGTCTAATGGCCTAGGAACAAGTTCCCAAGTGCTATTCTTTTCAATCTAGTCCAGCTCTTCATTCATGGCTGCTACCCAGTCTTTGTATTTGCTGGCTTCATTAAAACATTGGGGCTCAATTGTAGAGAGAAGAGCAATATGAGACTGTTCATATTCCTGCAAAATATTCCTTCTAGTCTGAACACCTTTATTCTCATCACCAATGATTTGGATTTCAGGGTGATTTTTTCTAATCATTCTGGAAGAAGATTGTACAGTGTGCTATTTAGGATCAGCTTTCTCATACTCTGATGATTCAGATTATTCCTTCTGGTATTCTTGGACCTGTTCTTCTGTCTCTTCATTTGTATCTTCCAAACATGAATCTTCATCATTCCTTTGACTGATATTTCCATGACAATCTTCATCGACTTTCACATCTATGCAATCTACTATTTTACGCAACCTCTTGTTATAACACCTATAGCCTTTGATTTCTGTAGCATATCCTAAAAATATTCCTTCATCTGCTCTGTCATCATACTTGCCCAAATTTTCATCATTATTATTGATATAGCATTTACTCCCAAAAAATATGAAATGTTTAATGGTTGCAGGTCTTCCAAACCATAAATGATATGGTGTTTTGTCACTGTTTGGTCTCAAATGAGCTTTGTTAAGAATGTGCACAGCTGTAGCTTCCACCCAGAAGCCTTGAGAAATATCCTTTTCCTTCATCATTGATCTGGCCATCTGTTGCACTATTCTGTTTTGTCTTTCTACCACTCCATTTTGCTGAGGAGTTCCAGCCATTGTATATTATTTCCTGATGCCATGCTCATCATAGAATTCTTTAAACTGTCTTGAACTGAAATCTCCTCCTCTGTCATATCTGATAGCTTTAATATTTCTTCCAGTCTGATTTTCAGTCAGGGCTTTAAGTATCTTGAATTTAACAAATGCTTCAAACTTCTCTTTAAGGAATGCAACCCATGTTAGTCTGGAATAGTCATCAATTACGAGCATGAAATAGTTCTCCTTACCTGTACCTTCTTTCCTGGATGGGCCACACAGATCCAGATGGACTAGTTGAAGAGGCTTATTTGTGGAGGGAACACTCTTTGACTTAAACTGTGTTCTGGTTAACTTCCCCGTCTGACAAGGTTTACACACTTCATCACGTGGTTTAGATATTTCTGGAAAGTCCCTTACTGCTCCTCTGTTTTTTAGTTTTATTAAATGATCAAAATGTAGATGTCCCAGTCTTCTGTGCCACAGCCAGCTTTCATCATATTTGCTAAGATAACACTCTTCGTTTTCTTCCTTTAAAATGTAAACATTATTCTCAGCTCTTATTCCTTTGGCAACCAGTTTTCCTGAGGAAACATTTTTAATTTTACAATCTTTAGCAATGAACAAGACTTCACACCCTTTGTCACACATTTGAATCACACTGAGAAGGTTGTGCTTCAACCCATCTACAAATAACACATCTTGAGCCTTTCCTTTACCATTGCTAAGACTAATTATTCCCTTGCCTCTGATCTTTCCTGGTGCATCATTTCCAAATGTTACATTCCCAGATTTCTGCTCTGACATAGAAATAAACTTATCTTTATCTCCTGACATATGTTTTGAACATCCACTATCAATGTACCAAGGATTCTTCTGTTTCTGAACTGAGAGCACGAGATTACAATGAGAACTCTCTTTCTTCCTCCATACATTTTGTTCAGCTGTATATTTCATTTTTGGTTCTGTTTTGTTCTCCTTCAAGTTACATTTTGTAGCTTTATGCCCAAAGTTGTGACATATGTAACATTCTGTTTCGTTGTATAGAAGATCAAACGGGTTAGTATTTCTATTTTGCGTTCTTCTTTTAACAGTTGATTGAGATACACGACCCATATGATTATACACTGATTGATGTGTCATCTGTTTGTTATTTGACATCCTTCTCTGAATGTTTCTGAAATTGTAAAAACAATTGGCAGCTCTGTGCCCAAAGTTAGAACAACAGAAACAATAACCATTGAAGAAATTAACATGCCTAACTCTTGGTGGATTTCTAGAAGAGTAATGTATTGAGTTATGATGCTCATAATTGTAATTTTGATCTACATACTTGATTCTATTATATGGCTCTTTTTCATGAACTCCTGACTGTACCGATTTGCTATTTAGATCAGTATTCTCTTGCTTGTTATCACTCTTTGATCGATTTTCATTATTGTCTTTACATGCTTCAACATTTATTATTTTGGGGATTTCTGCATGCTTGTTGTTCTGAAAATTAATCAAGTTTGATGATTCTTTGCTTTCTGAATCACTGCTACTTACACCTTGACCATAGCCTAGACCAAACTTAATCTGAGGTGACCTCAGTCTATTTAGAAAGTTATTTAGCTCTTCTGAAGCTTTGATACTAGAGATATTCTGATGATATAAGGCTTGAAATGTTTCTAAATCCTTCTTAACCATTACTACTTATTTCTCTAAATGTTCACATCTGGATTTACTTTCAGCTAGCTATTGTTTTAGAGTGTCTTCAATTTTCTTTATCTCTTCCAACTTTAGATTTATTAGAGAGATGTCTTTTCCATTGGTTTCATATTGGATTAATAGTTGTTTTTGTTTTCTTTTCTTTATTCTTAGTCTATCAATCTCCTCTAGAGCACTCATCAGCTCTCCCTCCATGTCCACAATGGCATCTTCATCATTCATCTCTGTACAGCTCATCTCTAAATCCTCTATAGCCATAAGCATGAAATCATTCTCTTTGTTTTCATGGGAGGATTCACTTTCTGAAGTTTCTGTGGATTCATGATCATCATTCACACATAGACTTTTCTTCTTGTACTTGTTTTCTTTACTATACCTCTTCTTTAGAAATTTCTCTTCATCTGCAGAACTCTGCTCTTTCCTTATATGAGGGCATTTAGCAGCAAAGTGTCCTATTTTACCACAGTTAAAACATTTGAAAGCCAGTTTGCCTTTGTATTTCCCTGACTCCGTTTTCATTCTTCTCGCAAATTTTGCTTCTATTTCATCTACATCTACCTTTGTACTCTTTTCAGCTTTAAAAGAGGCTTCTCTGGATGGGTTTTGGTCTTTACTAATCCTCATTTCATAGGCTGTCAAAATTCCTAGTAATTGGTCAAGAGATAACGTTTTAAGATCACTCATTTATTCTATAGCTGAGACTTTAGGTTTGAATCTGTCAAGCAGAGATCTCAGGATTTTATGAACAAGGAAAGTATCATCATCACTTATTTTTTCACCAATAGCTCTCATAGCATTTACTAACTCATCAACTCTCATGAAAAATTTACTAATACTTTCATCTTCATTCATTTTCAGATGTTCAAATCTTATCCTATGAGTCTGCAACTTGGCATCTTTAACTTTATCATTTCCTTCATAGCTGCTAATAAGCTTATCCCACATTTATTTGGCAGAATCAAGATGCATTACTTTTACAAATTCAGTTTTAGCAAGACCACTCAGAATAGCATTCATTGCTTTTGCATTGAAAGTAAACTCTAGCTTATCATCTTTGGATGCTAGCAAAACAGGTTTTGCATACCCAATCTCTACTACTTCCCAAACATCAGCACCTAGGGACATTAAGTATGTTCTCATCCTAACCTTCCAGAAAGCAAAATTTTTACCATCAAACATGGGTGCTTTGTTTATTGATCCATATTGACTAGCCATTTTAACCCTTCAGGATCTACCTTAACCAAAAGGAACGCTGCTCTGATACCAATTGTTACAGGTATAAATTAACTGAGAGGGGGGGGTGAATCAGTTGATTAAGATTTTTCAGCCAAATTACTTCTTTTAACTTAGAATAAATAAACTTTATGGAAGTCAATCTTTGCTATGAATTCAGAGTTATAAACATAAGAGCAGATAGCATAAAACACAACATTCAATCACAACATTTAATCGCATATATGATTCACAGATATTTTCACGAGGAAACCCATAAGGGAAAAAACTCTTCTTCTTATGATGTCAAAGGCTTCAATGGCTGTACATTACTTCTTATTTGAGCACCGACTCAAAGAGGCTGCAACCTATGAATGCAAGCACCAACTTGCTGAGAGCACCAACTCTCACTGTAACCCAGCACCAACTAGGTGGAAGCACCAACTTCTAGTTTAACCCAGCACCAACTGGGCAAAGACACCAATATTCAATTTCTACAAGCACCACTTGCAGACAGAGACATAAAGTCTCCCCTAGCACCTCCCTACCTCCCTTAGTTGCTAGAATTTCCAATAGAATCAAAATGAAACAATACAGATATGTCTCTGCTTACCAAACTACTCTGCTCTGTTCAACATCGGCTCTCTGCTCCTCTGTTATGTTCAAATGTTCAACACATTCTTCTATTCCTCTACTCTATTGCTCTACTCATTCAGTATTAGTTTACAGCACTGATCTCTTAATAATCTACACACCATTACTCTCCTCAAACAGCTAACTCTCACAACTGTTTCTGCTCAATATATATCACCTTTTCTGAGTTCATTTCTCTCTCTGTTTTATCGAAAAAATATCCTCAATTATCGAAATAATATCCTCAAACTGTTACAGTAACAGTTTAGATTCAACATCCTCAAACCATTGCAGAACCAGTTCAGCTTCAACATCCTCATGAACCCTCTGTACACATCGAATGATATATATTCGAACCATCTCTCCCCTTTTTTTTTGGTTCCTTACTCTTCCTATTCCATCTCCTTTCAAATCATCATTACAGGCAGTTACTAAATGATTCACAATTCAAGTTCATCATAACTGTTAATCCACCTGCTCGAATACTCTTCGAATCCTCAACTGTACAGGGCTCTTCGTATTCCTCTTCAAATATTACATTGGTACAATGGTTCAAAGAAGCAGCGGGTGAAATGTCGGAGCTCACAAGCAACATCTCCTTCCGGAAGTTGGAGGGATTTTGACATCAGAAGCCAAAAGATTCACATAGCCGCAATGGTGGTAAGAAAAAGAATATGGACATGGGATCTGCATCGGATGTCAGAGTGCTTTTCACTTCAGGTGCTTAGCTGGTTTGAGAGCCGCAACGGCAGAGATCAACAGGTTATAGCCATGTGACGCACATCAGAAGTCGGAGTGCTTTTCACTTCGGGTGCTTAGCTGGTTTGAGAGCTGCAACGATGGAGATCAACAGGTTATAGCCATGCGACGCACATCAGAAGTCGGAGTGCTTTACACTTCGGATGCTTAACCACTTTGGGAGCCGCAACGACAGAAGAAAAAAGACAACAACCTCTGATCTAAAACTTTAGTCTGAATCTCAGCCGATTCAGCCAAATTTCATCGGAGGAAAATATTGAATCTCGTTGTTTATCATTCTCCTGCAACGACAGAAGCACAAATGACTAAAAATTCCACAAGGTGTTCGATGGAAAGGCCCCAACAACAAATACTTTATTGTACACTCAAAATAGTTGTGAGGGTGCGCAGTTAACATTTGGTGATAAACTTTGGCGGAGTTTCCAGTTGGCATTTGACATATGGTTCTGTTTTGGCACAGCTCTGTTTTATATATATAACGTTATAGCGGAGTTCAGATCCTTGGCATGGCGGGAATGTCTCACATATGGAACTGTTCGTACTTCACAATTTTTGTGATATCCATTCGGTAAGTGGATTTTCCATAGACTTTAGTATGAATCTCTAGCACCTCCCACTGTTCAATTTTCTCCATTGATACCTGCGTGCCTGCCTCTTTTTCAGTAGATTGCCACATCCATTTGACATCAGTTCCCCTTCTCTTTATAGCAGATTTCCATCAATGACAATACATTAAAACTTTAAGACTGAGCACTAGCTACCATCTACTAGTCCTGAACACACCACTCTGAAAGATATTCCAACAGTCCATAGCAGTACTCAGCTCCAAGGCCTCGTTGACAAGGGGCTGCATAGAATTTTCCAACAATGTTGCTTTTGTTCTGTACAACTCAATTTCTTGCTGGAGTTCCTTGCTTTGCTTTACCTTGAGCATTTTCTGCATAGGAGGCAAGGTCTTAATTTCCACTTTCACTGCGTCCAACTCTTCCTGTCATTGCTTGATGGTTTCCTGCAGCTTTTGTACTTCTGGATTTTCATGAAATGTCGTCCAGGAGTCGACACTTTATTCTAGCAGCTTGGCTGTGCTACCTACAAAATCAAAGATCTTCATTACTGAAGCCTGAATGTCTCTACGACGCTGCTCCCTAACCTCTGGTGGGCTCTCCAGGATGATACGTAGTTGAAGCTCTGCAATTTGAGCCTCATGTTCTACTTTGAGCTTCTCTATTTCACTGCGAGTTTGATGTGTGTATTCTTTCAGCTTGGCAATTCTTTGCTTCGGCTCTTCCTCAGCCTGTATGTTGAAGCCAGGAAGACTTCGACATGCCTCATCCAATACTCATGCCAATGTGACCTGCTTACGTTCTGTGTTGCTCTTCCTCTGCTCTGCTTCCTTCAACTGCACTTTGTGGCTCTCACTCCGCTTCATGGTATTTTCCAATGGTATCTGTGAGTAGTTGTTCCATGCTTGGATCTCCTTCATGATCGCTAATTGGCAGAGATGTAACTCCGTCATGGACATCTTGGTGTAATTGATTCCAACTATCATGCTCATCTCCGAGCGAGATACTGCGTCAGTTATTATGAGTGTTGCGCTTGACACTTGTCCCATGTTTTCTCTAACTGGCCATTGTCTTGTGTTGGGCTGCACACTTACTGGGGTGCTGCTTGCTATAGCACCAGTTGCTGATTTTTCTGCTAAGTCCTTCAGCTATGAAATTCCCCGAGCTACGTCGGCGAGTGCATCAAGGTGCGTAGCTGCAAACTCGGACCATTTCTTGGTGAGAACTTCTGTGGATTTTTTCAGAGCCTGATCAAGATCCTCAGTTGTTAGGCTAGGTTCTTCGTCGATATTCTTGTCTTTGGATGCCTTCATTTTCTTTCAGGACTGAGGTTTGGTCACTTCCTCTGCTTCTGGTGACTTGCGCGTATCCGGCCGATTAGGGTCTGAGACTGTTTTGACTGAATCCTCTTCTTCCTCTTCATCTCTGTCATCTCCACCCTGGTCACCTTCACTCTGTTGCGATGCACTCTATTCTTCACTTTCCTTGAGTGGGTCATTCTGCTGCGCCTGACTAGGGCCAGCCCCCACATTGGTGACCGGAGGGATTGGAATGTTGGGCTTTGTCCCTGCGTCCTTCAACCATTCAGCCGGCCACTGCTGAAATACTGCGAGGTTGTCTTCTTTGGTCACCACATATGGAAACTTCCAGCATGCCCTTTTCTTATCTATGTGAGCCTGGATGAAGACATTGTGCATGTCGGCCCTGAAGTTGGCCACTCCATCATATTGAGAGAATAGCTCATTACTGAGCCGCGGGGTCTTTACGATCTCATATGAGATACTCATCATATAAAAGGAAAACACATAGTTCATCATCTACTGAGATGCTTTGTCCTGTGACACCCAGAGAGATGCATACCTCACTGCGCCAGGCATGTTTGGAGGCACAGCAACAAACTGAGCCTCAGTAGGTTCTTTCCATCCTACTAGTGCAATAAGAACTATCAACCAAGAGTAGTGAAAAGGTATACCTTTCTCCTGCACATCGCGGGCATCTTCAAGGAATTCCTTCTCAATGTACGTTGCCCAGTTGTAACTATAGCCTTCAACACAGTTTGCATCAATGCTGACAATCGAGGTAGGCATTTCATATGGTCTACACTTTCTCATCAATTTGTAGGCTAAGAGTTCAGCTGCGAAGCGAATGTGTTGGTGCTAAATTGTCGAGGTTTGATACCCTCGCTTTCCTTTCGTTAGGTCAAAGTGGTCCTTCATGCTTTGTGCCAACTTTGTATCTTCGTGTTTTGAAGGAAATTCTATCCCCAGATCAGGCCCTTCCCTTGGTAAGCCTGTGATCCTATGAATGACCTCACCATTAATAGGAATTATGTTGTCTCCTATCCATAGGTACCCATCATGTACTAATTCCAAGAGATAATTGACCACTATGGTCACCTGTGTGCTGCGACCAAAGTGGGGAATATCGAGCATCTTCAACAAACCAGCTTTATCTAAGCCAGCAGCCCATTGTTTCACTTCCAGTAATGTTGCTCCAGTCTTCGGATATTTGAAGAAGTGCAAGTATGTTCCCGGGGAAAACTGTGGAAACTTCCCACGATCATTCGTATCATGGTCTACATACTTAAGTCGGTCTATTTTCCCTGTCATGGTTTCGACCAACTGCACACCCTGTGGCAGCGAAAGGGTGCGTAAAGTGAACTTAGCGTTCCTCCGTGGTAGTTGAACTCCTGGTCGAACAGGTTGAAGATAAGGTGGACGTTGCGGTGCAATGTTCTCATATCCTTCAGATGGGATCTCTGTTGAACCAAACGGATTCATCTTGGGATCCTCCGATATTTTCCCTGATTACTTGTGTCTATCTTCGTTCCACTTAGAGTGTACTTCTGGTTTAAACTTCTTCCTGGTATATTGTGTCTACATTGGTTGAGGTGGTGCTGGGGGAGTCTCTTCATAGGGTGTAGGTGCAGGTGGATGGATGAAAAGGTTTGGCAGACCCCCCTATTCAAATTCTCTCACTAATTCCTTAAGCTCATGATCAGCTGCCATGGGCTCAATTGTAAAACTCAAGAAACTACGTAATGCGAACTTCACGAGTGTGGGTGTCTTCATATAGAATCCATCAACGAAATCTATCATAACTGTGCATTGAAGACACCAAATCTGACAGAGATCGTGTCCAAACAGCGGTAGATTTGTCAAGATCTCATTAATACAGGAAGTTAATACAGGTAATGTACCAGTGCCATCAAATTTGGTGTCCTCCAACGGTCGTATTTTAAGCTTCGACAAATATTTCCTTCTTCGACACAAGCAGTAACTCTAGCTGCGCCATAATGGGGACATGCGACACTTCCTGAGACCATCTTCGGCATGGCTTCGAGCTTCAACCCACGACAGAATGTCTTCCACCGCCTCAATAATGCCTTTTATTTCTAAGAACTTCGTCAAAAATAGGTCATGATACTCATGGAGAAGTTGGGTCACTGTGCTCACTATTTCTTCATCCCAACAATCTCCAATGATACCATACTTAGGATTTTCTTCGGATCCAATGTTTACTGTCCACGTCTTCAAGGGCTGAGTCACTTCAGGTGCTTCAAATGCTAGGCCATGTACTTCACAGTCTCCTTCTGACTCAGGGATGTTAATGTTGCGCGGATCATCATCCCCGTCAATTGCGAGGTTATAACATTCTACTGCATTAGCTTCTTGTTCCTCCCAATCAGGTTGGTATTCTGCTATTTCTTGATAATCAAACACTTTAGTATGGATCAACCTAACAGCTGCGTCCAAAGCAGGACAAACCTCATTAATAGAAAATGTCAGCACAAAACTATCAACAAGACTATCCCAACTTACAATACCATGACGAAGATCGACCTCCACATACCAGTTCTTTGCTATAGGTTCCAGGGTGTGCACGAACTTATGTACCCATTCTTCATGAGGTACATGCTTCCATGCTTCGTAGCATTGCTCCAAATGTCCCAGAGGACTAGTCTTACCATTAAACCTGCTTCGCACCTCCTGAGGTTGAACCCTAAGTCTGAGGCAAAGGGACTTCTATCATGCCTCCCAACTATGAATGTGCTATCTATGACCATTCCACCATCTAGCTGCTGTGGCTCTGAATGCTAAATCGAGATTCTCCATTTTCTGTGAATTTGGTACCTGCTCTGAGAATTGTATAATAAAATCTGTTGGGTCTATCAAGCCATCAAAGGTAGGCATGTCTCTTGTCTGTAAACCAAGCCATCTGAGAGACTTAGTAATTCTTGCACATCGATGTCCATGTAATTCATAAAGTCTATTCTGCCAATTCTCTAGACTGTCGTCTGAATCTGTCATGCAGGAGCTGTCGCACTGCCAATCCATGATACCTTCGACAGTAGGATCAACATAATCTTCTTCCTTAGCTGTGATGTTGTAGATATGGTCCAAAACATCTTGATCTTCATCTCTGAGTGGTTCTGTGTACCTTTCTCCTTGAGAAGGGTCCAGTGGCACTATGACTCTCAAACCTTTCCCTTCGAAAGTCATCTGTCTCTTCTTAAGGTTAATGACTGCAGCATTGTCTATGGCCCACTCAATTCCTAGCAAAGCTGGGTAGGGGTTGATATCATCAATTATCTCAATGGATTCAAAGTCTGCTAAAGTACTGACCCCATCAATATCTACTGGGACACTAGGGAATCTTCCTAGGGGCACAATATTCTGCTGATTGGCTAATCTCAACTGTATAGGAGACCATTCAAGGGTAGGTTTTCCCATTTGTTCCCATGTTTTTTTAGTTAAGACATTTACTTCAGATCCTAGATCCAGAATGACATCAGTCATGTCATATTCTCCTATCTGAGCATGCAATCTCATTTATCTTCTAGTTCTTCTGACCCTATTAACAGTTTTTTCCTTACCAGAGCTTCAAGAGGGTTGCAAGAAGCAATAACTTTCTGTAACTCATTTAAATCATTTTGATTTCTTAAGAGCTTCATGCAACTCTGTAAAAATGAAGACAGTGTACTTACTTTATCCGTCGAAGCTTCTGGAGACTGTGACTGCTGCTGAGGTTGCTGCGCAGGTGCTACTGGTGTGCTCGGATCAGCAAAGTCTTTTCTGGCTTCCAGAAATGTCTCTTTTTCTCTTCCCACATCGAAGGTTGGAATTTTATCTGGGGCCTTACAAACCTAAGACTCATCAGGTTGTTTCTCCTTATTCTGTATTTGCATCGTGGCACCACTCCTTGTAACAACATTAATGGCTGGAACAGGTTTTCGCTCTACAGCAATCATCTGAATATTCTAAGTAGGAGCACTATTTCTTTCTTGTATCTTGGCTGTCAGCTGTGGGCATTGCTCAATCACATGGTAGACTGCTCTGCAATATCAACATGTCATAGTTGGGTTCCAATAGTCTCTAGCTAGATGTCCTGCCTGATTACAGTTATAGCAAACCACCTGGCCTTAACCTCTTCCAGGCATACCACCCCGACCATGACCTCCAAAAGTACCTCGACCTGATGTACTGCCACGGTAACCATATCTATCATTGCCTTGTCCATCATTTTGTACCCTATAAGCGTCATAGGTTCGTTCTCTCATGAGGTCAAAACTGCGACATTCATCTTCATTGTGTCCCATTGACTTACAGAATTTGGAATAGGGGTTCTTAGGTACTTGCACATATCTCTGCAGCAAATAGCAGTCTTCAGGTCGATGCTGGCCAGTTGTCCTACAGATCTCACAATATAGAACACTAGGGTTGAATGGGTTTGGTGCACCAGAATTCAGGTAATTTCTTACCGCATGACATTGTTCCTTGTCATGTCCTTCTGTCCGATATCATGTACACCAAACCTCTTCTCGAGCAGCTTTTCCTTTCTTCATGTCATGCAGCTCCAAGGCCATTGCTGATAACTGCGCTTGTATTTGAGCTATACCAGAATTATCTTCGACAGGAGCTGTTTCAAGCTTCATAGCAATTTCCAAAGCCTCTTACTGATCAACAACCTTCCATTGCATGAGTGGAGTCCTGATATGTGGTAACAAAGCTGCAATGAACCATTCCTTATGTTGTGCTGTTCCAATAGTGAAACTGACTTGATCGAGCAGAACTTTGAACCTCTGATCAAAGTCCCATACTAATTCTCCTTGCCTCTATTGAATTTCCTTTAGTTCAGTGATACACTGCGAGTCTGATTTAGGCTTCTTAAATTCCTTTATCATTGCTACTTTTATATCACCCAAGACATGGTTCTGAGTACTAGAAAACTTCATGAACCAGGTCAAAGCGCGGTCTCTAAAAGAAGTAACTAGTTGCGCTCTTCTTATATCTTGTTCCGTAATCTTATTAGCAGTCCACACGACTTCACATAAGAACAAAAATTATTCTGGATCCTTTGATCTAGTTCCTTTAAAGACTGGGAACTTAATGTCGTCATTCATATGGGCCATCGCTGATTGAGGGGGGGAGGGAGGGGGACTGGTAGTAGGTGGGGGGGAACTTACTAGGGTAGACTGACCTGCGACAGGAATACACAGGCTAGGGTTACTTTTAGACTGCAACGGGTTCCCAGGGATAACAGGTCTTCGCTGTTGGGTTACCGGAGGGTTTCCAACAGAAGGGGTTTCGTCAGGCGTCGGGTCTGCTGAACTTACAGGGGTATACTCGGTATTCTGACCTAGGGTATTGGATCCAAAATTCCTATTGTATCTTTTACCACTTCACAGCAAACCACTTTTCTCATCGAAGTCACTTTCACTTCCAAACATAAGTTAGTACTACTAAATCTAATAGTCTGATTCAATGAGCAATATACCTTTTTCAACTAATACCATTTTAATTTTCAAATTAATTGAATTTAAGTACTTACCCCTTGGTCCTTTGAAAAATTGTCGTTCAGCTTCACTAAAGGAAGTACTTGTGTCGATGGTGAACTCCGTCACAAATGCTTCAAGGGTTCGCATTGTCCAGAAATCGATAGCTCGAGATATCTTGTTGTTCACTCTTTTCAATATATTAATTCTTGTGGGGGTCCAATCAGAAAAGTGACCTTCTTGGAAGTTCTTCTTTCTCTCTGTCAACCTGGATAGCCACTGGTGCAACTCTTAGTGGATACTACCAAAGAAAATTTCATAAATATCAGAAAAAAAATGTACCTTTGTAAAAAGGTGTCTGAACTGCGACGCGGATCTTTGTTCTCTTGTTCAGCAAATTTTAGATAGGTCTCTTCAATCCAATCACCGATTTCTTGCACTGAGGGACTCCAAAACATAGCCCTCTAGGTACGATGTAAACCCCTCTTGAGCAGATACTGATTTCAACTGGCGACGGAACCAATTTGTTGGGCTTAGGGCAGACCCAAGTTCTATACATTTGTCTTCACACCAACAAAAGACCCACAGTGTTGGCCCTTTCGGCAACAACTTGTGAACAGGTTGTAGTCTCACCCGAAACAACTATGGGGTGCCGAAGAATCAGGTTTTTGCAAGCAGAAGAGGGATATTATTTTACCTTTATCCTTTAACAAATACAATCATACACTACATATCTTCAACAGTCACTTATATAGCTTCACAGTTAGATTAACAAACAATGTCTTGCTTAAACCTTAACTGGGAATTCACAACGAAGTTAGTATTTTAGCAATGATCTTACTTATCAGTTATTTACTTATCAATGCATAAAATAACATAAAAAAAACAACACAAAAGAACTATGACACAAGATATAACGTGGTTCACCCCCAGTTTAGGGGCTACGTCCACAGAACTGTGTTTTATTCAACTCTTTACAAAAACCACAGTTTTGATCTGCGCACTCAGCTACAGATCCCTTCAATTCCTCAAGCTGCGCACTAAGCTACAGATCTCTATGCACACAGCTGCAGATCTTCTTATTCACCCAAAAACCCTCTATGCACTTAGCTACAGATGTCATCCATGCACACAGTTGGGACTTAACCTTTCTTACAAAACTAGCCTTAGCTTCGCATCAAGTCATCTTACATCAAAAGCCTAACCTGACTCTTTTACAAAAGTAATTATTTATACAAGTGCACTTATTACAAAACCATGGGCTTAAACCATGGGCACCCCGAACCCTAAACCCTAGACTTAAACCATGGGTTAATTACAAAAAGAAGGCTTTGACTCAACCCCGACACCCCTAATACTATTTTGAGTCACAACTCCGCTTACAAACTTCCACAAAAACCGTGGAGTTACCAAAATTAAGGACTGTTAAGGCGCGCGCCCCAACACGGAAGTTATCAGCTCCCTCAAGATTTTCATCAATCTTGGTATGATGATACATCTTAACTCATAAACTCAAATGTTAATACAAAATATTTAGATATTACCATGTCAAGATGTCAAATCTGGATTTGAAGTTGAAATCCTGTAGTGTTGGTTCAGGAGCAGATTAGGGTTTTGCTTTTCCAGAGTTCTGTCCAACCAAATTATTTGAATTTGATCCCTAACTTCGATTTTGGGGAGGAGATCAATCCAGGCCTGAGCTCACTGAAAAATTCCACTTCTGTGAAAAGCCCTAATTTCCAGCAGTAGTGTTGGGTCCAAAACTTGAAAACCTCAAAATTGGATTCTGCTTTGACAGAAAGATGCACCCTAGGGAGGAGAGTTATTCCACCCTAATTTTGCTAAAAATATATGGACATAGATCCACAAAATAGGAATCCCTAGTTCTCACAAATGCATAATGTCTTCTTCTTAGGTTAGCTCTGATACCATGTTATATTTTTAACATTAATCTAGCATAACATTAGTATCTTTAACTGAGAGAAAAACAAGCACATCAATCAAACACAAGAGACAATGAACATAGTGTTTTTCCTCAAGGAAACCATAAATGGAGAAAACCTTGCAACTTCCTCAGAGATAGAATCAGCACCATAGTGAAACCCAAAAATAGTAAGATTATCTCCCAACAACAGTAACCTCTTTCTTCCTTGCCCCAAAAGGTTGTAATTCTTATTCTAGTGACAATTGTCAGTAGGAACTAATGTCCCGAATTACAAAGATACTTTCATTCCTTAACACACATGTGGCTCTCGCTGACTCTTTCAACCCTCATACCCATGATATTCCTTGAATTCACCTTTTCAACCGCTACACACCTTCTGACATGGTTTCTTCCATTGTATATGATCTTGTCGCATATTTTCCTTCAGTCATGACTTCTCTTATGTCGCTAAATATTCCTTCGTGAACTCTCTTCCTTTACGAACTATTATTTTGTCACGACTTCCTCTACATCTACTTCTTTCCTTAGCTCTTTCTTCCTTATCTTCTTTTGTTCTTCCTTTGTATGCTTATGTCCTTCCTTATTTGCTTATGATCTTCCTTTGTATGCTTATGTTCTTCCTTCTCTACTTCTATCGCAACTCCTTTTCCTTCCTCCGACTAGATTCTTCAGATTCTTGGGAAAAATTATAACTGAATTCTTCTTGTCTTTTCCCGGGGACAATAGGCCCCCAACACTCAATAGTGGACCGTCCCGAGCCACACAATGCTACTCGTCAACTTCTACATTTGTGAAGAATTTACTTTGAAAATATTGGAAGATTTTTACTATTTCCTTTTTGTCACGTCACACATCCTCTTATGTTTTCTTATATTTTTCCATAAGGTCAGAACTGACGTCTTTTGACATTACATTTACTATGAACTCTACTGCTTATGGAACCTTCTGATGTACAAGCTAAATAATGCTTGTAATTCTTTCTGCTTCAGCTTGCAACTATGTGAATTTTTCGGTCCTTTGTTGTTGTTGAGTGCGCAATACTGTAACTTGTTATTGCACCTTCTTATTTTTTATTCCTTAGCCATTTTCTCTACTAAGGGAAACTTCTTCATCTCATTTTTCATTTGGTTTAATTTTGTTTCAGCTTTGCGCAGCTCCTCTGCAAATTTCCCTAATTCCTCGTCATCGATCAACGCTTCCCATGTATGAGAAACTTGGTCGACAGACATAGCACATAATTCCTCTGCTTCTGCTATCTTCTTCACGACCTATGCCACTTATTTTCTTCTTTATTCTAACACCTATATGGGTGTACTTCGTCTTACCCATGATTCTAGTTCTACGACCATTTTGCGAAGGCCTTCTGCTATCTCGCAAAGTCAAATGACCTTGGCTTCTAGAAACATCTCCTTCATTATTCCTTCATTATCAAAATTTTTGCATGCAAGGGATACAACATTGTCGAGCTTATTAATATTTTCCCCCCAACTTTAATCTTTTTTCTCAGTCTCTTGCATAGTTTTCTTCACTTTATTGACACTTTTGTTTGCTACTTTTGCATGCTTAATCAAGTCTCCTTCTATTACCTTAATCTTTTCGACTACGGAATTATGCATCGCATAGAATTCATACAACCGAATCTGGGAGAATTCTTTTGTCACTTGGCCTAATCTTTTCGCCATCTCATTCAATTATGCAGTTCCCAGGTCAAGTGCTTCACCCACCACTTGCATCTTGATTGGCAGAACTGGAATTGGTATCTCACTTTGTCGCTCTTATGAAGTGTTAGGTACATCCTGCAACTCAATTATATGGGGTGTATAATATAATGTGGTTCTAATATCTTTAACAAATTTGTAGAGCATCATTAGTAAATCAGTAACACTTCCTATGTGCTCCATTTGTAGCTCATATATTTTCTTGAAACTTCCTTGCACAACTTTTTCCAGTGCTTCAGTCAAAAGTGTAAAATATTCACCATCAAGGTTGATAGTGTTTAGTGTTTTGTCATCCTTTATTTTCTTATTCCTTGGTTCGACCTGCTATGTGTCAGTTTGTTTTCTCTTCTCTTCAATGATTGGATCTGTCATATTTCTACTTGAATCATTTTGGGGAGTGTTGGGATCTTGTGTTTCTGCCAATGGGTCCCCTCCCTGATTTGCATCCTTCTACGATGGTGGATTTTCATGTCTCACATATTCATTTGCATCTAATTGGTCATCTAGAACAAGAAAATTCCATTCTTTCAACCAATCTTGGATGATGGACTCAACTTCTTCTTAGGTCAACATTATATGTTTCATCGACAATTGGCATTGTGAGTCTTGTTGTGTCTATAACAAATTATGATGTGAGTCAATCTGAAAATTGATAATTTGGTGAAACCACTGAAGGGTTTCATGCATAACTCTCTCCTGCTTCTTCACCTGGTTTCGTAGGGCCTCTCCATGCATAAAAAATTCCATGTTGTTATCTCATTGTCTGTGTTTCCTATCCTTTTCCAACCATATATTCTATTATCGAGATCCTCTATAGCGTACTGGCAGTTCTACCCCTTGGTAGTTTGGTGGTTCCACCCCTGTGAAAAATGAAACCAAAATCATTAGTCGGTAATAGTCAAATGTAGTACATTTTCCTGTGACTCTAATACATCTTCTAGTAACTCATTCAACAGATACTCTGACTAGTTTATTTTCATTCCCTCTGCAAAGAGTTAATCTATCCCAACAACACCTATAGTACACTGGTTTAGTCGCATCTTGCACAACAATTTGCTAGCTAATACCTTCACAGTGAACTGAACAACATGGTCATTGATTGATGTGATTAGGAAACTGTTATAGCATATTTCACCACTCTAGGTGAATCACACTTTGTATGGCCTTCCCCTGTCTTGCTGCAGACTCTTTAGAACCCATAGACCATATTTTATCCTTTGATGTTTCCTTGATCATCCCTTAAAACTATATGAAAAATGATATACGCGGCTTTTTACCCGATAACCGCATACATACGCGGGTTTGACTCCTATAACCGCATACATCGGGATGTGTGCATAGTCCAAATCCTTTTGGAGTTTTCCTTGACATGGATCTGACTCATTTGACTCCTGGCCTTCCATATGCCTTGAGATCGCTCGGATTCAACCCTTCATTATCCCTTGTGAAGCTATATAAGGAACCCCTTGGTACATTGAAGGCATATAGAGAGATTGAAGCAACGAAACTATAGTCCATTGTTGCCAGAACTATACTTGAGTATGCATCCTTTTGTCCCTTTGGAGCACTTTTGTGTTCTTCCCAAGCTTTCCTTTGCTAGTGAGCTTGCTATCGAGAGATGGAGGATTGAGGTGGTGGAGGACCAAGTGGGGGATTCAGTTTCTCCGGTTCGTAGACGTGCCGTTAGAGGTTGTATCTATCTTGTAATCTCTAATTTATATTAATAAGAACTATCTTTCCTTGTCCAATGATGTGTATTTTATTGAATATTGTATCCATTGGAATGTGTCAAATTCTTTTACATTATTAATTATATATGCTAGAATAGATCTAACACCATGATATATAGTATGCTTGTATTGTATACTTGTTGTTGAGGAAGTATTATTTCAATTCAAGCTGAAGATTGGAAAGCTCAATGGGGATCTACTTCAACCGTCCGGAATAAGGTACGAGGTCTGATCCTTTAGTGTTAGACATTTTATTTCTATTGCATATTGGGAAAGATTGATTTCTGGAGTCATAGTTGTCTGTTGTGGTACCCCAAGCCATAGGAATTTCTCTCCGTAACAGAATTGGCGACTCTGCTGGGGATGTCCCTTGTTTTTATTTGGGGTTTATGGGCACAATGGGCTTGATATTATTGACTTGCTCTTTGTTTCTCTTTGTTTCTGGGTTGCATTTTATAGTATGTTCATCCATTGACACTCCCCTTTATTTGTTTGACCTGTGGCCTGCTTTTTACCACTGCCTTCCTTGTATACACAGGTTTTTGGCCAAAATTCACGTACATACGTGGATTTTTGGCCAAAAGTCACGTATACACGCAGGTTTTTGGCCACAATCCGCGTATACACTCAGGTTTTTGGCCAAAAGTCACGTATATACACAGTTTTTCTTTAAATAGTCGCGTACATCCTCCCTTTTGGTGAGTTTGATGTTATGGGAAGTTGCTGGGTGGGTTGTGAGTGTGGTTGGGTCTTCCTTGGGTCTGATGTTGTCTGTTGGATGCTTCTTTTGTGACCAGAGACCACTTTTTCATTGACTTTTCTTTGAAAGTAGTTTTAGTCATTTTTCCTTTTTGTTTTTCCATTAGTGCATTACTCTTTTTGTCTCGGTGTCTTGTTGGGCTTGTCTTTTATACTTGTTGCAGAGACTGAGAGTTTTAGATGACTTTTATTGCATTTTTCATTCTTTTATATTGAAAAATACAAAGTAGTTGCACTCTTAGTTGCATATTAGATATGGATTTTAGGAGGTACTTGCATTGGATTGCTTGGATGAGAGTTGTGTTTAGGATTTCATTTAGGAAAGATTGCATTGACATTTGGAAAGGAATATATATTTATGCATCTCATGTAGTGGCATACCCTATTTTTCATTTGACAAAGATTGCACTTAGCATTAATTGTTATGGTGTGCACTTTTATTTCACTGCTGAGTCTTCATATCACTAGTTGCACGGCCATTTCCCTTTGAGTAATTACAGCCAACTAAAATCAACGCTAATTAAAATGAATTACACTCTTTTCTTTTCTAGGGTGCACCAACAAGCTTAGGTTTTAGGATATTGGAATAGTTCATTGTAAGTCAATTCTCCAAGATCACTAAACAAAAACATCTAGGTGTCTATCCAGGGAGTGTGTGAAATCCTTGGTATAACCATTGTTCTCAGAATCCTCCTCTCAAACAGGAGTCAAGCACAAGGCAGTGTGAGCGGTTATTGATTGGGATGACCCCTAGTCATAACTGAGTAGCATCGGAGATATTTCCAGGATTGTATTCGTATCTGGGGACTCTTTCGAGAGTTTTAGGCTTTTCTACCCTGCCCATACGGTCAATCTCGCCTGCGACTGTCCACCTGAGCTTTGATTATATTGAGGTGACCTTAGTGACCTTACCTAGGATATCGAGGGGGTACTTGTAGAGGTTATTCTGTAGGTGTCCTGGCCAGGTAGAAGTCAGACAGCACAATCGCTTTATGCGTTGAAGCTGAGGGCCACTATAATTGGTTACGTACCTCCGCTTGTAGTGTATGGGAGTTTCGAGCCTCTCCTAGGTGAGACATATTTGCTGCATTTGGGAGCTCACATATCCTCCCCTTGGTTTGCTTGTATTTTGGCTGTATATTTTCTTAGAAATGTGCTCTTTGTGCGCTAGTTGACCTTTGGGATCGTGGTTACTTGAGTATATTTATGCTCTCTTGAGTTCAAGTCCTTTTATTTTTGGTATGCCTGGTATCCTATCACCCATCTTGGTCCTAGTACGGACCCTGGTGTTAGACTTGGGGGCAGTACGGCCCCTTACCGTGCTCATAGATTTGGGAATGGTCATATTCCATCCTCTACTCCATTTGTGGAGGATTTTTTATTTTTTTCGCTCGGTCTTTACACCAGTGGTCACCCTCATGGGGGTGGTAGTGGATGCGTGAATGTTGGGTCTACACCTTACTTTCCTTTTTATGTCCCATCATTCATAGCATTGTTTCCTTTGGGTCCGATTGTCATGATCATTCCTCCCTATATCCTATAGTGTGGATTCTTTATTTACTATTTTGGGTTGTTTTGGTCTAATATGGTTGTCATGTAGGATCCATTTTTCTACACTCTCTCTGAGGTTTTGACCCATTTGTGCCTGTCACAGGTATTATGTTTGAACTGGCATATAGGTTAGGATTTCACATCCACTTGCACTTATGCATTGCCTTATGACCATTCCATCTTAACCTTAGGTACGAACCCATTCCATGGTATCATGGAACCTCCATGCTGCTGTTAGAAGTGGTACTATGTGAATGGTAGAGCTTTCCTATACATGGGTGTCCTAGTCATCTCCCTTTTGCATTTGGTACCCATGCTGTGAGTCCTATCTTAGGTCTGGGAGTCCGTTGTATAGTAATGCCATGACATTTCACAAGAGCCTCATACTCCTCTTGATCTTATGCTGGCCTATTTCCCTCAGGACTCCCTTATGTCAAGTTGTGAATGCATTATCATGAGCTTTGCCTGCCTTATTGAGCTTTATGCCGGCTCCCCTAACATTGCGTTTCAGCCATATAGCCTGAGCTTGTCTCATGTCTAGCCATGCAGAGCCATTTTATATATCCTTCGCAGCTTGATTTCCCTTTTATCGGGAGGGGATTTTCCCCCGAGTGTTGATACCCTACACATGTATCCTTGCATTGAGCATAGGTATGTTCCACTGCTTGGAACGAGTTTGTTTTCCCTGATGACACTCGTCTCCTCCTAGTTTGTAACTATAAAGCTAGTTTATTCTTTTTTCAATCTTTTCAAATAACTGAAAAAGTCCAAAAAAATAAAAAAACCAAAAATCTGAACAAGGAAAGATGTTATCTTTGGCAGCTGTCGAATCATGTCACCTTTGAACAGAGCACTGTATATCACATCCATTGGTTGGGTTATAGTTTGACTTAGGAGCTGTACTCATGTATCTGATTTTATCTCCACCAACTGGTTAAGCTTCCAGTCCCTATGGAGCCTCTGTTGATGCCTCCTGTGTCACAGAGATGTCCCAGTTTGTATATCAAGTCTATGATGCCTTCATTCAGTCACCATACGTCGTTATGCTCTTGTTCGAAGGAATTTGAAACGTGTGTCGGCCATTCCTCAGTTATCTTGACTTTGCATGTTGGCCATTCTCGGTACAGTTACTGGTTCATGCACTTTATGATCAAGTCCTTCCACACTAGACATCTTTGCTGAGTACCTCGTGTTGGATGATGAGGGATGCCTTAATGCCCTCATTCCAGTGGATTTCATCCCATCGACTTTAGATCATTTATTCTGGGATTGGAATCTAGAGTCCTTTTGAGTTCCTTGAGACTTCTAGTCATCAGTGGCAGGTTCTCTCACCATCGACAGTTTCTTGGGAATACATCAATGTCCCCTGATCAATGGATTCTCTCAAGTGTTCGACCTCAACACATCTATTCACACTTGTTAGTTTTCACTCTAGTACCTTGATTCCCATTTACATTATTAGTGGGTTATCTCGCATCTGTTAACGGTATACATCAATGACCGGTAATCAGACGATGGACTACTATGTTCGACCTCGACACCTCTATTCGCATAGTAGGACATGTACTCATAGTGGTTTGTGTATAAGACCTTCCAGACTGGTGGAATCTCTTATATGCTACCTCCTTGATCATGCCAGTGTTCATGAGATTTCAGCTCTCGTGACTTGATTCCAGTATATGTCAGACATTTCCAGCCACTATGGAGATTTTGATCTATTGTATATCTTCAGCCATTTTGGAGATCATGGGCCTTTGTATATCTTCATTACGGAGATTCTGATCCATGTATATTGTACGTGGCGATGACCACATATGTGATATCATGTATTATGCCTATTCATGGCCATTGTACTCTTATGTATCTGGGACTTCTATATGTACTTGCAATTATATGCAGAGTTGTATCATTGTACTATGTTGATTGGGTGGCTGGTCTTCCATTTGGGATCCTTCATCACTCCACTTTTGGGATGGACTTATAATGTATTTCGGCCATCGTATGACCCCTCTGACCTCACACATTAGGGGGCATCTATTATAGCATATTTCACCACTCTAGGTGAATCACACTTTGTATGGCCTTCCCCTATCCCGTTGCAAACTCTTTACACCCCATGGACCATATTTTATCCTTTGATGTTTCCTTGATCATCCCTTAAAACTATATGAAAAATTATATACGCAGCTTTTTACCCGATAACTGCGTACATACAGGGGTTTGACTCCTATAACCGCGTACATCGGGACGTGTGCATAGTCCAAATCCTTTTGGAGTTTTCCTTGACATGGATCCGACTCATTTGACTCCTGGCCTTCCATATGCCTTGAGATCGCTCGGATTCGACCCTTCATTATCCCTTGTGAAGCTATACAAGGAAACCCTTGGTACATTGAAGGCATATAGAGATATTGAAGCAACAAAAATATAGTCCATTGTTGCCAGAACTATACTTGAGTCTGCATCCCTTTGTCCCTTTGGAGCACTTTTTTGTTCTTCCCAAGCTTTCCTTTGCTAGTGAGCTTGCTATCGAGAGATGGAGGATTGAGGTGGTGGAGGCCCAAGTGGGGGATTCAGTTTCTCCGGTTCGCAGACGTGCCGTCAGAGGTTATATCTATCTTGTAATATCTGATTTATATTAATAAGAACTATCTTTCCTTGTCCAATGATGTGTATTTGATTGAATATTGTATCCATTGGAATATGTCAAATGCTTTTACATTATTGATTATATATGCTAGAATAGATCTAACACCATGATATATAGTATGCTTGTATTGTTTACTTGTTGTTGAGGAAGTATTATTTCAATTCAAGATGAAGATTGGAAAGATCAACGAGGATCTACTTCAACCGTCTGGAATAAGGTACGAGGTCTGATCCTTTAGTGTTAGACATTTTATTTCTATTGCATATTGGGAAAGATCGATTTCTGGAGTCATAGCTATCTGTTGTGGTACCCCAAGCCATAGGAATTTCTCTTCGTAACAGAAACCTCTGTTATCTTTGGAGAACTTGTCATACTTATCCTACATCTTGGCCATCAGCATAGTGTCTTGGTATTTCCTTTAATACGGCACTAGGTCTATGCTTGCTAATGGTAGGCATGTAATTACTATGATGAGTTCAACATCCACAAATATTTTTTCGTCGATCCAAAGGTATCTAGCATCAAAGGATTCTAATAACTATTTCACATAGGCATTCACTTTTGTGCTTTGGCCGAAGTATGGGATATACAACAATGACAATAACCCTGACTGGTCAAGTCCTCTTTCCCATTCCATTGGAACAAGGATATTCAGTGAACCTAGTGTATCATGTACAGTAAGAATGTAGTTCTTTCAGTCTAAGTATTCATGTCATGGTTAATGAAGGACAACTTGTGCAGGTTCGACAAAATATTTTGTAACACCTTAACTCCTTATGGCACTATGGGTGCTACCATCGAGTACCGTGACATATTTAGGACTCTAATATTTGGCTCATCATAGCATCTTGGTGTGATGTATGGTGGCAAAAAATTCCTAGTTTCTAAGTCTTCCTCCTCCTCATGTGGTGGTGGTGTTGTTGCTTTTCCTTTTTTCTTTCGATTTCCAATGCGCTTCCACCATTATATTCTAGACAGAACTGGTAGTTCTAAACGTGATTTTCCGGATGACATGACTAGAAATTTCTTGTCCTCTTGAGAAAACTTAGCCTGTGGTGGGACATATCCAACAATGTATTCCATGATCGGCATAGGTGACATAGACATAACCTCGGATTCAACAATTGTACTTGTGCTAGAAATTAAAACGACCATGCTCTAAAACATTCACTTCGTCTCTTGTAGTTGCAGACAACAATTGCTCTTCTCGAATGCAAACAAGATGAAATGAAAATTGGGCACGAAGGTTGATAACATGTAATTGTTCTCTATGGTCGTTCTTCACATGAGTGGGAAATCAATAGAAAGGTATCTATCATTTTAGTCATATGGGATGATCATCTGAATAATTAAGGAAAATTCTATGCATGTCGCCATTTAATTGTCAAATTAAGTAGTATTTATGGTGCAATAAATACATTAGTGACCAAAAGGCATACCCCACTTGAATCTGGTGGATTGTTTTCTGTGCAAACCCCACCAAGACTATAGAAAACTTCATATACTAGTCTAGCACATTACCCCTCAATATTTTTATCATATTCTATTTATTTATGTCTTTATCTTGGACCTGTCGCAGGGTCCATACGACTTCACATAGAAACCAATGTTGCTCAAGGTATTCTAACCCATTTCCATTAAATTTCAGCAAATTAATATTGTTTCTAGTCATTATGTTGAGTCCTTGTACGTTTGGACAAAAAGGTTGACTAGTCGGACTCCCTTATCTGTCATTCACAGTGTTAGTATTACTTATATGTTGATGTATTTGTAACTTCAAAATGTATTCACTTGTATATCTTATATTGTACCTCGATGTTCCTATAGGGAGAATCATTTGTATTTCATTATACCCCAATGTTCCTATCGGTAGAATCATTTGTATTTCATTATACCTCAATGTTCCTATCGGGAGAGTCATTAATATAATAAATTCATGTAAAGCCATTGAGGTTAACCCTCCATTGTCAGTCAAGGAAATATTCCCCTCAATTGAGTTAAGGTTAAACCTCCTTGTTGATCAGAGGGAAAAGTCCCCACATTTGAGGGGCAATAGGGTTATTATAATCTCTTAGAGATGTTGGCCCTTGTAAGTAATTGTAAAAGTCAGAAACTGGTATAAATAGAGAGTGAGACTCTCTATTTATCACACACACTGACTCAACTAGGGTGCATGAGTGGGAGAGAAGAATCTCTCTCAAGTGAGAGAGAGAACAGTTGTTGGAGGTCATCTTTTCTATATTTGGGCTTAACTATTTCCATTGGTGCTCATTCTATCTTTGAGGAAGTTGTGAGGTTTTATCCTTTATGGTTTCCCCGAGGAAAATTATTTGTGTCTCTTGTCTCTTATGATTATTTTTGTGCATGTTATTCTCTTAGATAAGATCCTAAGGTCATATTGCTTAAATGATAAAAATCTAACATGGTATCAAAGCTAACCTGAGAAGAATACACTGTACAGCTATAGAAGCTAGGGATTCTTACTTTTTGGGTCTCTCTTCACAATCCATTCGGAAAATAAGGCTAGGAGCCCAGCATAGGATTTCTCTCCTCATCAAAATAGAAGTTTAGAGACCAAGGTTGAGATATTTAGTTGGGTAAAACTCTGGGAAAGTCAAACCCTAGTTTGACACTGGGCCTGAAAAACCCTAAAATACTAAAATGGGTAGTTTTGGTACTTATCTCGAGATTGAAGAAGTCTCAGGGGCCAAAATTTTCACAGGCCAGAGATAAAATCATGATGTACCCTGTGTAAAATTTCAGCCTCAGATCCACTATATTCTTCGATATGATTCCTCCAAATCAAGGTTCCATCCTCTTCCAGGATTCATCCCTAAACAGGACACCTAGGGATAATTGTTGTATCTAGGGCTATGAAGGTCCAAATGAAATTTTTCAAGATGTTCAGAATAGGGCATCAATTATACTTCCTGTGGTCAAATGTTTGAGACCTTGATGATGAAAAAGTAACATGTGGCAGTCTATACAACTTCGCTATGTTGAACAGTCCTGAAAAAGTCACCATGGGAAAATTCTCATAAGTCCCAATTGGAGAAAATAATTGTTCTCAAACCTATGGTTTTGGAAAGAGGATAGGTGAGGCTACCTCAATGAAAATTTTCAGACATAGAGGAGTAATAACTTTGGAGATATTGCAGAAACAATAGTAGGAATTTCTGTAGAGGAAATTGGAAAACTAGGGCTTCCTTTTATGGGAGTTTCCCTCCACTGTTTTCATAAAATGAGTACATTAGACAGCTTTCCTTCATGAGGTGCATATTTCTATCCAATCAGATCAAAAATATTCCAAGTTTTAAAAATTAGGGTTTCTCTGACAATCCCTAGATCAACCAGATCTGAAACCAAGGCCGACACCTCAAATCGGTAAGATCTAATATTTTTCTATTTACATTTGAGGTTCTCATTTCAAAATGACTAATCACACCAGCTTGATGACAAGCTTGGTGAGGCTAACAAATTCCAAGCATGGAAGTATAGGATCTCACTAGGAAATGAATTGGACACCTACATAAGTAGAGAGGTTCCAGTTCTGGAGGGAAATGAGGCTAAAGCCTTACACAAGAATAACTTGGTCAAGGCTAAGAAGATCATTGTTGATTCAATCAAGGATCACCTTATACCACAAGTTTCTTCCCTAAAGACACCTAAAGAGATGTTTTGATTCCTTGACCAAGCTATTTGAAGGGAAGAACATAAATCGAAAGATGACTTCGAGAAACCAGTTGAAGAATGTGAAGAATGCAAAGACCATACAATCATACTTTACAAGGGTCTCTCCAATAAAAGAACAACTTGAAGCAGTAGAATAAGAAGTTGAGAATGCAGAAGTTGTGATAACCACCTTAAATGGCCTCCCAAGATCATAGGATTCATTCATTTAAGGAATGTGTGCCAGAAGGAAGTGATTACTTTCAAAAGAGTCTAGGAAGAGCACACACAAGATGAAGCTCAACCCATAATAAGAGAAGGTGGGAGCAACTAAATATCAAGCGCTCATGGTTCAAAGAAGATCCCTCAAGCGATGAGGAATATGAAGAACTCAATTCTTTAAGAACCTCTTATCCATCTTAAGAATTTGGATAAGAAATGATGTTGTTATGAATGAAGAATATGATGAAGTTGAAGGATCAAGAAGGAGTCTACCCACGAAATGAATAAAGATAAGTATTTAATTGTCATTTCATGATATTATTTTGTTATTCATTTGTTTATATTTAGGAGATGTGTTATGCATGATATAATGTTTGCATTAATGATAGTATACTACTAATATTCATGTGATGGGTAAGTAGCTCATGGTGCTATACAACTCTTCATTGCTACTTATCTAGAATGAAACCTCTTTGCTGACATATTGGATTAGTGCATAATCTCAATGATGTCTTGGTAGAGATGGAAGGAATATAGAAAGTTTCCATGAGATATGGATGAATGTTGTATTGGCTAGAATAGTTGCATGATTATATCTTTATGCATAAGAATTTACCATCATGACTATGCATTATGAAATTTTTCTAATCATACAACTGGTGGATTTGACTTGTAGGAAAGTTCGTGTACAATCGCCTACAAGAAAAGAAGGATGAGACTTGTTCTCAAGAACAAGTGAAAATAGTTCAAGATTCACTCTAATAATCCAAAATGAAGAATAATTACTAGAATGTGATGTCAAAGACATAAAGGGAATTCCATAGTATCTGCCATATGGATCTACAAGATCTAGCATGCAGTAAATGGCAACATCGTGGGATACAAGGAAAGATTAGTAGCACGAGGCTTCTCACAGAAAGAAGGCATAGACTACAAAGAGACATTTACAGCCACTGGAAGTTAAGACACATGACAGGAAAAACCATGTGTGAAAATTAAAGAAGGCCTTGTACGAGCTCAGAAGGAACTCATGGGATAACACATACAAGAAGACCTTGAATATCACCTAGAGTGATGAAGATATTAACCTTTGCTACAAGGTTGAAGATGAAAGCCTATAGAGGATGACAAGCTCACATATGGGTGCGAGAAGAACTTTTGAAAAGGTTCAAGATAGAGGATCTTGGTATCCAATGACCCTAGATGGATACATAGAATATTAGTAGCAGAGTTAGCTACTTGTCACTCCGGTACGGAATGCTTCAATGCATAGAGTATGAAAGGAAGAGAGAGAATGATGCTCCACTTCAAAGGGAGTGACTACAAAAGATACTGAGGTTCAACATGATACAACAGCATGGACATGTTACTGATGACTCTATGATTTACTGAGATTAAAGAGGATTCCAACCTTTTCTTCAAGGTTGAAGGTGGAATAGCAGTGATTCTCCTGTTATATGTCGATGACTTGTTCCTAACAGAAAAGAGGAACTCATTAAATTTTCAAGAAGGAGACTTGTTTTCGAGTTTGAGAAGAAGGAATTGGATATGATGCACTAATTTCTAGGCACAGAGGTGTGGTAGAATGCAGATGGAATATCCCTGGGACAAGGGAAGTATACAGTACAGATCCTGAAGAGGTTCAAGATGATGGACTACAAGGCCATGACATCACATATGGCATCAAACTTGAAGCAATTGAGTGTTGCTTCATCAGATTCAGTTGATGCCATCATGTATCGTCAGATGATTTGTTCCTTGATGTACCTAACGAATACGAGACATATTTACCTAATTGCTGCAAAGCATATTCTGAGGTACCTTAAGGGTAGAGTTGATTATGGGCTCAAGTATGAGTCAAATGAGAAGATTAACCTAGAAGGTTATGAGGATTCGGATTGGGAAAGATGTACCATTGATAGGAAGAGCACTTTGGGGTGCTTCTTCGGTATGAGATCAGATGTGATCTCTTGGTGTAGCAGGAAGTAGTCCTACGTGGTGCTGAGTACATTCGAGGAAAAATATGTTGTCACTTTCTCGAATATTTGGGAGGTAGTATGTTTCTTTTGAAAACTACTATTTGATTTGATTGATCTAACTTGCATTTTTGTATGATACAGAGAGGAGAAGTGAAGCTTTAGCATGTGATCCAAATCGAGATCTCTCGAAAGAGGGAGTTCTAGTATAGCCAGTGAGATAGGTTGTATAAGCATAAAATATTGGTGAAGCTCATAGGTGGCTTAGACGTAAAAGGGTCCTATAGGTTTTCCTTGGATGTAATCAGTCCTAGAAAAGCTCACAGGTTATCCTTGGACGTAATTAGCCCTGATGTGATTCTATTCTAGAAATGGCCAGAGTGAAGTTTAAGTACTTCAGGGAGAAGCTTGGTGTTCTCCAGATTGAGGTTCCCTCCAAGGGGAGGTGATGAGTCCAAGAGCCTTTCTGACATGGTAGGATTGGTTCCTTCTATGGTCAGATATAAGAGCATGGGCCTTTCTAAAATGGTGGTAGGAGGATCCGGGCCCATGGTCAGATGTAAGTGCAGAGCCTTTTTAACATGGTGGCAAGCTGGGCCTCCCATGCTCAGATGTAAGTGTAGAGACTTTCTGACTGGGTCAGATGTAAGTGTAGAGACTTTTTTACTAGGTCGGATATAAGTGTTGATCCTTTACGACAGGTTGGGCCTCCCATGGTCGAATATAAGTGCTAAGCCTTTCTGACACAGTGGTAGGATGGTCCTCCCATGAGTGGATATAAGTGTTGAGCCTTTATGACATGGTGGAAGGCTAGGCCTCCCATGGTCAGATGTGAGTGCTAGGCCTTTTTTACTAGGTCATATATAAGTGTTGGATGAGCCTTTCTGACATGGTGGCAGGTTGGGCCTGCCATGGTCAGATGTGAGTGTTGGGCCTTTCTGACATGGTGGTGGATGTGTTATCCCATGATTAGATGTGACTGTTGGGTGTGCCTTTTTGACATGGTGGTGGATGTGTTCCTCCCATGGTCAGATGTAAGTGTTGGGTGGACCTTTGTGACATGGACGTTGGATGTGTTCCTCCCATGGTCATATATAAGTGTTGAAGAATATGAAGACCTACATGGAGACTAGGCCTACAACCAGCATGAAAAAGGGTCAGCTCTATAGAACTCTTGTGACGAGTAGAATTGAGAGATAGCACTACTTGATCGAGATAGTGGAAGCAGTGATGATGATGATGATCCAGTGATGATCCAACTTTGATGATGATCTAGTGATGATCTAGTTTCGATGATGATCCATTGATTATCCATCTTTGATGATGATCTAGTCATGATATAGTTTCAATGATGATCCACTGATTATCCAACTTTGATGATGATCCAGTGATGATCTAGATTTGATGATGATCTAGACTTGATCTAGAGAAGAAGACTTGTGACGATGAATTGTGTCAAGAGAATACCTTCCTAGTTAAGAGGGATTGTTGACGCATTTTTAAATTTGGAATGTATTCACTTGTATATCTTATATTGTACCCCGATGTTCCTATCAGGAGAATCATTTGTATTTCATTATACCCCAATCTTCCTATCGGGAGATTCATTAATATAATAAATTCATGTGAAGTCATTGAGTTTAACCCTCCATTGTAAGTCGGGGAAATAGTCCCCACAATTGAATTAAGGTTAAACCTACTTGTTGATCGAAGGGCAAAGCCCCCACAGTTGAGGAGCACTAGGGTTATTAGACTCTCCTAGATATGTCGGCCCTGGTAAGTAATTGTAAAAGTCGGAAACTAGTATAAATAGAGAGTGAGACTCTGTATTTGTCAAACACACTCACTCAACTGGGGTGCATGAGTGAGAGAGGAGAAGCTCTCTCAAGTGAGAGAGAGAATAGCTATTGGTGATCATATTTTATATATTTGGGTTTTACTACTGCCATTGGTGCTCATTCTATCTCTGAGGAAGTTACGGGTTTTTCTCCTTTATGGTTTCCCCGAGGAAAATTATTTGTGTCTCTTGTCCCTTGTGATTATTTTTGTGCATGTTATTCTCTTAGATAAGATCCTAAGATCATATTGCTTAAATGATAAAAATATAACATTATATTTACAAATCGACTAAGAGACAAGTTTCTAGATCTTACCTCCTGCGATGTGCGTAGGGTTGTAGGTGTGTCGTAATCGTAGTCTGGGTCTGGATCTTGAGATTCTTCTTCTTATATTTTGGATATCGACAAATATTCCTCTTCTTCCTCACCAGAAACTTTGTCAAAATGTGACATCAACTTGTAGTATTCTCCTCTGGTTGTACTGCAATTTTGTCTTCTAGCCACAATTTTTCCTCCCTTAATTCCTGACTGAAATCTTCTTCTACTTATTAAATATCTATCCTCTACTTCAGTTTCTCTATAACCTGTGAATATCTCAACTTACTTTTCTCTATTTGTCACACACACAATACTTCTAAATGACATACTCCATTCTTAGGATTCCCTTTTCACATATAAGGATTCCCTACATAATAATGTCTACGCAAAAATCGACAGCCCTCGACATAGACTTTCCAGTACTCTTCAGTCGTTGAATCAACTAAGAGTTCCACTTAGTCGGTTCTCCTCCTTGGAAATTTTTTCGTTGGGTTGATAACTTCGACAACCACTCATGCAACACAATAGGAAATTCGAAAAAAAAATCTCATGAATATCCATATAAAGGTATCGCTCCAACCACTTCATCGGATTCAATCGAGATCCTTTACTCTCTTCTTGTGAAAAATCTAATGCTTTAAAATCCACCCAGTCTTGGATTTTTGACTTCGTCGAATGCCACAACATATCCCTCACCAAAATTATTCATGAATCCCGACAATAAAACCATTTGTTGGTGTTCTCTTTTAGACCCAAGTTTAGACTTTATTTTGCATGCAACAAAGCGTAATATATCGACCCAACAGAGCAAGGATCAGTCGAAAACACCTACGACACAAATGCAGTCTCACCCAAGATATCTCCTTATGGGTAACTACCAAAACCTAGAATCCAGTGGGTGTATTCCTTATACTTATTATGCATAGTTAATATACAACTCTATTCATCTATCGACATATATTATTACAATAAATATAATGACTTATAGGAGATTCCAACTACAACAGTGCGATAGATGCATATAAACTCATTCATTGGAAAATACATAAACTCTTCTGCACAGTAAACATTCATGCGACACAAACACATTTTTCATCTACACATTTACACAGTATCTAACATGGAAACCCATTCAGGAAAAACCACAAATCTGCTCTTCATTTGGCATGAGAAATATATTGCACCTTTTTTTCGGTGCACTGAGCTACATAATCTATGTTAGATATTCTTTTCGTATCTATACAGAATTACCTCTCCTCTCATGCTCTCTAGTCTTTTGTCGTTGGCCCTTATCTACTCTACTCCACTCTCGATCCACACATAGCCTTGATCGATTCAACCTCCTCTACAACTCTACGACTCCTGATTCTCAGACTCTATTGTCGATTCACACACAGTTTGGATTGACTTTATATTCTCTACACTTCTGCTTACTCAGTTGCAAATTCTTCAAATCTTCTTACAGACACACCACAACTAACTGTCTCTCTACTGAACTGACTAGCTAAGCAACAATAGTAAGCAGGGATAATTTTAGGGGCGAAATTTAGCCCAAGGGCTATCTTTAGGGGGTTTTCTCCAAAAAAATATTCGCCATTTTGCATTTTTTGAAGCCCTGTTTCACCCAATTTTGATGGGGTCACCTTTTTTCACCCTAAAAATTGCCAAATTATTATATAAACGATATAAAATCCTTGAAAATTAAAATATTTTTTGATAAATATCGCCAAACATTTTACAGTTGGCGTTTAAAGAATTGGTAAGATTCTCCAACATTTATACACTTTTAAATAAGTATGGCTCCTTAAAATCATTCCTAGTAGTAAGTAGGGAAGCTACCAGAAATTAACTCACACACAACCTAGGTTATTCCTTCTTATAGAATCTTACATCTCACTATCAGTTGACTTCATTCAGTTATCCAGCAGGTTTTCATTCTTATTCTAGTGACACTTGTCAATAGGAACTAACAACCCAAATTACAAAGATGATTTTATTCCTTAACACACATGTGACTCCCACCGACTCTAGATGACCTCGAAAATGATAGAAATTTGGTTGGTTTGACTAAAATTCCATTGCGACAGACCACATGGCCCAAGAGAACTCCAAACAGGACACAAAATATACATTTATTCAAGTTTAAAGAAATTTTATATTGGCAACAACATTCCAGCATCATCCTGAAGGCTTTCAATATTGCATTTTATAAGCCCAAATATTGTCCAATCATCAAAGTATACTTCAAGAAATTTATGTATGAAATCTTTGAAGGAAACAACTACTATTATGTAAAAAAATAGCAGGAGCATTCTTAAGACCCCCACTCCATCACAAAGGTATTCTTGTGTCGATCTTACTTTACGATTCTGATGTAATGGTAATAGAAAAACCATCAGTGAATGAGTTCATTTCTTGACCCTCGACACTCTCCAGTACTTTATCTGTAAATGGAGTCGAAAATGGATAATGCAAGAAAGCATCATTCAATTTCTCATCTAGACACAAATTCTTACTTCACCTAAGGTATTTTTGTCCTGCACCACTATTGGACTAATCCATTATGATTCTTCGATGGGTTCTATAACACCCACATCCAACATTCAGTACAACTTAGTCTTGACCTTTTCTTTATATCATGGACTCAATCTGTATGGTAGTTGCTTGACCAGGTTTGCATCGGGCGTCAAAGGTATCTTCATTTCTGAAAATTTGGTAGGGAACAGATCCCAAAACTCATGTAATAAATTAGTGGTCTTTCCTACAGTCTCATCATCCCAATAGTCTCTAATATTGGAAAATGTTTATTTACTCAACCTCCTCTACAAATATATGACTCCTGATTCTTTGACTCTACTGTCGATTCACACACAGCCTAGACCAACTTGATCTTCTCTACACTTCTGCTTACACAATTGCAGATTATTCAACTCTTCTTATGGACACACCACCACTAGCTGACTCTCTACTGAAATGACTAGCTAAGCAACAATAGTAAGTAGGGAAGTAACCAAAAAGTAACCCAAACACAACCTATGTTCTTCCTTCTTTTAGAATCTTACATGTCGCTATCGACCGACTTCATTCAGTTATACAATAGGTTGTCATTCTTACTCTAGTGACACTTGTCAACATGAAATAACAGCTCGTCTTCGAATCCTTTTGAATGAAGCATATGATCTAGTCTCTCTTCCCATATATTTTTATTTCTACATTGGAGGGATACTCATAATACACTCCTAGCTTCTACACACATCTTTCAGTTTATTGTGTGCTGTGTAGGGTGCTCTCACCAAGCACTCTAAAATGAGATTGTCGGGAAGTAGCTCCATTGGTACACTTCAAATACAGCTGTTATATTCTATGGATCTTAACACAAATCTTGTAGAGGTAAAGTGAGTCAGGGCGATTGAAAATATGAAGGTAGAGTTAAATATATAACAAATCTTGCAGCTTGCAGAGGTAAAGTAAGTCAGGGCGATTGAAAATATGAAGGTGAAGTGAAATATATAATGTGTATACATGGAAATATATTGGTTTTTAATTCTTAATATCAATGTCGGTGTAGTTAAATATTTAATATAAATGTCATCATTGTGTCAGTTTATAAGGAATGTCTCACCTTTATTTTTTATTTTTTTTCAAATTGAGATAATCTTGTTTTAAAATGGACAAAACGGATTAAGCTTAAAGTTCCATGGGAAAATTTCCCATCAATCAATTGGACGTATAACTTCTTTCCTATTTAAAATGAGTCAAACTCCATAAGAGAGAAGTTTCATGGTTAGGCTTCGGAACCATAGAAAATTTTCAATTGAAAAGAGGTTGAGTTTGTCACTAATTAACGTACTCCCATAAAAAATGGAAAACCTACCGAATCTATTAGCAACTTGAGGTTGAGTTTGTCACTAATTAACTTACTCCCATAAAAAATGGAAAACCTACAGAGTTGATCTTTTCATTTCTATTAGCAACTTGATAATACATTAACTACTTTTTAGAACCCTTTATTGGGTGGGAAAACCTACCGACTATTATATTTTTTTCCAAGAAAAAAGTCAAATATCTATTATATTGTAAACCAAAATCACATTCTTACAAATGTGTACAAAATAAAATTAAGTAAAAATGTATGCAACACTTACATGAGAAAAAGTGCATAATGCACTTGCAAGCACCAAATTACAAAATCAATGTACATGTTATCTCTCATCATTTAAAAAATAATCTTCAATCAAAATTATTGAGAACCTTCTATTTGTCCTCATGAAATGGGCATTGATGCAGGATGGTGTCAATTGTTCAATGATAGAGAACATCACTAAGAAGCAACTAACAAAGACATTGTTAATGGATTTGTTGATAATTTCCATGAGAAATTTGGGATCTAAAATCTATTTTCAAAGATAAATCAATATCTCGCCATTGCATGGGTTGTCTAATGATATGATGAATAAATCCTCATCGGGAATAATATCATTCAGGGGTGGGTCTACCATGACAATCGGACTTTGTTTTGGTTAAGCGTTTCGACTGACTCCACCATGGTCAAGGCCAACTTACTATCATGATTATATTATAACATAATATTTAACAAGTTCTTAGTGATGTAAAGTGACATGCTCATGGGAGGCATGACCATTTTGGACTAACACATGGGTGATAATGAAAATTGAGGGAATTTCAAGGATGAAATTCATAATAAAGTTATGGGGGAAAATACAGGTGCAATTATTAGAGAATTTTTTTAAATAACCAAACTCTTTTTTGGATTTATCATTATAGATGAAGGTAGGGTTCATTCACAGAATATTGAAAGAGCTACGAGATGGTATTGCATAGGCACACATACATTGTTACAAAAAATCATTTTAACTTGAAGGCTTTGAAATTAGTGAATGGAATGGGTTGGAGGAAGGTTCATGATGTATTAACCTTCAAGCGATTAAAAAAACCCTATTTCAAGATAAATAACTCAAGGAGGCATCCAGTATAAACATAAAATATCACTTAAGAGGATTTAATCAAAGAAATATAGTTGTGTAGATCATCTAAGTGTGTTGACCATCATTTGTATCTAGCTATGAGAACATCAAGATTGTTTAGATTAATCTATACCATGTAGTTGAAAACATAGGGCATACCTCACTGGAAGGTGGAATTAGCATTCTTATGTATGAATGGAATGGCATGATAAGTAAAGGTTCCCTATGTTATGGTGTATGCAGTTTTATATTAACACTCTTTATGAATTTGAATATGGTTGTGTTGCAGCTACAACTTTTATCCCAAATTTTATTTTTTTTAGGGCCCCCCTTATCCTTTTAGCTTTTTAGAAGGCTTAGAAAGTCTAGATTTTCTCACCAAAGTTTGCTTCATGACTTAAAAGTTTGGAAAAGAACAAAGTTGTTTTCCTTATATCGGATGCACTCTTGATAGACTTTTCGATGTATCAGGTGCACAGTGGTCTAGCCAGCCGATGTTCCCTATCTGAAGCGTTCCAAATTTTATTCCGACGTATCAGATGTCCTTTTGTCTATCGAATCAGAAAGGTTTTGTCGAAGGCTCCGGGAACTTAGTCATGAGTTTTTCCAACCATCTTTTATCTGTTTCCAATATCTGCAGAAGTTTTGTCAACTTCTAACCCACCATGTCGGCTATCTCTTTCATATTTTTCCGAGACTTGGTGGTTTTTTGGCTGACATTGTGGATGTGGAGTCCAGAGTATATCCGATGCCTTCCAGTAGAAATTTATGATACTGATGCAATTTTAGTTGATTGACCTACCAATGGTTGTTTAAATGTTTTAACTGTTTCATCACTTTTCACTTGATCTCTCGATCCCTTTCTTCATAAGTCATCCAATGCTTCACTTCCACTAGCAAGTTTGTATCCAATGCACGTTTGGCACATTTGTTTTCCCATACGAAGCTTCTTTTCACCCGCATTCAAGCTTATAAAATCCTGTCGAGGTTGTTTTATGGTCATTGTTCACTATGTCATTTTCCAATTGGAGCTATGGAGCTGTTAGTGTTTGAGCAAATTGCTTACCAATGGAGGTCGCACTCATCCAGGTCATCCTCACAAGTTTCCAAGTAGGATTTTTTCTTCAATCCCATTGCTTAGCATTTTTTTTTACCACAGCTTGATAAGGTTAGGTCATTTTTTTTGTGTCGCAGGGGTTATTTCAAGACTACGGTGATCATATTTTTATTTACAGTTTACCCTGGGTCATTTTAGTTGTGGCCATCATTTTCTTTCACTTACCAGCCCTGGTTCCTTTATTTGCAGCCATCCATGAGTTATTTTCTGACATATGTTGAAAGAAATAGGGCAAGGTGCAGATGATCATTTTGTCATCTGCACCGCTCACTCATCTCCTTCACCATGGTATGGAAAATTTGTGGCCATTGGTCAAAGAGCAGTAGGGTTTTTGTGGGATGCCAGAGGGAGGATATTTTTTCTTTTGAGGGGAAATCCTTCTTTGTTTCATTAAGAGGGTTAGTCGTACTGGTGTCTTCAAGGTTTTTTTCCCGTCGTCAGTATTAATGCGTGTGGATGTAAGGCCATAGTGAAACCCTAGGTATTGCCCAGTGGAATTTTTTGCTTGTAATTTTTGTCCTAACCACCTTTGAAAGCTTCGTGGTTTTTAGCTTCATATACAAAAAGCACATTTTTGTTTGGGTAGAAGCAAAGTTGTTTAACATGCATTATGATGATTTGGTAATGTTTTGGTTAACATCGGTTGTTGATGTCAGTGTATATTTTTCTATTTATATGTGTTAATATACTAAATCTAATTTACTGTTGTATGATCAACATAGCCTCGTCATCCATACAGCAACATGCCTCAGAAATAGAAAAAGAAGATGCAAATAGCAAATGAAGAACTGGAGATAGAAATAATAACCCAAGTCAAGGTTATCTATGAGGAGACCAAAGCCATCACGAGTGTTGATCTTGAATACTAATGGTGGGGAATATATAGAATGATCTCCAATCAAAATGTTCCAGATGCCATATTAGAGGATTTTCCTATATATGCTAATATTGAAAGATCAGCAATCATGAAGGTGGCCACACGACCAAAGCTTTTCTCTTGTTTAGAGGTAATTGGATGGATCCTTCCCAGGGATGATGTGGCAAGGATGATCTTGGATAATACTGAAGGGAAGGGTTATGTGGCCTATAGCCCAACCTATGTAGCCATGGCCTACAAGTTGCCAACAACCCAAAACTATTTGACCGAAGGATGGTTGAAGTACCTTAATCTAGATGTTGTGGAAACCGTCAAAAGGATGATGATCCTAGGAAAGAATTTACGTACAAGGCCTTCCAGGGAGTATGAAACTACAAGCCTTAATACTCCGTGCAGATTGATAGCATTGATGTTAAATAGGATATTCAGAAGAGCCAATGGAAAAAAATTCAAAATAGGTTGGGTACGAGTAATATTTTTTGTGGCTAATCAAGGCACCATATTCAACTGGGAAAACATAGTATCTAACAGTTTGTCTGCCTACATAATTGCAGCATTGGGAGGGGTCTCGCAGAAGAAATCAGAGTTATATATGAGCTCAGTTTTGGTTGATTGTATTTTATGCATGCAGCCATTCTCGGCCTTGAAATTCCAGTGGGACAAGGATAAGTCTCTTGTATATGTTTCCTATCAATTGTTTTGGGCACACAAGTACTTCAGTCACTACAAGAATATTTGTGAATATTTTATCATGTCGTTGTACACATTGATTTTCCTTGTTGAGTGTAATTGCATGTCCAAGGAGGATTTCAAGGTTGTGCAAGATAATGGAAATTATTACTTGACTGAGGAGGGTTTGTATTTGAGGATGTTTGGTGGATCAAGAGCTCCTTCTCTTCTACCAAAGTATGCAACAAATTATGTCATCCATAAGGAGGTATTAAGAAATCTATAAATTGATGTAATTGGTAACTTTCTATTCAAGCAAAATAACTTTGTGTACCCTCCTGTCCCATTTTATATAGGGAGTTAGAAATTTTCCAAAGTAAAGAGTGCAGCAGAATTTGTGAAGGAGCTAGAATATTTTCATTTTGGCAAGATGAGTTTCCATAGAAATGACTCTGAAAATAAGGTTGTTGATTATTTTACTACATCAGGGATGCATTTCAAGTAGGCATACTTTTGGGATAAATATGAAGAAGTTTTCTGAAATGATCAAAATATGACAGCTTTGATAAGGAGGTTTAAGCAAAAGATAACTATGGTTGGTGGAAAGGGAAAGGTTGTTGAACAACATAAGAAGAAAGAAGAGGAGGTTGCCAAGAAAATACAAGAGGAAGCACTTAGATTATCTTGAGAAGCAAAACAGTGGTTCGCAGCAGAAGAGGAAGAAAAAAGAAAATTAGTAGAAGAAGCTGAGAAAAGAGTAGAAGAAGAAGAAATTGCAAAAATAAATGAGGAAGAAGAAATTCAAAAACAACAGAAATAAAATGAGAGGTTAAGGCTAGAGGCAGTGGATAAAGAAAAGGAGCATGTAGAGAAATGATCGGAAGAGATTTGACAAAAGGAACAAGAGGAACAAGACGATGCAAGCTAGGATCGAACTTAGTCTTATGACGATTCAATAGAACCCTCTATTCCATCTAGTAGCACAGTAGGAGGAAATCCAGTTTTAGTAGCAGGGATTGAATTAATCCCTTTTATTCCAACGGAAGAAAATGAGGTGGCTAATATGAATACCATTTTCTATGACAAATCTGAAAAGATAATTATTAGGAGAATGGAGAAGAAAGTGAACACTGGGGGAAAGAAGGGAGTTATGGTGTCTGAGAAGACAGTGGTGCATGGTACTAATAAATATCTGAGACTAATGGTAAGGGCTAGTGTAGCCACAGCCCTAGCTACCAAAGACAATGTTGATAAAATAATGATGTATTTGGAACAATCTCAGAAAAAGATGGATCAATTGAAAGAATCCCTAAGAAGGGAAAGAGATGAAATTCAAAGTCTAAAGAAAAAGTACGAAGACTTGCTTAGTGAGATTGGGGAATCCAAGGTAGAAATCCAAACCTTACAGTCAGACAAGGATGCTTTGGTATTATCAGCAAACATCATTGAAGGAGAGAAGAAAGACCTAGAGAAGAAAATCATAGAAGTAGTGCAGAAAATGGATACGGCAAACAAAAGAATAAAGGAGCTAGAAGCCTAGAACCTTTCACTAAAAGAACAATTGAAAGTAGTGGAAGAGAAGCAAATAGACATCACTCCATTCAGAAATTTAGCCTCAAGGTTACAAAAGGAGATTAATCAGGTATTCCTAAAACTTGCGGAGGAAATGTATAAGGTGAAACAAATGGAGGATAGATTTAAGGAAATAAATCTCGGATCAACAAAATTCCGAAGAAGATTATCATATGTGGTAGAGCTGGTAAAGAATCAGTTAGCTTGGATGGAAACCCATTCGAACTTTCTAGTTGACATGCCCCAGAAATTTGTAGGAGGTCTAAAAATGGAGATAGCCATACTAAATTTTCGTTGTAAAACATCGGTTAGGTTCAATACCTCTATTGAAAAAACTATTGAAAAATGCGTGGAGTTTTACAAAGGTATACAACTAGTTGATTATCAGTGCCTGATTCTAATAGACACCCCAGATCAATTTTTCCCGATCAGAGGAGAGCATCCACAGAATTTGCAGGAGAGGCTACGAAAGGAAGAGGACAACATAGCAAGACTTGAAGTTGTCAGTGAAAAGGATATTGAGACCTGGATTATATAAGAATCAGGTCACCAACTTAAGTTAGAAGGAGCTTTGGGTCAAAGTAATCCTAATATGAAAGAAATAGAATCCTAGCTATCCAAACATGAGGTAGCAGTTCGCATATTGGAACCTGTAGAGTACAAAGCCATCAATGAACAGGCACAAGGGTGGGATTTTTTTATTAAAACACAAACTGGGCCCACTTAGTTGGATTATTCAAAAAATTGAAAAAATTATGTAATATTTTGTATTTATCCTTTTTTCTAAGTCCATGCACTAGAAGACAAAATTTAGAAAAGGAAGAGTCAAGGGAAGGCCAAAAGGATAAGGAGGCAACTCAAGGATTTTTTCTGTTTGTATAAATAGAGGTGAAATAGATGTAGGATATGACCCTTTTTCATGCTATCTTTCTGAAAAGTTATTGTAAGAAGAACTACTTCCTCTTATAATAAAGAAGTTATATTTTCTGCTGGAGAAGGAATTGTGGAGTCTCAAATGCTTTCCATAGATTTGTGGAATGTTGAACTACTTTTGTTTCATCTTTTTCTATGAACTATGAGATCGTTCTAAATTACGAATTATTTCATGTTATGAATTTTTTCCTATTTATTTCTATGAAATTTCCGCAGTTTATTGAGTAATGAATGTTTCAACTAACAAAGAGCTATCTCTTTGTTTATCTTTCTACTTATATTCATGTATTTTGAAATATGAACAGCTATCTGTAATATTCTAAATGCATGTTTTATAGTACATTACTCATTATTAATTACAATATTTCTCCCTAGGGATAGGTTAGATAGTATTAGTTATCATTAGTATAAGTTGTTCTTTGTTTATGATTTAGAAGTGAAAGAGGTAAGATGAGAGGTAAGAACCTACGCATCACATTGTGAAACTCTTCATTATCTGTATTGATTGCACTTAATTAGGCACTTGTATATCATACATAAGCATCAAAATAAAAAATACACTCAAAACGATAGACCGGGCCACAACCGGTAAAACAAGCTTTAACCGTTACTTGACCTACGGTAGCCGAACTGCAAACCAGACTGATTCCCCATATCAAACAATAACGATCTAGTTTGGAATGCTTATTGGGGAGAATCCCTACTATTGTTACCTGGGATTTTCTAGGCCTCAATAGTTTTTGGCACTAGAAGGAGGGCCGCCAGTGCATGGCTGGCCGAGGAAATTCGTTTTGTCGAGAATACTCCACTGGTGACAATTTTGAAACCAATTTCCCTCAAAAACCTAGTCCTGAAGAAAAAGTCACAAAGTATCTCTATCCTATTGATAACGAATTAGTTGATGATCTAAGAATAATTATGAGGGCATACGCAAAGAATATTGGAGTATTACCCATTATTCTTATTGAACTCAGTATTAGTGGAAGACCTTGAAGAACTAGTAGAAACATCCTTTCAAGAAGTTGTCCAACCTCTATATCAGCTGGGATCAAATTCCTCTCACTATTCTCCTTTTCAAACCCTTGTCTAGTCTCCTCCTCAATATGTGAATAAAAATCAGCCTGCTCCACCACCTGCTTGGAGGGTTAGATCTCCTTTAAACCTTACCCCTCCATTACATACTATGCCTCAAATTTTTGACAAGTCATTGCCCAAATTTGAACCAAATGAAGGAATTCTCGTGGATGATCATTTGCAGAGTTTTTATCTAGCTCTAGAAGGTTTACAAGTAGCAGAACATGAAGATGTAATCTGCAAATTGTTCCCACATACTCTTAAGGGAAAAACACCCTCATGGTACTTTTCCATGTAGGAAAATTCAATTACAAATTGGAATACCTTTGAGAGATTGTTTAGAAACAAATATGGAATCCAGAAAAATCACACTACTTTAATGAAAGGATTGATTTCCCTAAAGAAAGAAAAGAAAGAAAGGGTGCATAACTTCACTCAGAGGTTTGTTGCCTACATGAATAACTTTGATGCAACTGACAAATCGATTGAGCACGCCCTAATTGAGTATTACACCTCAGCTCTTGGGACTGACCTAGCCATGTTTGTCAAAAGATAGGTTAGGCCCACCTTAGTAGAGACTTAACAGATGTTTGATCTAGACAACAAGTTTATAAAACCAGTGAATGTCAAGACACACAACTCGTCTTTGCAATTCGAGCTGATAAATATAGGGTCAGAGTTTGAACCCAAATATGTGAATTTGGGGAAGTGTTGTTCACCTGAGGAGAGGAGTCTATTCATCGGTTTATTTAGACAATACAAAGATGTATTCACTTGGACCTATGAAGACCTCAAGACTTATGAAACCAAAATTATACATCATGTTATTCCAATAAAAGTTGGAGTCAAACCTTATCAGCAACCTCTGAGAAAGATACATCCCAAACTAGAACTCCTAATTCAAAGTGAGGTGAAAAAATTTCTGGATGCTAAGATCATATTCAAATTCATACATTCAAAATGGGTCTAAAACTTGGTGCCAGTACGAAAGAAGTTTGGAGAGATCAGACTTTGTGTTGATTTCAGGAATTTAAACCATGCGTCGGATAAAGACAATTACCCTATCCCACCCATGGAACAAACATTACAAATGGTCTCAGGTTCTGAGTTGTTTTATCTATTAGATGGATTCTCAGGCTATAACCAATTACTAGTAGGAGAAGAAGACAGGCTCAAGACCACCTTTAGAACCAAGTGGGGGACTCTTGCATATAGAAGAATGCACTTTGGACTCATTAATGTTGGAGTAACTTTCAAAAGGGATATGGATATAGCTTTCCATGGTTTGATTGTCTGGAGTGTTGTGGTCTATTTAGATGGTGTTACGATATTTTCTAAGAAGAGAGAAGAGCATGCGTTTCATTTGAAACAGATTTTCGAACGTTGTAGAAAATATGGCATTTCTTTAAATCCTAAGAAATGTGTGTTTGCTATTAACAAGGGAAAGCTATTGGGTCATGTTATTTAAAAAAAAGGGATCTCAATAGACCCAGAAAGAATTAAAGAAATAAAACATATCTCTTTACCCCATAATAAAAAAGGTATGCATTCTTTTATGGGGACAATTAATTTTGTGCGAAGGTTTGTCCTAGACTTTGCTCAAATATTCAAACCTTTGTAACAAATGGTCAAGAAAAGTGTTCAATTCAAGTGGAATAATTCAGATAAGGATGCATTTAACAATATCAAGACATCCATAGCTCATGCACCATCACTTAAAATTCCCAACTTCGAAAAATGATTTTATCTTGTACACTTTTAATTCAGATGATTCATTAGCAGCGGTGCTTAAACAGAAATAAGAAGGGGGAGATGAGTACCCCATATCGTTTAGAGCATTGGTTTGAAAGGGGATGAATTAAACTATCTCACATTCGATAAGCAATCCTATGCATTTTTTAAAGTGGTGAAGCAATTTAGACCATATATACTTAAGAACTGTACCAAGGTAATAGTTATGCACCCGGCAGTCTGATCTCTATTTGTACAGAAAGAGTTGGGAGAGAGAAGAGGTAACTGGGTAATGGCCTTGAAAGAGTATGATCTAGAATTCAAACCAGCATCCATAGTCAAAGGACAAGGGATCTGTAAATTGATGGCTAAGAGTCAAAACAATGAAGATAACAATTGGGATAATGAAGTTGAATTACACATGGTGGATGTATGTCTTTTATTCACAGCTACAAACTCCTAGTATAGAGACTTAGTTCATTATCTTCAAGAAGGATATTTGCTGGAACATTGGAATCCCAAGAAAATGATAGCATTATGCCTAAAATCATCCTTATATCAAATTATTGATGTAGTGTTGTTTAGAAAAAACTATGATGGATTTTTTCTCAGATGCTTGGAATGTGAAGATGCAAATAAGGTTGTGATAGAACTACATGAGGGACCTATTGGACTTCATTTCTCAGGATATACAACAGCACACAGGATTTTAAGAGCCGGGTATTACTGGTTGACTTTGTTTAAAGATGCTCATGCTCATGTTAGGAAATGTGATACTTGTCAAAGGAGCGGTGGAAGACAAGAAAAGGAAGCAAGACCTTTGAAACCAGTTAGTATTTCAAAACCATTCGAGCAATGGGGAATTGACATTATCAAAGAGATCAATCCAGATTCTTCATTGCAGCATAAGTACATCCTGACAGCAACAAACTATTTCACCAGATGGGTAGAATCCATTCCATTGTGAAAAGTGAATGAATATGGAGTTATGGATTTCTTACAAGATCATATTATGACCAGGTTTGGGGTTACAATTTCCCTGGTTTTTTATAATTATTCATATTTTCCATCTATTAAATTAACTATATTTGCAAATGAAAAGGGAACTAAGCTACATTATTCTGCTAACTACTATCCACAAGGTAATGGTTTAGCAAAATCTACAAATAAAAACCTCATTAAGATTTTGAAGAAAATGGTCATAGAAAATCAAAGGAGTTGGAACCTAGATTGTCCTAATGCACTCTGGGCTGATAGAGTCACACCCAAGAACTCATTAGGTGTGTCACCCTACACTCTCGTATATGGGAAAGAAGCTATCCTACCTCCTAATATTCTGTTACCATCCTCTCAACTAGCCCAAGATTCTAGAGGAACTGACAATGAAGTTCTGCAAATCCGAATCCATAATTTTCTAAAGTTAGAGGACTCTACATCCAAATCAAGAGAGTGGTGTAAACATCAACAAGAGATGGTGAAGAGATGGTTTGATAAGCACAAAGTCGGGAAAAAGGAATTTGAAGTCAGTGATTTGGTTCTTAAGTGGGATCACCCGCATGATGAGAAGGGAAGGCACACTAAATTTCAGCAATTATGGATAGGCCCTTTTCAGATTGTAGAGAAGTTAGGCCCCTCAACTTACAAATTGCAAGATTTACAGGGGTGGGAAGAGAACTTTCCAATAAATGGTTTAGTTCTCAAGCTATATTTTTCTTAATACTTTTCGATTTTTCTTTGTACATAAATAAAATCTTTGATTGCTTCAATATTTTTTATTTAGATTAGTTCTATTTTATTTACATTTTACTTTCTTAGATTTTGATTTCTTGTTTTTTGGTTTGATTTAACTTATGTTTCAATAAACCAGCACAACCATTGGTTTTGGAGTTCATCAAAGTTATGGATAAACTAAATCTTTTGACCAAAGACTTCTTTATATTTGCACACACATAATGATTAAGGATCCTTTAATATTAGAAGGTTATCTTAATAGATTATGAACACATTGAAATCCTATTTAATCCATGTGAAATAAATAAGGTAAAAAAAGTCCAGAATACTATTTTGAGGCTCCATTCACTTCACACTAAAGTCTGTCCTAGGAGGATAACAACAAAATACCAATGGAGAGGAAGCAAGGTAAGAAGTTGTATTATATTTAAATGATCCCATGCCACAAATGAAAGCCAAAAGGCTGAAAGAGTAAAAAAACTCCCAGGAAGAAAGCATACATCAAAAAGGCACACTGAACAAAATCAGTTTGAATAAGATTGGTCAAAAGTTTTTCTCCATCCGTGAGCTAAAATCAAAATATCTCTCACACAAAAGGACACTATGGATAGAAGAACCTGAACCAAATTTTAGAAAGAAAGCAATCAGGGAGGACTCAAAAGGAAAAAAGTCCCAAATCATCAAAAGAATGCAAAATGGTAGGGGAATGAGGAACAAACAAATATATCTATTCACACCCTGTTACAATCTTGTGGTGTCTATCTCGAAAGCTATCCGAAGGCGGAGGAAAAATAAACTTCATATCTTGGCCTCAGAAGAGTTATCGAGACTATGAAATCCCAGTTCCCCTTTTCCATTTGGACCAGAATCAACGTTTAAAAGTTCATAAATCTTGTATTCTAGAAAATCTAGGCATCTTAAAGAAATCTGGTAAAATTTTCCAACAGGATATTTTAAAACAGTCTTTGTTCGAAAGTGGGTTGTCCAAATATCTGTGTTTTCCAGTTAGTCTCCATTTGTTGCAGCTGCAACTTTTATCCCAATTTTTTTTTATTTTTAGGGCCCCCTTATCCTTTTAGTTTTTTAGAAGGATTAGAAAGTCTATCTTTTCTCACCAAATTTTTCTTCATGGCTTAAAATTTTGGAAAAAAATAAAGTTGTTTTCCTTATATTGGATGCACTCTTGATATCATTTCCAATGTATCAGTTGCACAGTGGTCTAGACAGTCGATGTTCCCTATCGAAAGCATTCCAAAGTTTCCTTCTAACGTATCAGATGTCCCTTTTTCTATCGCATTGAAAAGGTTTTTCCTAAGGCTCCAAGAGCTTAGTCCTAAGCTATTCCAACCCACCAGATCACCCATCTTTTATCCGTTTCCAATATCCGCGGAAGTTTTGTCAACTTCTCACCCACCATGTCAGCTATATCTTTCAGAGTTTTTCGAGAACTTAGTGGTTTTCCTAGGCGACATTGTGGATACGAATTCTAGAGTATATCTGATTCCTTCCAACAGCAATTTCTGATACCGATGTGATTTTAGTTGATTGACCTACCAATGGGATTTTAAACGTTTTAACTGTTTCGACACTTTTCTCTCGAGCTCACGATCCCTTTCTTCATAATCCATCCAACGCTTCGCATTCGCTAGCAAGTTTGTATCCGATGCACGTTTGGCGCATTTTTTTTCCCATCTGAAGCTTCTTTTCACCCATGATCAAGCTTAAAACAACTCATCGAGGTTGTTTTACGGTCATTGTTCACCATGTCGTTGCCAATTGGAGCTACGAAGCTGTTAGTGTTTGATAAAATTACTTACCAACAGAGTTCGTGCTCATCCAAGTCATCCTTAGAAGTTTTCAGGTAGGATTTTTTCTTCAATCCCATTGCTTAGCATTTTTTTTACCACGGCTTGATAAGGTTATGTCATTTTCCTTGTGTTGTGAGGGTTATTTCAACATTACGATGGTCATATTTTTATTTAGGTTTTACCCTTGGTCATTTTAGATGTGTCCGCCATTTTCTTTTACTTACTAGCCCTAGTTCCTTTATTTGTAGCCGGCCATGAGTTTTTTTCTAACATCCATTGAAAGAAAGAGGACATGGTGTAGACAAGCATTTCGCCATCTGCACCGCTCCCTCCTCTCCTTCACCATGGTATGGAATATTTGTGGCCATTGGTCAAAGAGCAGTAGAGTTTTTGTGGGATGCCAAAGGGAGGGGATTTTTTCTTCTTAAGGGAAATCTTTGTTTGTTTCATTCAGAGCGTTAGTCGTCTCAGTGTCTTTGAGGTTTTTTTCCTGTCGTCAGTATTAATGCCCGTGGATGTGAGGCCGTAGTGAAACCCTAGAGCTTTCCCAGTGGATTTTTTTTCCTATAATTTGTGTTTGGCCCACCTTTGAAAGCTTCATGTTTTTTAGCTTCATATAAAGAAAGCACATTTTTATTTAGGTAGAAGCAAAGTTGTTTAAAATGCATTATGATGATTTGGTAATGTTCTAATTAACATTGGTTGTTGATGTCAGTATATAGTTTTCTATTTATATATGTGAATAGAATAAATCTAATTTACTATTGTATGATCAACATAGCCTCATCATCCATACAGCAACATGCCTCAGAAACAAAAAAAGAAGGAGCAAACAGCAGATGAAGAACCGGAGATAGAAATAATAAACTGAGTCGAGGTTATCTATGAGGACACCAAAGCCATCACGGGTGTTGATCCTGAATACAAATGGGGGGGAATATACATAATGATCTCCAATTAAAATGTTCCAAATGTCAGATTGGAGGATTTTCCTATATATGCTAATATAAAAAGATCAGCAATCATGAAGGTGGCCACACAACCAGAGATTTTCCCTTGTTTAGAGGTAATAGGATGGATCCTTCCCAAGGCTAATATGACAAGGATTATCTTGGCTAATACTGAAGGGTGGGGTTATACTACCTATATCCCATCCTATGTAGCCATGTCCTACAAGTTTCCAACACCCTAGAAATATTTGACCGAACGATGGTTGAAATACCCAAATCTAGATGTTGTGGAAACCATCAAAATAATGTTGATCCCATGAAAGAATTTTCATACAAGTCCTTCTGGGGAGTATGAAACTGCAAGCCTTCGTACTCCATACAGATTGATAGCATTGATGTTAAATAGGATATTCAGAAGAGCCAATGGAAAAAATTTCAAAATAGGTTGGGTACTAGTAATCATTTTGTGGCTACTCAAGGCACCATCTTCAACTCGGAAAACATAGTATCTAACAGCTTTTCGTCCTGCATAAGTGCAGCATTGGGAGGGGTCTTGTAGAAGAAATCAGAGTTCTATATGAGCTCATTTTTGGTTGATTGTATTTTATGCATGCAGCCATTCCCAGCCTTGAAATGCCAATGGGACAAGGATAAGTCTCCTGTATATGCTCCCTATCAATTATTGTGGGTAGAAAAGTACTTCAGTCACTACAAGAATATTTGTGAAGATTTTATCATGTCGTTGTACACATCTATTTTCCTTGTTGAGTGTAATTGCATATCCAAGGAGGCTTTGAAGGTTGTGCAAGATAATGGACATTATTACTTGACTGAGGAGGGTTTTTATTTGAGGATGTTTGGCAGATCAAGAACTCCTTCTATTCTACCAAAGTATGCAATAGATTATGGCATTCATAAGGAGGTAGTAAGATAGCTATACATTGATGGAGTTGGTAACTTCGTGTTTGAGCAAAAGAAGGGTGTGTACCCTCCAGTCCCATTTTATATAAGGAGTTAGAAATTTTCCAAAGTAAATACTACAGTATAATTTGTGAAGGAGCTAGAATATTTTCATTTTGGCGAGATGAGTTTCCATATAAATGACTCCGAAAATAAGGTTGCTAATTATTGTACTGCAACAGGGGTGCATTTCGAGTATGCATACTTTTGGGACAAATATGAAGAAGTTTTTTGAAATGCTCAAAATATGATAGCATGAGGAAATCCAGTTTCAGCAGCAGGGATTGAATTTATCCCCTTAATTCCAATAGAAGAAGACGAGGTGGCTGATATGAATACCATTTTCTATGATAAAGCTAGAAAGAGAATTGTTAGGAGAATGGAGAAGAAAGTGAACACTGCAAGAAAGAAGGGAGTTATGGTGACTGAGAATACATTGGTGCATGGTACTAATAAATATCCGAGACTAATGGCAAGGGCTGGTGTAGCCACAACCCTAAATACCGAATACAGTGTTGATAAAATAATGATGGATTTGGAACAATATTAGAAGAAGATGGCTCAATTGAAAGAAACCATAAGAAGGGAAAGAGATGAAAGTAAAATTCTAAAGAGAAAGTATGAAGACATGCTTAGTGAGATTGAGGATTCCAAGGTTGAATGTCAAACCTTATAGTCAGACAAGGATGCTTTGGTATTATCAGCAAACATCATTGAAGGAGAAAAGAAACACCTAGAGAAGCAGATCATAGAAGAAATGGAAAAAAGGGATAGGGAAAACAAAAGAATAGAGGATTTGGATGCCCAAAACCTTTCACTAAAAGAATAATTGCAATTAGTGGAAGAGAAGCAAATAGACATCACTCCATTTCGAAATTTAGTCTCGAGGTTACAAAAGGAGATTAATTGGGTCTTGCTAAAACTTGCAGAGGAAATGTATAAGGTTAAACAAATGGAGGACAGACTGAAGGAAATAAAGCTCATCTCAACACAATTCCAAAGAATATTATTAGATGTGGTAGAGTTGGTAAAGAATCAATTAGCTTGGATAAAAACCCATTTGAACTTTCCAGCTGACATGCCCCAGAAATCAGTAGGAGGTCTAAAAATGGAGATAGCCATACTAAATTTTGGTTGTAAAATAGCAATCAGGTTGAACACCGCTATTGAAAAAACTATTGAAAAATGCATAGAGTTTTTCAAAGGTATACAACTAGTTCATCATCATTTCCTAATTCTAATGGACACCCCAGATCATTTTTTCCCTATCAGAGTAGAGCATCTGCAGAATTTGCAGGAGAGGCTACGAAAGGAAGAGGACAGCATAGCAAGACTTAAAGTTGTCAGTGAAAAGGATATCAAGACCTTGATTATACAAGCATCAGGTCACCAACTTAAGTTAGAAGGAGCTTTGGGTCAAAGTACTCCTAAGATGAAGTAAATAGAATACCAGTTGTCCAAACATAAGGTAGCAGTTCGTGTATTGGAATCTGTAGAGTACAAAGCCATTAGTGAATAGGCACAAGAGTGGGATGTTTTTATTAAAACACAAACTGGGCCCAATTACTTAGTTGGATTATTAAAAAAATTGAAAAAATTATGTAATATTTTGTATTTATACTTTTTTCTAAGTACATGCGCTAGAAGACAAATTTTAGAAAAGGAAGAGTCGAGGGAAGCCCAAAAGGATAAGGGGGAAACTCAAGGGTTTTTTATTTTTGTATAAATAGAGGTGAGATAGATGTAGGAGAGGACCCTTTTTTCATGCTATCTTTCTAAAAAGTGATTGTAAGAAGAACTACTTCCTCTTATAATAAAGAAGTTATATTTTCTACTAGAGAAGGCACTGTGGAGTCTCAAATACTTGCCATAGATTGGTTGAATGTTGAACTACTTTTGTTTCAGATTTTTCTATGAACTGTGAGATCATTCTAACTTACAAATTATTTCATGTTATGAATGTTTTCATATTTATTTCTGTGAAATTTCTGCAGTATATTGAGTAATGAATGTTTCAACTGACAATGAGCTATCTCTTTGTTTATCTTTCTACTTATATTCATGTATTCTGAAATATGAATAGTTAGCTGTAATATACTGAATGCATGTTTTACAGTACATTACTCATTATTAATTACAATATTTCTCCCTAGGGATAGGCTAGATAGTATTAGTTAGCATTAGTATAAGTTGTTCATGATTTAGAAGAGTAAGAGGTAAGACGAGAGGTAAGAACCTACGCATCATATTGTGAAACTCTTCGTTATTGTTAACCCAAAAATCCCCCACATAGCTCTCAATGTCCTACACCACCCATGTACACCATCTCACAACACTCATTTCACTTCATAAGACCTTCCATGACCTTCCATTTGACACCCACACCTCCAAAAGAGCCCAAGGATGAAGAAAAGGGCTAAAAACCGCCAAAAAAGAGCCCAAAATAGACCCCCAAGAGCTAAAGCCCTCAAAAAGGGGCTAAAACCCTGAAAGAGGCTAAATATAGGGTAGAAGGGGCTAAATCCCTGACCAAGGGCTTAAAACCCTAAAACCCCTTAGAAAAACTATATAAGGAGGGTGGGGGGTCACTCTCAAGACACTCCTCATTTGCGTATTGTTATGCTGCCCATGGATGCTTTGAGACCTCTTGCTCTCAAACCACCCACTCTCCCTCTCCTCCATATCCATTTCTCCAAGCCATTGCTCCCCAACCAAGAGAGAGGTGCTCCCATGAGCTAGGGCATGGTGGCCCATTTCCACCCAAGTGAGGTATAGCTTCTTTTTATCGATGTTCATTTACATATTTTGTTTTCTAACTAATATTTCTAGTTGCAGGTTTGCCATTAACATCTTTTGGATGTTGTCTTCATAGTAGTATAGGTTTATTTTGCAGGTTTGGAGGCGGAACCCTAACCCACTGTGTGTAGAGGGGTTCAACAATGCTCCATCATTGCTTCTCTTTTATTTTTCCTGTCATTTTCTCTTAGTTTTAGTTTAGAATAGCTGCCCTTTACTTGTTCTGGTGTAGCTTAGCTTAACTTCAATTCACAGCTTTGTTTTTACCATTTTACATTCCGTTTTTTACTATTTTCTAAGGGTAGAAACCTACCCTTGTGCCTTGTAGGAACAAGGGAGCCATTTTTACCCCTATAGTGAGGAGAAATTATCACTACATCTTTGGCGACTCCCCTGGGTCGATTCCACAGGATCCCTGGGCAAAAAATTTCAAGTTTTTCAGTTTTTACCCTAGTTTCAAAAATGTTCTATTAAATCTACTTATATTTTCTTTATTCCTTGTTTTTTGTCAGTGTTGAAGCCTTTCCTAGGCCGATCCGAGTCAAAGTAACCCAGTACCAGTTACTGTCGGCTAGATCTGACCTTGCAGTACCAAAAAAACCCCTTTCCGAAGTAGGTCACTCTTATCGAGGGAAAAGGTGTAGGAAGGCACCCTTAATTGGCAGACAGGTGTGCCCAGGATGCACTTAATCCTCAGATAGGCGCAACTTCAGCCCAGGAGCTCAAGTTGCAGCTGTTTTGGCATTTTGTGCGACCCCCTCGCTCATTTCTGGAAAAATCTTGCGGGCCCCTCGTAGGATTTAGTCAGAAATGTGCGGCCTGTCACATAGAAGTTGTTTTTCAGTTTAATTAGCAGCAATTTCCAGTTTTATAGGACTGTTAGTGCGGCCTAGCCGCCTCTTTCCATCATTACAGGTCTCTGTTTATTTCATTTTTTCAGTTTTTGCAAACAAATCAATGAACAATGTGTATATGCTAATCCAATCACTAAGGTTCAATAAAATGAATTAGCCTAACTAAAATTAAAATAAAATTAACCATCTTGCTGCCCCCTTCCTCCTCTACCTAGTCATCACCCTCCAAGGTATTCTAGGATACAACGAAGGGACAGCTCGTATAGATCTAGGAACTCCGTGGCATTTTTCCTAAACCACTAAAGCCAGGTGACCTAGAAGGTACGAGGGGTAGAGAAGGATGGCTTCTCATGGTGCTAAGCATCCTCCCTGCTTGACCAACCTAGCACTTGGGAGGTGACCTGAGGATCTATGGATGGGCTTAGTCCCATTGTGTTGAGAGCCCAGCACCTTCTCTTGGTTGAAGAAGAATACCACTGAGAGGTAGACACTTAGTTAGGCCAACAATTCAGGGTTAATCACCATATTTGCTTACAAGTTTCTATTTACATTTGCATTCAAAACCATGATTTTAAATCTACCATGAATTCATAAACCATATTGCATACTAAATAACAGAACAAGCAAGCAAACCAACACACCATACCACATAATTAACCCAACTCAGTTCATGAAACTGAGTGAGCCTTAAAAGTTACCAAATTTACACTAAGTTCAATCAACTCTACAGTCTTTGAGGACATAAGTCCCTAACTGCTACAACTATGGGAAGTACTTGGGATTTTCCCAGAAACTCATTGTGAGGAGTACCACAGGAAGCCCAAAGTAGCTGGCCGCTAAGAGGAATTGCCAAGCGAAACGGGAAACGACCCCTTCCGATTGAGTAGAGTTACCTATGAGGAAAAAGCCAAGAGTGGTATTTCGATAGTCTTGGTGGCTGAGAGACCACCTTCAGCCAGTAGGAAGCCATTGAAACCGGGGTCCAAATTTCATTCACACAAGCAAACACAATTGATCCTCCACGATCTTCCTCACGCCTAAGAGGTGAACCACCACCATTTGGAACACTCAGTCGACATTGTCTTAGTCATTCTTAGCGATCTCCCACACCATCAGAGGTCCATACAGCCTCTAATTCTGATTCAAACCCATATCAGTCTGAACCAGACCTCCACACCACACCATCTAGCCCCATGGCTACTGCAAACCCGGATCCATTTTTTGGTCTAACCTTAGCAAGTGGACCCATGTCCACATCACAGCCAGTCACCCACAATGTGGCAAGTAGTCTAAGCATAGTCATGCAGACTATAATTAGCCAATTACCACCACCCATAGTGACCATCCAAGCTGGTCCAGTAGCCACACATGGGGGCAGTGGCCCCTCCACACACATTGTCCCACCTGCCACACAGGGGGGCAATGCACCAACCACCCACATTGCCCCTACCACCATGCAAGGGTGAAATGCCCCCATCACCCATACCATCCCTCCCACAACACTTGGGGGCAGTGGCCCATCCGCCATGGTACCACCACAAGCATTCCCAGCCATGCAGATGTATTATGCACCTGCAAACCCCACTCCCATTGCAGCCCCATCCCACATCAACTTGGGGTCAAATCTGCCATTCATGGCTTGTTTAAACTTGCTTGACCTGGCTAGATTGACAAATGACCCCATCCGTCCCTAAGCTTTTTAGCCACCCATGCCAACTAAGCTGCCTTTAGACATCCCAAAGTTTGAAGGCAAAGTCGGGGAATGTCCCCAAAATCATATAATGACCTTCCATCTATGGTGCTCATCTACTAGCATCGTAGAAGACTCCATCAGGATGAGGCTGTTCCAATGCACCCTCACAGGTACCACAGGCAAATGGTACATTGAGATACCACAAGCCAAGTACCCCGACTTCAACTCCCTAGCCTTCATGTTCCTACAGTATTTCCAACTCCCTATCAGATGTGACGAAGGGGTGGAGATCCTGTTATCCTATCGCCAAAACACTGCCACCCACATCACTGACCATATCCATGAGTGGCGGCAGTGCCGCAGCTTGCACAAGATCCAACTTGATGACAGGATCTTCTTAGATTGGTTCCTCAAGACTTTTCTCCCACCCATCGCAAAGGATGTCGCATCTGAATGTCCCCAATCTAAAGAAGAGGCCATACTGAAGGCCCAATAATTTGACCTCATCTACACCCAGTCGGGATACTTGTATACCATCATCCTAGATGCTCCCCATCCAAGTACCTCTTACCGCGATGCACCCGGGGCATCCCACACAGCGGATGGCATTATAGGGTCAGTCTCTCAACAACCACTACCTCGACTGGCATGACCTGCCGTTACACCACAACCAAGCAACACTGCTAATGTTGCTTACCAAAACCAAGCTCTGAACTATACTAGAATGACATCTCAGTCTAGAGTGACAACTTCCTACACACAACCTACACCACCGCAGCAGGATCAAGCTATGGCTTTTCCATCACAGCAGTACATGGGGCAAATTCCCACATTCGTGGCACCACCACCCTCGCAAATCTACTATGCACCACCAGTGCAACAAGTCCAAGCCCCTACCCCCACTCCACCCACCTCGTTGGGTCAAGTATTTGCACAGCAAAACCGTCCCAACCAGCCTACCCCCAACAATCAACAAGGGCAAGCTAGAAATAACCAGCCCTGTAACCAGGGAAACAACCAACCGCGGGGAGGTGATCAACAACCAAATCCCCCCAACAATGTCTTAGTGAACCAGCCAGCCCAGCACCCCCCGTGACCAAATGCACCAAGATGCAATGCCCCATTGCGTACAAACCAACCGTGAACACTCTGGGAGGTCTACGGGCACTATACATTCGAGTGCCCCCTCATGGGTCGTGCCAAGCAGGCCATTCGAAATGAGGCCCAACAGGCTGTCAACACCACAAACCAAGCACAACCCAACCTGGCACCATAAGGACCTCCTCCCATGGTGCTTCAAAATGCACTACCAGTCCAAGTATTGGTGGCAACTGCTACCCCTCCCTAGGCCACTCCCAACACTCTGGGGGCACCACCCACAGCAAAAACAAGTGTCCACCACCTGATGACCATAACCACTAAAGAGGTCAACTTACAAACTACACGAAATCAGTACGGTACCACCACTGAACCTGTTGACTCATCAGTAGCATCCATGTCTAAGACAACCAACTTACCTCTCCAGTTACCCCCATTCCCATGCCCCCCCATACATAGAATTGCCAATAACGCCATAGCTAGAGCTGCGGTCATCTATAGCATTGTGGACGATTTGGCCCAAACGCCAACTGCCATGTCCGCTCTTGAGGTACTTAAAACATGCCCAATGTAGCAGAAATCCTTACTAGCCGCTCTAGGGGCAGTAGACCCCTCCGATTCCAAACTGATCACCTTTGACACAAAAAATGGAGGGTTGCGCATGCCCTCCACTATCGCCTTCCAAATCCCGGTGCCCATCCGAAACTTGGTTATGCACCGATGCATAGTGGATGAGGGGGCATCCACATGCATCATGTCTACCTTGTTTTGGTAGAAACTTGGATCATCGATTCTGTAACCATCCTCCACGACTCTGCAGGATTATGATGGACACCCCACTAAAGCCCAAGGAATCCTCTCTCATGTCCCCATCATGTTAGCCGAGAAGATAGTCATGATTGACATTGAGGTCATCAATGCTCAACTAGATTACAACCTCCTCCTTGGGAGGAGTTACATGTACGCCATGTGAGCAGTCACATCAACTATCTTCTGCCTCATGATGTTCCCCCACGAAGGGAAGATTGTGACGGTTGACCAGCTCACTTACCATGATCTGCAAGGGTTAACAGCACCTGCCAACTTTATCCCTACCATCACCACCACTGAGCCACAAGGGGTGACCGCACATGCTAACGTCATCCCTGCAACCAACACTGTGGTTGAAAACAAAATAGCCTCCCCACCATTGAATGTGGGCCTTGGATTGTTTACCGATCACTCCATGACGGCTCCTTTCCCATTGGTGTCACCACCATAGACACAAAAGCAAACTGCGGACTTGTGCATGGTCTCATCAAGCACCGCTGCACCCAAAAAGAAACCAAAGCCATATCCCCAACCACAACCACAACATCATCCGCAGTTGCAACGCCAACAGCAGCCGCAACACCACCCGTAGCAGTAGCATTACGTGCAGCCGTAACCACAACCTCACCCCCACATGCAACCAGCTGGGAGTTATGTGGGCTCATCTCTGGTCCATACAATTCCCTTCCTCTTTCCCCCACCTAGTGTCATGAGCAAGCCGGTCATGGCCACCTTAATCCTCCCCAACCTTATGTTGGAGATCCCAATGTGGTATCTGGATCCACCAACTCAACCAACCATGACCTAGGTTGTGCTAACTCTGGTGCAACCTATTGCGGTTGAGTCTCGCCCCCCACCTAGTCTGCACAAGCCAACCGCCACACCCGCACCTGCACCACCCCAACCCAAAAGGGCGAGGGGGAAGAACACCAAAGCCACCATAGAACCACAGCCAGTACCACCTTGTGCCGTCTGTGAACAATAGGGCCACCCCAACTCAGTATCGCCTTGAAATCCCAGTGATCTTTGTGCATATGGATGCCATGGATACGAATGAAAACATCCCCATTGTTGAACTCCCAACCATGTTGGTAATAAAGAACAAGGCATTAAGGACAAACCATGCTTGCACCCTTTGTGGCTTGTATGGACATTACTCCCACCATTGCCAAGACCTCCTTGAATTTTGAATGGCTCTTGCTGACCTCCATCACCATTCCCTTGAGTCTGAGATCACCTTGATTGAAGAAGTTCACCCACCACCACCTCCTTCGTCCAACACCATTTCCATTTACATGATGTCTAGTTCCTCTGACCAGATCACTCCCATCTCCAACGATGGTCCATCAAACCTGTCACTTCGTTGCTTCAACAATGATGAGGAGATCCTTGAAGCTCTAACCGCCCCAAAATACCCATGGGACGACATGCACCATCGCTCTTTCTCCCTCCCAGAAGAGCTTGCATCGCAGTCCAACCAGTTTTCCATGGAGACCAAAGATTTCATCCATGGGAAGGTTGACTGGTTCAAGAACCCAATCCCAACACCAGATTCCTTCGAAGAAGGGAACATGGTGAACATTTTGCCAACCATTAAAATTGACATTTCAACCAACTTTGAGATTGTCAAAGAAATCATGCTGGGGGCATCTTGCTCCCTAGAAGAGGTCGATACCTACACCTCTCTCTTCCAATATTTCTATGACATCATTGCCTGGTCATACACTGAAATGCCCCGCTTAGATCCATCCATCATGGAACACCACATCGACACATGGCCTGATGTGGCACCTATCCGCCAGAAGCAATGGCCCATCCATCCATCCAAAGTGGCTGCAGTGAAAGCCAAGATAGAGAAGCTGCGCACAACCGGATTCATTTATCCCATTGCATAAACAACATGGGTTTCTAATCCTGTTCCCATGAATAAAAAACAGGGTACCATTCTCGTTTGCACAGACTTTCCCAATCTCAATGGGGCATGTCCCAAAGACAACTTCCCCACACCATTCATCAACCAGATCATTGATGCATGTGCTAGACACAAGGCCTTCTCCTTCATGGATGGATTTTCTAGATACAACCAAATCCAAATCCGGAAAGAAGACCATTACAAAATGGCATTCACGACCCCATGGGGCACATTCTCCTACCGAGTCATGCCCTTTGGCCTCAAAAATGCTGGAGTCACCTTCCAGCGTGCCATGACATATTGTTTCCACGATTTAGTCCACATCATCTTGGTCTACTTGGACGATCTCACCGCTTGATCATGAAAACAAGCCCAACATATAGACAACTTGCGGCAAGTATTTTTATGTTGCCACAAGCACAACATCCACTTAAACCCCCTCAAGTAAATTTTCTATGTCCCAGCAGGCTGTTTACTCGGATTTATTGTCTCCCACAAAGGGATAACGGTTGATTCCCTCAAATTTCAGGCCATCCTTGATCTTCCTCCCCCAAGAAATTGGCACCAACTACAAAGCATACAAGGCAAGGCCAATTTCCTTTGCCGCTTTGTGCCAGAGTATGCAATGAAAGCCTATGGATTCATCCGAATGCTTCATACAAAAATCCCCTTCGTTTGGGATCAGCAAGCACAAGAATCATTCAAAGCACTCAAACAAGCCTTAGCTTCTGCACCATTACTCTCACCACCATATTTCACCCAAGACTTCATCCTTTATGTGTCAGCCTCAGAAAACGCCATTGCTGGAGTCCTAGTCCAAGAAGACGATGCTCGTCATGAGCACGTGATTTACTACATTAGTCAAAAGCTAACAGGACCCCCATTACGATATTCACTCAAGGAGAAACTATCCCTAGCCGTCATCTTCTCAGCTCAAAAATTGTGCCACTACATCATTGCTAACCATACCCATGTAGTGGCTGATTGAAACCCAATACGGTACCTCTTAAGCCGCCACCTTCTACAAGGTTGAGTATCCAAGTGGGTAGTTGTCCTCTAAGAGTTTGACCTAGAGTTTATGTCTCCAAAAAGCACAAAGGCACTCGCACTAGCCACACTCATGACCAATCTTCCCCCATTACCGCATCATCACCCCCCAAGGATGATCTCCCTGACGATTTCCTATTCGTCATATCTACTGACGACCCATAGTATGGGGACATCCTTCTCTATTTACAAACACAAAAGTTCCCATCGCACTTCAATCATGAGGATAGGCGACGCATCTGACATCATGCCATCCACTACTTGATAGTTGGAGATGTTCTGTATCGTCGAGGCATTGATACCATCCTACGTCGTTACCTCACCCGTGACGAGGCCGAGAACATCCTCAACAATAGTCATAGCAGAGCCTGTGGCAGTCACCTTTCAAAACTAGCAACCACCCAAAAGATTCTTCACGCCGACTATTTCTGGCCCTCCATCTTTTCTGATTGCATAGAGACAGTCAAACATTGCCGCAGCTGTTAGCTTTTTTCCCCAAAGGCAAGAACACCCTTCGCACCATTACACCTCGTAGTCACAGTCAGACCCTTTTGCAAATGGGCATTTGACTTCATGACCATCAACCCCGTTTCAGCTAATGGACACAAGTATATTATCATGGCAGTCGATTACTTCACCAAGTGGGCTAAAGCCATGCCCACATTCGATTGCAAAGCTGAAACCGCAGCACCTTTCTTCTTCAACCATGTCATTACACGGTTTGGTGTCCCCAAACAACTAGTCTCCAATCATGGGGCACACTTTGAAGACGTTGTATGGGATGAATTATCAACCATGTTGAAATTCAAACACCGGTACTCTTCTTCCTACTACCCTCAAGGCAATGGCCAAGTTGAAGCAGTCAACAAAATCATCAAAACAATGCTCCAACAAATGGTAGGAAATCACAAGACTAACTGGCATCACATGCTATTCTCTGCCCTATGGGCTTATCGCACATCCACAAAAATCACAACCGGTTTCACCCCTTTTTTCCTAGTACATGGGGTTGAATTAGTGCTCCCTATAGAGTGCCAAATCCCATCTCTCCACCTCGCAGTGGAACTCCTCCCTGATACTTCACCTTTAGAAGAATTGCTCCTCCAACTTGAGCAAACCATAGAAGACCGTCGAGCTGCCCTTCAAGCCATCGAAGCAGAAAAAACATGATCAAAGATCCAATATGACTCCCATGTCCACCCTCGCACCTTCAGTGAAGGTGACATGGTCCTAGTCTATGACCAACCCAACGATAAATTAGGCAAAGGCAAGTTTGAATCAATGTGGTATGTCCCATACATCATACATCGTTGCCTCAGAAAAGGGGCATATACCCTCATTGACTCTGATGGACAACTCTTGGAGAATCCCCGCAATGGGCTCTACCTCAAGAAATTCTATGCTTAACATCACCAATGAGTCACTTCATTTTCTTTTTCTTGTTTTTCATCGTTTTTCAGCAAAAAACAAAGGAAGCATCATCAGCTGCTAGTCAACTCTCACCCGAAACCTGTTTGAGACACCTCTCGCACCTCCGAGATCAACATTTTCTATCCCCTTGTGATACCATCATCTCATGTTTAAATAGTCAATTTAGGGACCATTTCCCACAAGTCACCTCGATTCATGAGCCATGACATAACGATGCAAGTGTCTATGGACCAGTACTCGTACCACATTGCCCGATTGCAACTCATGCGAGCGATTGGGCCACCACCCGTTAAGGATTGTATCATAGTTTTACCTTTTGTATTTATAATTGTCTTTTTCCACAGCACCTTATGCGGACATCTTTGTACCATCGTCCACAAAACCTTTTGTTTTTCTTCCATATATTTTACATAGAAGTGTCCTCGGGTCACTGCCCATTTAGGAATGTAATGTTAGATTTTATTTTGTATTTTTCACACGTAGATTGTCTTTTCTTTTCACCGCACCTTATGTGGAACTTTGGACCACTGTCCGTAAAACGATTTCTTTTCTTGCACATATTTGGCATATAAATTCCTCTGGACTTGTACTTACATCACATGTAATCAAGTTCATCCACCACAACACACACACGCGCTCTCCTGACCTCTATCCGAGAGCCACCTTAGTTTGCGTGCCTCTGTTGCACTGTCTCGCAAGCCTCTGTCGCGATATATCCCACGCATGTATTGGTATGTTTGAGATCCTTCTACTCTTTCCATACTACATAGATGACCTTGGCACCTTTGTCCACCATCCTGACATGGGGCATCACTCGTGCCACTGCAGTCGGTTGACCACAATGGAGTTTCGTTTAAGCTCTTTTTTGACTCCTTAAAACAATGAAAAGATCACCGAGTGCATCTGCTTCCTTTCCCACTCGCTAAAGTATAGGAAAGGGCATCTACATCATCTCATTTACCTCCTTTTGCAAACCATGTAGACCATTCCATGAAAAGGACCTCCTTGGCATACTCAAGCTAAGACCATTCCCCTCTGCATACTTTTGTGCTTTCTTGGGCAAAGGGGCCACACTCGACGAAAAATATCACCACCGGTTGTCGTTAAGCTCTTTTCCAGCCGTTTCAACAAGAAAAGATCACCGAGCAAACTTGGTTTCGTTCATGCTCATAAAAGCATTTGAATGATCGTCCAGTTAGTATAGGTTTAACCTATTTAGGCCTGATTTGACTACCAACGGTAAAGAAGTCTCTCATCCACTCCAGGATGGACGAGCTCTCCTATGTATACTTTTATCCTTTTTCCGGCATAGGAGACTACCAACGAAAAAGAGCCCCCACTGGAGTCTTCTTCATGCTTTTAGACTCTCTAATATTCAAAGCACCAACGAGCACTTACCTTCTCGGGCTCGCCAAAAATCCACGAGATTGTACCACAACAATGTCCCTAGACACCACCCCACATAAAACAGTTTGGCAGCATCCCCACATTGGGTCATCTTTGTTCAGAGTACTCTGTAGTGTGTCTTCCTTGGATCCCATTAGTATCAAAAGTGTACACCTCCTCCAATTATTTCCCATTTGCAACGACATTCCCGGTATTATAGCTATGATCCCATTCCCATGAGTTAAGTTTCATTTGCTTCTTGGTCCACCCTGTCGTCATGCTTTGAACAAAGGAAGTTTGAGTCTCCCACTCCCCCTTGCCCCTATTCAATTCTTTCCCTTCCCACCCCTCCCCCCCAATTCAGTGAGTCAGTCCCAAGATTGCTTCACATCTTTCGGTTATCCCTCATGCTCCTATTCAAGGAAACATCATTGCCTTGACTAGGGGCAGGTCTCCCTCTGTCGACACCAACACACATATTCCATAGGATAGACCCAAAGGTCCTTGTACCTTTGTTTCATTAACATCATTGATGAGTTCCTTGGACCACTTGAGAGGATTCCTTAGTGCCTCTCGAGATGGTTTTTTCTCACGTGCTCAACTTCAACTCCATCATCGTACCATTGAGATTCATACAGGGTTTGTTCCACACAATACTTGGTTGAAGACCCCGAATGTCACTTGACTCTAGCACATTGGTGAGTCCACTCGAGGGACCTAAACAGGTCATGTCCCTTGTGATTTTTGGGTTACGTTGGAGATAGTGATCAGAAGCCCCATAAGTGCTTCGATATACCGTTATGATTGATGCAGCATACTTGTACCACAGTGACTCTGACTCTCAATCAACGAGTCCACACAGCTATGTACCAGATCCAGCAGACCGTCAATCATAAAGTTGTAGCATTCCATGAGAATGCCATGGGTCCAATGTACCAGATCAGTATTGTATTCATCCTCAAATAGAGGCAACCATCATTGTAATATCAGTTGTATATGATTGGCTCTTGTATTTTAGAGCATAGATCAAATGATTCTTTTGACATTGTCATGATCATGGGAATGCCCACCTCATCCATATACATGTCACATATTTATTGTATCTCACCCATTGATGGGAACCAAATTAATACAAAAACCAAAATCCACCATGCCCTAGCCCCAGAAGCACCACCTCTCGACAGCAAATCCTATGATGTCCATCAGACATATGTTGAGCTCCTGCCCTCACACATCAAGGGTCAATCTATTAACCCAAAAATCCCCCACATAGCTCTCAATGGCTTGCACCACCCATGGACATCATCTCACAACACTCATTTCACTTCATAAGACCTTCCATGACCTTCCATTTGACCCCCACACCTCCAAAAGAGCCCAAGGATGAAGAAAAGGGCTAAAAACCCCAAAAAAAGAGCCCAAAATAGACCCCCAAGAGCTAAAGCCCTCATAAAGGGGATAAAACCCTGAAAGGGGCTATAGTTAGGGCGGAAGAGGCTACATGCCCAAAAAAGGGGCTAAAGCCTTGACCAAGGGCTTAAAACCCTAAAACCCCTTGGAAAAACTATATAAGGAGGGTGGGGGGTCACTCTCAAGACACTCCTCATTTGCATATTGTTATGCTACCCGTGGATGATTTGAGACCTCTTGCTCTCAAACCACCCACTCTCCCTCTCCTCCATCTCCATTTCTCCAAGCCATTGCTCCCCAACCAAGAGAGAGGTGCTCCCATGAGCCAGGGCATGGTGGCCCATTTCCACCCAAGTGAGGTATAGCTTCTTTTTATGCATGTTCATTTACTTATTTTGTTTTCTAACTAATATTTCTAGTTGCAGGTTGTCTTCATAGTAGTATAGGTTTATTTTTGCAGGTTTTGGAGGCGGAACCCTAACCCACTGTGTGCAGAGGGGTTCAACAATGCTCCTTCATTGCTTCTCTTTTATTTTTCATGTCATTTTCTCTTAGATGTAGTTTAGAATAGCTTTCATTTATTTGTTCTGGTGTAGCTTAGCTTAGCTTCAATTCGCAGCTTTGTTGTTACCATTTTACATTCTGTTTTTTACTGTTTTCTAAGGGTATAAACCTACCCTTGTGCCCTATAGGAACAAGGGAGCCATTTTTACCCCTGTAGTGAGGAGAAATTTTCACTATATTTATCTCTATCGATTGCACTTAATTAGGCACTTGCATATTATACATAAACATAAAACTAAAAAATACACTTAAAACGGTGGACCAAGCCACAACCAGTAAAACAAGCTTTAACCGTTACTTGACCAATGGTATCCAGACCGCAAACCAGACAGATTCCCCATACCAAACAAAAACGAGCTAATTGGGAATGCTTATTGGGGGAATCCCTACTGTTGTTACTTGGGATTTTCCAAGCCTCAACAGGTTGTACCATATGAATTTTTCTATGAAGGTCAAAAATTCATGACCAACACACCCATCAATCACTCAGTCAATAAAGGGTAAGTGAATTATATTGTAAAACAAAACCTTCTCTTTATAAGTAAATAATATTCAATCAAAATTATTGAGAACCTTCTCTTTGTCCTCATGAGATGGCCATTGATGCAAGATGGTGTCAATTGTTCAATGATAGAGAACATCACTAAGAAGGAAATAACAAAGAGATTGTTAGTGGATGTGTTGATAGTTTTCGTGAGAAACTTGAGATCTAAACATCTATTTTCAAAGATAAATAAATATGTCGCCATAGCATGGGTTGTCTAATGATATGATGAATAAATGCTCATCTTGAATAACATCATTGATGGGTGGGTCTACCATGATAGTGGGACTTTGTTGTGGTTAAGCGTTTTGACTGACTCCACCATGGTCAAGAAAAAATTACTATCATGATTATATTACAACACAATCTTTAACAAGTTCTTAGTGATGTAAAGTGACATGCTCATGGGAGGCATGACCATTTGGACTAACACATGGGTGATAATGAAAATTGAGGAGGGAATTTCAACGATGAAGTTCATAATGAAGTTATGGGGGGGGGAAGAGTGGTGCTATTATTAGAGATTTTTTTTAATAACCAAACTCTTGCTTGGATTTATCATTGTAGATGAAGGTAGGGTTCTGTCACAGAATATTGAAAGAGCTACAAGATGGTATTGCATAGGCACAAATACATTGTTACAAACAATCATTTTGACTTGAAGGCTCTGAAATTAGTGAAGGGAATGGGGTGGAGGAAGGTTCATGATGTACTAACCTTTAAGTGATTAAAAAAAAAAATCAAGATAAATAACTCAAGGAGGCATCTAGTTAAAACCTAAAATATCACTTCACAGGATTTAATCAAAGAAATATAGTTGTGTAGATCCTCTAAGTGTGTTGACCATCATTTTTATCTAGCTATGAGAACATCAAGATTGTTTAGATTAATCTATACCATGTAGTTGAAAACATAGGGCATATCTCACTGGAAGGTGGAATTAGCATTCTTATGTATGAATGGAATGGAATGATAAGTAAAGGTTCCCTGAGTTATGGTGTATGCAATTTTATATTAACACTCTTTATGAATTTTAATAAGGTTGTACCCTATGAATTTTTGTATGAAGGACAAAAATTCATGACCAACACACCCATCAATCATTCAGTCAATAAAGGGTAAGTGAATTATATGTGGAGTAGTTGTTTGGTTGAGTTCATGAATGTTAGTATCAGCTGTATCATTTCTTTGATTATTATTGAATGAGATAGGATTAGATACACATTCTTTGTAGGTTATAAGGTGAATGAAATTGACCAATTTTAATTTGTCAATTTCATCATTGATGGAGAGGAATTTGTTGGGGTTAATATGCATTTTTTTATGTCAAAGAGTTGATCCATCAATGCATTTTTTTGGTGTTAAATAGTTGGCGCAGCTATGTAATGTGAGTTTATACAATATGAGTTTTCAGATATTTACACATAGAACCATGCAAATAAATCATATAATTATTACAATCAACATTTTTAAGAAACAACTTCCTCAAAGGTTCATGTTAATCCAAGAATAGTGTTTTTTTATAACCTTTGGTTTGGTGAAAATATTTTGGAAATATTAGCAAGATTACTCTCCTTGAATACATTCATTTCTTAAATGGGGGTTTCCACAAATCCAACTATCCATGGATAATGAAATCTTAATTTTACCCATACATTGTATTGTTCTAATATAATGACATTTCTCCTTGGATTTAAATAGGAACACCAGTGCAAATTGCCCAAAGGGACATTAGTTAAGAACAATGTGGCATATAGGATATATAACATACTTAACAACTTGACAAAAGGTCTTCAAAGTTCTCATTTTTATAGGTCACATTTAGTAGTTTTTTTTACCCTTGATTAAAAAAGTGGTGCTACATGTTGGATGAGTTTTTTTCAAGTTTTAGATTACAACGACTTTCCACCATGGATTTAATTCATCATAAAGTTGTAAACACAAACCTTAAATTGACCCCTAAATAGAAACGTGATGCTCCAATATCAACCAGTTTTTTAGGGTTTCTTATAATCACAACTTGTATGAAATCATGACCCTGACAACTCGTATTGTTTAAGAGAAAACCTTTAAAATCAAACCCAAATCAAAAAGTGGTGCTACCAATAACACCCCTTTATTTTCTTAGAAAAAATATAAAAAATTTAAGCAGACAACAATAACAATAGAACATAAGATTTATATGGAAACCCTCTTGTGCTTAGGTAAACCGTGGGGAATTTCCAACCTTGAGATCTTATGATTACTTGGTAAAAAATTAAACCAATAATTCTTTGTTTCTTGTGATACAATGCTAAGGTCACTCCCCTTTTATCGAATACATATGAGGGCTCCTTAAGGAACTAAAATACACAAGAAGGGTATAGATTTTTTTTCCACAAGGGACCTACCCCAACACCCTTGGACTGAAGAGGGGTCTTATATTCCCCATTGTAACCCACTCGACACATATGAATTATGCAATGTGGTACTCGTGTACCACTATGTAGGAAAAAGTCAAAGATATAGATATTGACTTCACCTCCTAACATTTTAGAACTTGGTCAAAAACATGGCCTTAAATGAAAGGTGGTGTTATGAGTAACACATTATTTTGGTTTGGAAATTAAAATGGATGGAAAAAAAATATTGGAGAAAAAAAGAGTAACATATGGAGAAACTAACAATTTACTTGAAAATAAATATAAAAACGTATATTTAAAAAAATATTTGGAGGGGTCAATTTCAATTCACCTTTCCCCCAAATTAATAAATAGGTTGAAAAACATTAAAAAAAATTAACTAACACAATTAAAAAAACAAAATTAAACAATAAACCAAATAAAATAGGAAAACATGTTAAAAAAAAGATAGGCGTGTTTAGGGGTTTCAAGGAGGTTTTTTTTGGGAATTGCTTGCCACCTTGTCATATAGCATCACAAAATGGGGGTAGGGGAACGATTAAACCCACCACCTTCCCTGGGCGCAACATGCCACTGTTCCCCGCACCTACTATATTTTTATTGTTTTAACTTTTTAACAATTTATATATGTTTTAAACTATGTTTTTTTTTCTCTTTTAAAATTTGGGGGAGGTTTATTATGAGAATCACTCACACACTCACACATTCTGAGTAAAAAAATTATATATATTATAATTTTCAAAAAATAAATCAAAAGATACATTGTTGTTCCTTGTTGCTTTGTTCCCATCCATTATTTTTTATGAGTTTTGACCATCGTTATAGTATTATGACTCCAAACTAAACCATAACAGAACTGTTGAATGAAATAGGTGTTTCCATCATGTTCATTATATTAATTAGACCATATATCTAGGTCATAAATTGGAGATAAAATTGATATACTATCGAGAGAGTAGTATTTTTAGAATTTTCCTGATTGACTAAAGAACCTTCTTCGAGCATTATGGATTCTTTTCATAGCACATATGATTTTACATAAAATTCTCTATATACATGAGTAAAGAAATGTGCAGGAAATGTACTCCATCTTCCACAAATATGTCGAGGAAAGGAGCTAGAACAATATTTGAGATTGTAAAATGATTGTTACACTAATTAATAAGAAAATTGGAATCGCCAAATATTTGAAGTTTTGTTTTACCTTTGGACAAAGAAAACTTGAGAATAAACCACAAAGGTTTAGCTTCAACATTATTATTTGTTCCTTTTATTTCTCCATATTTGACAATAAAATGTTGATGTTGATCGAGATATAGTATAGCTCCTCCACCACATGAACTTGGGGTTCCCTCCAATGCCCCAATGAAAGACCCCCAAGAATAGGTTGGATTGATTGATGGCTCCTCTATTTCTTTGAATGAAGTTTGCTTTATATTGTTTCTGCACTCTTTAAAGAGCATTCTAACTTTATATGCCAATAGAAAATTTAGATTCCTTTTTATTCAAATATCAATTTGATTTTGGAAACCCACTATTGGCGTTCTCTCTTCGACCTAGGTTCAGAATTTATTTTGTGCTCAAAAAATACAAATATATCATCCCTAGAGAGAAAGGCTCAGTTGGAAACACATGCGACACAGATGCATCCTCACCTGAGATATATCCATATGGGAAACTATGAGACCAGTTTTTCGCAGTTGGATGGGGGGATTCACTATTCTTGGCACCTTTCTATCTCTTTTGAGCAAAGCTGGTGGGTGTATTCCTTATACTTATTCTGTACAACTAAGATGTGACTCTATTCATCTATTGACATATATTATAATAGTAAATATAATGACTTGTAGGTGATTCTAACTACAACAGTGTGAAAATAAACTCATTTGTAAGAAAACACATAAATACTTATTGATAGTAAACATTCATGCGATACAAACACATTCATCATCTACACATTCGACATAGTATCTAACGTGGAAACCAATATGGGAAAAACCACAAAGGCGCTCTTCATTTTGCATTATAAATATATAGCACCTTTTTGTCTGCTCACTAAGCTATAGAATTTGCTCTAGATCTTCTTCGCTTATCTATACATACTTCTCTCTCCTCTCATGCTCTCTAGTCTTCTGTCATTGGTCCTTCTCTACTTGAATCTACTTTCCATCCGCAAGCATCCTAGATTGACTCAACCTCCTCTACAAATATATGACTACTTATTCTTTGACTATATTATCGATCCACACATAGCTTGGATCGACTTGATATCCTCTACACTTATACACACTCAACTATAGACTCTTCATCTCTTCTTGCATACACACCACAAGTAACCCACACAGAGCCTGGGTTCTTCCTTCTTATAGACTCTTACATGTCGCTATCAACTAAATTCATTGAGTTATCCAACAGGTTGTCATTCTTATTCTAGTGACACTTGTTAGTAGGCACTAACGACCCAAATTACAAAGATACTTTCATTCCTCAACACACATGTGGCTCCCATTGACTCTTTCCAACCTTGTACCCATGATATTCCTTGAATTGTCATTTTCAACCGTTACACACCGTATGATATGGTTTCTTCCATTGCAACTGATCTCGACGCATATTTTCCTTTAGTTGCAACTTCTCTTATGTCGCTAACTCTTCCTTCGCAAACTCTCTTCCATTACAAACTCTTATTTTTTCTCACCTTCCTCTACATCTACTTCTTGCCTTATCTCTTTATTCCATATCTTCTTATGTTCTTCCTTTGTATGCTTATGTTCTTCCTTATCTTCTTATGTTCTTCCTTTCTATGCTTATGTTCTTCCTTCTCTACTTTTATCACAAATCCTTTTCCTTCCTACGACCAGATTCTGCGGAAGAGTTCTAACTAAATTCTTCTTATATTTTCCTAGGGACAATAGGACCCCAACACTCAACATTGGACTATCCCAAGCCATGCAATGCTACTCGTCAACTTTTGCATTTGTGACGAATTTACTTTGAAAATATTGGAATATTTTCACTATTTCCTTTGTGTCATGTCACACATCCTCTTATGTTTTCTTCAAGTTTTCCACAAGGTTGAAACTAATGTCTTTCGACATTACACTTACTGCAAAATCTACTACTTATCACACCTTCTGATCTACAGGATGAATAATGCTTCTAATTCTTTCTGCTTTAGCTTGCATCTACATGACTTTTTTAGTCCTTTGTTCTTGTTGAGTGTGAAACACTGTAACTTGTTGTAGCACCTTCTTCATTTTGTATTCCATATCCATTTTATCTACTAAGGGAAACTTCTTCATCTCATTTTTCATTTGGTTTACTTCTGTTTCATCTGTGCGCAACTCCTCTGCAAATTTCCATAATTCGTCGTCATTGATCAATGCTTCCCATGTATGAGAAACTTGGTCGACAACCTTATCACATAATTCATTTGCTTTTTTTATCTTCTTCACAACCTTCATCGTTGCTTTTCTTCTTTCTTCTAACACCTCTAGGGGTGTACTTGGTCTTTCCCACAATTCTAGTTCTACGACCTTTTTGCGAAGATCTTTTGCTATCTTGCTAAGTCAAATGACCTTGGCTTCTGGAAACATCTCCTTCATTATTCCTTCATTATCAAAATTTTTGCATGCAAGGGATACAACATTGTCTATCCTATGCATGTTTTCCCCCAACTATTTTCTTTTTGCTCAGTCTCTTGGACTGTTTTCTTCATTTTATTGACACTTTTGTTTGCTACTTTTGCAGGATTAATCAAGACGCCTTATGTTACCTTCATCTTTGTGGCTGTGAAATTATCCATTGCACAAAATTCATAAAACTGCATATGTGAGAAGTCTATTTTCACCTGACCCAATATTTTGGCTATCTCATTCAATTATGCAGTTTGTTGGAGTAGGGTCCTGCAGCTACAGAAGAAGCTGCTATTTTTGGCGGACAGATAGTTTTGGCGGAAATAGAAGAAGCGGAGCTACGATGCCATAGCAGGTTTCCAGCTGCAGAGCAGAGCCGGAAACTGTGACTTTTAAGATAGAGAAGTCAAGAAAGGTGACGGTACCTGAGCGGACAAGAAGAGAGAGCTCACCCACTGCATTGAAGGCAGCGGCGGAAGACAGGAGGGCTCGGCTACCCTCATAAAGGAAAAGGAGCAATGAGGCCGAGGTATTGAAGACGAAGGACAAGAGCAGGAAGCGGTGCACAGTACCCATGATCAGCGCCAGGAAGCATGGAAGACCGCAGAGAGTTGTGGTGTGACGAAAAGCGGCTACCTCAAGTACAGATACGTCAACTGTCACTAATTAGGGTTTGGGTTACTGTTGGGACAGGCCCACAGTGTTGTAATGGAAAGACCTTCGGGCTGCCTATAAAAGGATGTATTTTTGTATTGTAAAGGGTTAGACGGTTAGACAATGGTTGGTTGATATAGATAATAAGGATAATATAGACTATTGTAAAAGCCAAGCTCTGGTTCTGTTATTAGCTGTAGCAATATTACTGTAACAAGTAGCTAGTTTATAGAGCATGCATGTGACAATCCGCAGGGATCGACGGAGAGGGAAGAGTATATTGTAAGAGAGACAATATAGAGATAGAAAGAGAGAAGAGATCTAGGAGAGAAGGGCTCCAGGCTGTGTGCAGAGTTACCTGGAAGATCTCTAGTTGCATATGCGGTGCAGCAGAACTGTGTTTACCTTCCCCTGAGCTATAATAGAGAAACACAGTTCTGTGGACGTAACTCCCATCCTGGGGGTGAACCACGTAAAACCTGTGTGTTATGTGTTGGATGCATGTGACTGTATTTGTTTACTATTACTTATTATTTTGTGCAAGGACTTTGTTACAGTAAATGTATGTATGCGTTATTCAGTTCATAGCAATATAGAAGGATAAACATAAGTTGAAGTCTTTGATGCATTGTATGCGAGTTCATTTATGCTTTCCTTAAACAGTCATTTAGTTGCAGTAGAAACAGTCTTGTATGTTGAGTCTCGCACGTTGACACAAGCAACGCTAAGTGCTCTAAGCCGCGGAGGTAGGGTATCACAGAGAGGTGATACCGCACCGACAGAGGAGCTGTAGTGCACGATACCACAGGTTGAGGACTTAGCGTTGGGCAGGAGCTGCATGTCACACGGTGCACGGCGATGCAGTAAGGTTGGAGATATTGTGGGTAATTGGAAGTTGCGCGATGTGGGAAGGGACCGCGCGACTTGCGCAAGGATAGAGGTCTCACGGCTAGAAGAGCTACGAGTAGAGGAGATCGTGCAACGCACAGATATAAAGGCCTTGCGGCTAGCAGAGCGGCGAGTAGCAAGTAGGATGCATAGAACCTGGTCCAAGATGCTTGAGTCCTTGGCCAACCCATTAGAATCACTTTGGGTGAGACTTCAGGCCACTTGCAGTCTGTCGCCGAAAGGGCCAGTGAGCTAGGGGTGTTGTTGGTTAATGATAGTAAACTCGGGTCTGCCCATGATGAACCAACAAATGGTTCTGTTGCCGGTTTTGAACAACTAAGCACTAATGTTCTGTTGGCATCCTACTAGAGAAGAGTTTCACCAGTGGCTGGAATCAAACTTAAAGGAGTTTTCCAAGAAAGAAAATCAGAGCCCTAGATTGAGCACAGAGGACTGGTTACAAAAGCATATCTCTTCAAATATACATGCGATATTTTTTGCAACCTATGGAGACGAGATTTACGACTGGTTATCAAAGTTGACAGATAAGAACATATTCAAGAAGAAAAGAAACATCATCTGGACACCGAAGCTGATTCAGACCATGCAGAGCCTCGATAATCCCATTACGAGAGCAGTGGAATTCTGGCTTGCGAGTGTGCTAGAAGGCTTTGTTACAGAATTTGCAGTTGACCAAAGAAAAAGCTTCAACGAGGCTGAGCAGTAATTCTTCAAAGGATATCGTGGTAAGTACCTAAAATCTCTAAACTTGTCCATTAAGATGATGCTACATGAAAAAGGAGTAATGGACATGATTTCAGATGAATAAGTAAAGATACTAATGTCACAAGAGTTTGAAAGTGATTTTGATGACATTGGACGAACACATGGTGGTAAGAAATATAAAGTAGCTTTCAGCTCTCCTGTATTTGGAGACAGTTCAGAAAATATTAGGCAACCGAGTCCTAGTACCACAGAAGAACCAGAGGGGGGTATCCCTTACCATCCCTATACCCCACAGAAACAGACCGGGACTTAGAGTAATCCTGTAGGTACTCCATCCAGTAGCTCACAGACAGTACCTACTACTGCTACATCGCCTTCACCTACACCACCGAGTGGTAGTAATCCAGTCAATCAGAACCCACCGCAGAGAAACAGAATGGGAGATGATATGAAGCTACCTACCTTTAAGGGTACAGGAGAAGAGGACCCAGAACAGCATTGGTTTCTATGCAAATCCATGTGGACCATTAAACAAATCCACGATGATAACATTAAACTTGTACAGTTGGTCACCACATTGAGAGAACGAGCTTTAACATGGTATATGAAGTATTCTGCCACACCCAAAACACTCGTCCAGGTCAGGACTGCCATGATTAAATAGTTCAATAAACATAAGTCTGAGTCTCAGTGTATAACAGAGCTCAAGGACATTAAGCACCTACCATCAGAGTCAGTATGGGACTTTGACCAGAAATTCAAAGCCCTTATAGACCAAGTAAGCTTTGAGTTTGCGCCAGAGCAGCATAAGGAATGGTTTATTGCAGCGCTGCTCCCTCACATCAGACTGCCACTAATGCAGCAGAAACTCCAGATGCAAGATGAGGCGTTGGAGATGGTGATGAAAGTAGAATCTTCACCTCTAGCTGAAACCAGCGCAGGCATGACAACTCTATAGAACCAGTTGGCCAACCTCACGTTACAGATACATGAACTTAAGAAAGGGAAAGAAGTTATGCAAGACATATGGTGCTTATGATGTAAAGCACAAGGCCATACCAAAGACAATTGTCCAGTATTTGTATAATATTTAGCATCAGGGGCTCCTAACCCCTTACCACAAACGCACGGGCCATGGTGTGAAATATGCAAGACACAAGGACATCAGCCTCAACAATGCCCTCTGCTTTAGAAGTATGTACAGACACCTAAGAACCTATACTGTGTCTTCTGTAAATACGTAGGACATGATGAACAGGATTTTCGAGCCTATGATCTCATGTTAGATAGAAAACATGACGTGTACAAAGTCCAATCAGAAACACAGGGCCCAGCAGCAAGACCACCACATGATCCAGCTCAAGTTGGCCGTGGTGGAGGATTCAGAGGACGAGGATGTGGAGGAGGCTTTGGCCGTGGTTGTGGACCAATCACTTGTTATAACTATGGAATTATAGGACACTACGCTAGGGACTGTCAGAGCCCCACCACCACATGTAATTACTGTAAATCTTACGATCATACTATAGAAGAATGTCATGTTCTGATCACTAAGATCAGAGAGCCTAAACTAGCAGCACACCAGAACATCCAGCTTATTGCTGATGAACCGGATGAACCAGAATGAAGAGTCAACATTGTGACTCGTAGCGGTGCTTCCACCAGTGGGACATCGCAGGATATCGAAAAAATCACAGGCAAGGAGTGGGTGCGCAGAGCTCCTAGTAAAGCAAAACCACTCGACCTGCAGAAGAATAAAGAGACATTTCAGGACGCTAAGACTTTCTTTGATGACTCTACGCAACCAGGATCGCAGGTACCACCGTTTAGGGGCATACCATAGTGACATCCTTGTGGCGATAGCCCTCAACAGATACCGCAGGCTACCACACTGGGAAGATGCGACGAGGATGAATTGACAGGAAGCGTACAATCCTTCCTTCGTAGTTGATTGAAACTTGTGAGAAATGAAAAATCTATCGGTGAGCTCCAGCACATCATAGATCATTGTCAGCAACCTTCTCTCTTGGGCAGTGCACACCGCATTGTTCATAATATTACAGGGCATACAAGGACCGGAAGAGAGATGAAGCTCACAGCACAGATTGGAGAGTTTGAAATGGATGAGGTCGTCTTAGATCTTGGATCAGAGGTGAATGTTCTGAATAAGCAGACATGGGAACATATGGGTAGCCCTCAGTTAGTCAGATCGCCTATCCACCTGAGATTAGCTAACCAGCAGCGAATATCACAATTGGGTTGACTGCCGCAGGTGCCAGTTGACATTGACGGAGTTCGCAATTTTGCGGACTTCAAGGTTATAGAAATCATTGGTGACAGTCGACCGTATCCAGCATTATTAAGTATCGATTGGGATATCGGTAGCAAGGCTGTCATCGACCTAAAGGGAAGACAAATGACCTTTGAGGATGCGCAGATCCGGGTCATCGCGCCATTGGATCCTCATCAGGGTCCTAGATACATTGAACCTATCCGCGTAGAGGCAGAAACATAGAACATGGATAGTCTCTACCAGATGACTGCGAACCAGAATGACTACATCAATCCAACCGCAGAAGGGAACACTAGTTGGCGATGCGACAGCTCATGCGCATCGGATTCCGATGTTGGTCTACAGAACTGGCAGAACAGACTTTATGAAGTCTCAGCGTGCAGATGTGCGTTTATAAGTAAGTCACTGCGATGGATTGGCGTAGAGATCACTGAGATTCCAACGTTTCATGATCTAACAGATCTCCAGGACTTTTCTATACAGTTCGAGCAACAAATCCCTCATGAAGAAAGGATCGCAGCTATGGACCTTGCAGTACGAGCCACACCTGCAATATGGTGGTACGTGCATAAAGAGAACATTGCATCATGGGATGACATTAAAAGATTGATGGCGATCATATTTTCTGTCGACAGAGAGTATGTCCTGCAGAAGTACAGAGGAGAGAGTGACCCCAGGTTAGACATTCAGACATGCGAACAGAATTGGTCAGACATTCCTGAGGATGAATGGGTCCACCGATTCATTCACACTTTGGATATAGTTCCACGGAACTGGTACACAGAGACCGAATTGCACAAGGGGACGACCACATGGTCATTTATGATAGACAGTTTCCTACCCACCTTCGCATTTGAATTAGAACATCCAAGTGTTTCTCAGGCCCTAGACATAATCAAGATCAAGATATTTGAGGACTGTACCATCTCAGTGCAGGCTCAACCTGAGTGGGCCATCCAGTTGGAAGCCGCGTTTGAGTGCTATAATTTCGTAGCAAAGTCAGACAATGAAGATAAGGATGAGGATGAGGATCCTCACAACATCAACATTCCAGAGTCAGAGGGGACTCGCGATGTTGATGGGCCGAAGTTAGAGATTCCAGCAATCACAGAACCCATCAAGATTAAAAAGGTCAATATTGGCACAGACGCAGAACCTAAGTTTGCCTCTATTGGAGACTATTGGGATGATAAAACAGTCAGACAGATTGTTGACTTGTTACATGATTATCAAGACCTATTTCCCACTAAGTTCACAGAGATGAAGGGAATAGTTGGAGACCTGGGAGTTATGAGGATACCATTGAAGGAGGATGCCAGACCAGTTAAGCAGCGTCCTTACAGATTGAATCCATGCTATAAAGAAAAAGTTAAGGATGAGATTGATAAGATGCTAGCAGCAGGCATCATTGAACCAGTAGAAGAAAATGAATGGGTTAGCCCCATGGTCATACAAGAAAAGAAAACAAAAAGAGAAATCAGGATCTGTGTCGATCTGCATAAGCTCAATGATGCATCGGTTCACGATCCATTCCCGACACCGTTCACAGACGAAGTGCTAGATAATGTGGGAGGACATGAGGTCTACTCCTTCACTGATGGATTTTCAGGCTATCACCAAATCAGGATCCATCCAGAGGATCGCCATAAGACCACTTTTGCAACGGGATGGGGCTCGTTCCAGTATACGGTAATGCCCTTTGGTCTTAAGAATGCACCAGCTATATTTTCTAGAGTAGTAGTTGTTGTATTTAAAGAATACATCCATAAATTCCTAGAAGTATATTTTGATGATTGGACTGTATTTGGACTAATCGACAAGCACATAGGAGATTTAACACTGATGTTAGAGAAATGTAGGCAGTACCAGATTTCTCTAAACTTGAAAAAATGTATATTTTGTGCACCATTCGGTATTTTGTTGGGTCATATTGTGTGCAGAAAAGGCTTGATGGTAGATCCTGCGAAGATCACCATCATTGTAAATCTTCCAGCACCCAACTCAGTCAAGCAACTGAGGGAAGTACTTGGTCACACCGGGTACTACAGAAAGTTCATCAAGGGCTATGCAAATATTACAGCACCAATGGAGAAATTGCTAAAGAAAGATGTAAAATTCCTATGGAATGAGGAATGTCAGCAGAGTCTAGACACACTTAAAGAGAAGATGGTTACAGCACCCATCCTAGTATTTCCAAACTGGACTAAGCCATTTCATGTACATGTGGATGCATCAAGCATCGCACTAGGGGTTGTCTTAACGCAACCAGGAGAAGGGGACATTGACCATCCTATCGCATACTCTAGTAGAAAGCTGTCGACAGCAGAAAAGAACTACACCACAACAAAAAGAGAAGGCTTAGCTATGGTGTATGCTCTACAGAAGTTTAGGCACTATCTGTTGGGAGCCTCGTTCAATATGTTTACTGACCATTTCACATTGAAGTATCTGGTCAATAAGCTAGTGTTAGGGGGGAGAATCTGCAGATGGTTACTCCTCTTTCAGGAGTATGATTTTGAAATCATTGTGAAACCAGGAAGACTGAATGCCGGACCTGATCATCTGTCACGAATAGACTCAGGAGAAGAGCCAAGTAACCTATATGACAATCTACCAGATGCGTCGTTGTTTTCTATCCAGATCGCAGACGATTACTATGCCGATATTATTCACTTTCTCACTACAGGAGTAGCACCCGATGAGTTTACTAAGCAACAAAAGAAGCAGTTGGTCGTTAAAGCAGCAGACTTCACCCTGATCGCAGGACACCTATACAAGTTAGGACCAGATGAAGTTTTGCGCAGATGTGTGATGCCGCATGAAAAAGATGCTATTATTAGAGAGGCACATTTAGGAACCACAGGAGGTCATTTCGCAGGAAAGCCGACTGCACAGAAAATCCTGGAGGAAATATTATGGTGGCCTAGGTTGCATAAAGACACCAAGGAATTTTGTAGATGCTGCGATATATGCCAAAGGGTAGGAAAACCCTCGCGACGTGATGAAATGCCGCTGCGACCACAGGTCACGCTGCGCGCATTCGACAAATGGGCTATAGATTTTGTGGGTCCTATCAACCCACCAGGAAAGTGCACTGGTGCGAGATATATTATCACCGAAATAGAGTACCTCACCAGATGGGCAGAGGCCAAAGCAGTAAGAAATTGTGATGCTGCTACAGCCGTACAGTTCCTTTTTGAAAACATCATCAGTAGATTTGGATGCCCAGTAATTTTGATGAGCGATCAAGGCACACATTTCTTGAACCACACCATTGAGGCTTTGATAGAAGAATTCAAGATTCAGTACCATAAGAGCACTACCTACCACCCATAGGCTAATGGTACAGTCGAGGCCTTTAATAAGATTTTAGAAAATGCTCTTACTAAGATCTGCAATAGCCAAAGGAATGATTGGGACCTCAGAGTTAACGCTGTATTATGGGCGTACAGGACCACATGCAAGAAACTTACGGGACACACACCTTTCAGCTTGGTGTATGGACAGGAGGCTGTTATGCCTATGGAGTATATTCTTCCCAGTTTAAGAATCGCTTAGATTACTGGGATGACTGATATAGACACAGTGGAGGAAAGGCTAGCACAGCTGCTTGCCTTAGAAGAAGACAGATTCATCGTCGGATTCCATCAGAAAGTGCATAAGGCACGAGAAAAAGCTTGGCATGACAGACACATTAAGAGTAATACTTTCCAGATCAGAGACCTAGTGCTCCTCTATGACAGTAAATTCATTAAGTTTCCAGGAAAGTTCAAGACGCATTGGCTGGGACCATATCAGATACAACAAGTTACAGAGGGAGGTGTCGTTCAGCTCAGCTAGCTGAATGGGGAGCTTCTTCCCACATGGGTTAATGGCAATAGGCTTAAGCTCTATAGTGATAGCCACCCCACCTCTCGGCCCTAGCTTAACCAGTTTATGGTGGTGCAGATGTCCAGTGTAGTTGAAAGGAGGCATCGCACCGGGAACTAGTATACACCGGCAGGTATTTTCTAAGTATGAGGAATCGCATAAGGTCGGTTCATTTTACGCAAGTCATCAGTGGTTTAAAAAAATAAATAAATTAATAAATAAATAAAAGACGCTTGTTTGTTTGCGCAGGTGATGGGATGTTCAGCGCAGTAATGCGATGTTCCCCATGCCACGTATTCAGTTTTGTAACTGACAGTGGGCCAGTCAAATCGCCCTCTAACAAGCAGTTCATGAGGAAATGACCGGTATCCCTTACCATAGATTTGGCAGCAGCATAATTAAGTTTCCAGATTTGCCAAATCTTCGACGAGACCGGCGCCGGTACACATACAATCCGAGGGAAATTTGATCATATTTTAGGATTTATTGAGGATCAAATGATGGGTGTGGTCTTGTCCATATAATAACTACGACCGACGGGTTCAGTCTAGATGATCGTTGTGTCCGGGATTATCGTCTTTGACATAAAAGCCGAAACTATTCATTTGGGAGGGCTACATTTCCAAAGAGCCGAGAACTTTAGAGTACATTCTTAAGTTCTCCCTGTGCAGAGTTCATCCCATTACAGAGAGTGCAGAGATTTCCAGACTTTGCTGCCATTGCACATCCACCGTTTCACACAGACTGGGTTCTGTTCGAGGACGAACCTCTAGAAGTGCTATTGAAAAGGTTCAGGCGTACTGGCCTTGTAGCTCCCATGACGACACCATCTAAGGGTACCCCGCCGAGCTCATCACAAATCAGAGAACCACCAAAGACGAGGAGCCATTCTGAGCTAACAGAGGGATCCAGTTTGGAGCTGGAAGACAAAGTCCTTAGTGCAGCAGACTACCTCATACCATGAGTTGAAGGCGCTCCAGAGGTCAAAATCCCCAAGAGTGGTAAGCTTACTGTTCCCATATCGCCAATAGATTCTCGAGTAAAGGAAAATGGAGATCTAGTAGGATATGCCGGTGTTGTTAAATTTGTAGATTACAACCTGGGAGATGGTAAGACATACCCTCACTTCAAGCCAGATCAGTATCTTAATATTGAGAAGAACCCAAGGACAGGTAGAGATGAATTTGTTCCCATGGCACATGTCCAGATTCTTGAGTGCTCAGGTCTGCTCAATTTGTTGAGACTACCCCATTTTGGACGTGGTGCAGAGGTCAATGCCATGGTGCGTGTCCTAATTTCGTGTGTACATGGAGGTTATCTCTGGCTAGGCAATGGGATCGACCTAAACGTCGACTTGATACACCGCATCACCGGGCTGTCCAAGACTTGTAAAGACCCCGAGATACAGACAACAGGAAAGACCAAGGATTCCAAGCTGCCACCAGCCTTAGTTAATAAGTATCAGCTACAGAGAGGAGGCAGGGCTTATGACATCACAAGTTTACAAAATGATACACTCAGATTTACAGCCAGTCTGCTTGCAGGAAGACTGCTAACCAAGGTCCGACCAAAGGAAGTCGGACTTCGAGACAAGCTACAACACACTTCGCAGGAAGTGAAGGAGAAGCTACAGCAGGAGAAGCCCGCTGGTAGTGGCTCGAGGGCGAGCCAAAAGTAAGTGTTAGGGGACTCTTGGAGTAGGGTCCTGCAGCTACAGAAGAAGCTGCTATTTTTGGCTGCTATTTTTGGCGGACAGATAGTTTTGGCGGAAATAGAAGAAGCGGAGCTACGACGCCGTAGCAGGTTTCCAGCTGCAGAGTAGAGCCGGAAACCATGACTTTTAAGATAGAGAAGTCAAGAAAGGTGACGGTACCTGAGCAGCTGAGAAGAGAGATCTCACCCACTACATTGAAGGCAGTGGCGAAAGACAAGAGGGCTCAGTTACCCTCATAAAGGAAAAGGAGCAACGAGGCCGAGGTATTGAAGACGAAGGACAGGAGCAGGAAGCGGTGCATAGTACCCATGATCAATGCCAGGAAGCATGGAAGACCGTAGAGAGCTGTGGTGTGATGGAAAGCGGCTACCTCAAGTACAGATATGTCGACTATCACTAATTAGGGTTTTGGTTATTGTTGGGACAGGCCCACAGTGTTGTAATGGAAAGACCTTCGGGTTGCCTATAAAAGGATGTATTTTTGTATTGTAAAGGGTTAGACGGTTAGACAATGGTTGATTGATATAGATAATAAGGATAATATAGACTGTTGTAAAAGCCAAGCTCTGGTTCTGTTATTATCTGTAGCAATCTTACTGTAACCAGTAGCTGGTTTATAAAGCATGCATGTGACAATCTGCAGGGATCGATGGAGAGGGAAGAGTATATTGTAAGAGAGAAAATATAGAGATAGAAAGAGAGAAGAGATCTAGGAGAGAAGGGCTCCAAGCTGTGTGCGGAGTTACCCGAAAGATCTCTAGATGCATATGCAGTGCAGCATAACTGTGTTTACCTTCCCCTGAGCTATAATAGAGAAACACAGTTCTGTGGACGTAACTCCCATCCTGGGGGTGAACCATGTAAAACCTACATGTTATGTGTTGGATGCATGTGACTGTATTTGTTTACTGTTACTTATTATTTTGTGCAAGGACTTTGTTACAGTAAATGTATGTATGCGTTATTCAGTTCACAGCAACATAGAAGGATAAACATAAGTTGAAGTCTTTGATGTGTTGTATGCGGGTTCATTTATGCTTTCCTTAAACAGTCATTTAGTTGCAATATAAACAGTCTTGTATGTTGAGTCTTTCACGTCGACACGAGCAATGCTATGTGCTCTAAGCCGCAGAGGTAGGGTATCGCAGAGAGGTGATACCGCACCAGTAGAGGAGCTGTAGTGCACGATACCGCAGGTTGAGGACTTAACGTTGGGCAGGAGCTGCGTGTCACACGATGCGTGGTGATGCGGTAAGGTTGGAGATATTGTGGGTAAGTGGAAGTTGCGCGACGTGGGAAGGGACTGCGCGACTTGCGCAAGGATAGATGTCTCACAACTAGAAGAGCTACGAGTAGAGGAGATAGCGTGACGCACAGATATAAAGGCCTTGCGGCTAGCAGAGCGGTGAGTAGCAAGTAGGATGCGCAGAACCTGGTCCAAGACGCTTGAGTCCTTGGCCAACCCATTAGAATCACTTCGGGTGAGACTTCAGGCTGCTTGCGGTCTGTTGCAGAAAGGGCCAGTGAGCTAGGGGTGTTGTTGGTTAATGAAAGTAAACCTGGGTCTGCCCATGATAAACCAACATGGTTCCTAGGTCAAGCGCTTCACCCACCACTTGCACCTTGATTGGTGGAACTGGGATTGGTATCTCACTTTGTCTCTCTTATCAAGTGTTAGGTAAATCTTATGACTCAGTTATATGGGGTGTATAATCTAATGTGGTTCTAATCTCTTTAACAAATTTGTAGAGCACCGTCAGTAAATCAGTAGCACTTCCTATGAGCTCCATCTGTCACTCATCTATTTTCTTGAAACTTCCTTGCACAACTTTTTCCAATGCTTTTTCCAGTGCTTCGGTCAAAAGTGTAAAATATTCACCATCAAGGTTGATAGCATTTAGTGTTTTGTCATCCTTTATTTTCTTATTCCTTGGATTGACCTAATCTATGTCAGTCTGTTTTCTCTTCTCTTCGATGACTAGATCTGTTAGATTTCTACTTGAATCATTCTGGGGATGGTTGGGATCTTGTGTTTCTGCCTGTGGGTACCGTCCCCGATATGCATCCTTCTGCAATGGTGGATTTTCTTGTCCTAGGTATTCATATGCATTTAATTGGTCATCTAGAATAGGAACATGCCATTATTTCAACCAATCTTGGATGATGGCCTCAACTTATTATTCGGTCAACAAAATATGTGTCGTCAATAATTGGCATTGCTGGTCTTTTCGCAGTTGTAACAAAATACGATGTGATTTAATCTAAAAATTGATAATTTGGTGAAACCATTGAATTCTTCTGTCCATAAGTATCACCTTCTTCTTCACCTGGTGTCGTAGGGCCTCTACACGCATAACAAATTCCATGTTGTTATCTCGTTGTCTATATTTCCTATCCTTGTCCAAAAAAAAATTATGCGAATTCGGTTACATGTTCTTGAACCTTGATTTGTCTCTTTTCAATTATTTGTCTTAAGAATTTGACTTTGTCATGGAATAAATTCATTTTCTTAAAATACAAAACAATCCCATTATCATAAGCCTCCTTCAGGAGGATTTTTAAATGATTTTGATATTCTTCCAAAGTTTTGGATAATATGAGGATACCATCAATATAGACTATGAGCGAGTCCATGTGTGCTTGAAGATATCTTCCATTACTTTATGAAATTGAGATGGAAAATTATTAATTCTAGAATGAGTAAATGTCCACTCATAATGTCCATGAGGTACTACAAAAGTAGTTTTAAATTGGTCTTCTAGAGCTATGCAAACTTGCCAAAATCCACTCTTGAGATCAAACTTTTAGAAGACTTTGCTCCCTGTAATCCTTTTTATGAGGTCGTATTTGTTAGGTATTGGATACATGTTCCAATCAAGCACATCATTGATTGGCTTATATTTTATAACCATCCTTATAGATTGCCTCACCTGTTCAGAATGTTTGTTCACATAAAATCTGTAATAGCTCCATGGGTTGTTTGAAGGAACTATCAAGCCTTTATTTAGTAGATCTTGGATCTCTTTTTTACAATAGGCTTGCGTTTCCCTAGGCATAGGCACTGCATTTGAGTAACCATGAGTACCTTTTAATTATGGCTTTAAAGGTAGGAAAACTATATGTTTCTTTTTGTGCCAGGAAACGTTGGGGGATTCTGAGCATTCTTATTTCTTATATTTTGATTCTATCTCCTCTTTTATCCTTTTCCATTTAGGAGATTATAGCTGGTCTTCAATTCTCATGCTTTTCATATGTTCTTTTATGTTTAGGATATAGATTTCTTTAGCAATCAATTTTTCTCGGTACAGACTGATATTATGCACCATATTCGATATTTTAGGAGTAGAAATTAATGGGACAAATATCAGAGTATCTAGAGGATCAATGGTCATATAATAACATGTTTTTCCTTGGTATGTACATGATCCATGAGGCTCTACTGTCTTAAAAAATGGCGTTCCCAATATACTTTATTCAATTTCATCAACATAAACCTAACATCCAATCTATATTGGTTAAGGAATACAGTGGCCTTAGGGACTTCAACGTTAACTAAAGGGTCTACTCCTACTGTATGAAGCCTTTTATATGTAACTATCCAATATTTAGCAGGAATCCTATTTATTTTAAGCACATTTATATCTGATCCTGAATCCATCAATACTGGGATAGTAAAATAATAATCTTTGATTTTTTATATTCAGAGCTACTGTGTATCTCCATACCATTTATTGACACTCTTATTTCATCTAGTGGTCCTACTGTGAGCTCTAATCCTTTGTTTCCTTTAAACACACTATGTTTTGTTTCCTTATAATATAGCTTTATCAGATTGTTGAGATACTCTAGATGAGAATCAGTCATCAATTTTTTACTATGCATCTATACATATAGGCCTCTCATGGTTGCACTATTCCAATTTAATTGCTTATGAATTTATTTTCTATCTCCCTTGGTTTTTGAAAATATTTATAGAGGATGAGGAAAGTTCACCACACTAGCTGGGCAAACTCTAAGGATTGACAAGAGAATGACATGATGGAAAAGTAATGTATGAATTGTTATGGACATGTCATGATTGTCTAAGCAGAGGGTGAGAGCATAAATATGGAGACTTTAATGTAGTTTGAGATGCTAGACGTACTCAGGCATCTTATGAATTTAGAGATAAATAGAACATATCTTAAGGATTTTTTAATTCCTTAAGATCTTGTTTGTTATATGGATTTATTTTTGTGTTATACATTAATATTGATAACTTATTCTTCCATATGGACTATTTTTCTCTAAAATTTACTTATCACTTCGAATGCCTAGACCACCTTTTAAATTATCCAAAGATCCATTTCAATTTGGAAATGATCTTCTTAAGTTGAAACATAAGATAATCCAAGAATATTTTTCTATTTGAGGATGATCTTATAATCTATGCCACCTTTGAAATGATCCAAGGAGTTGGGGTATAATTGGATTCACACGAGAGAGGAATATCTTTGCTTAATGGATATCATTCTAGAATATCAACATTTTTTACTTAGTAGATATCATTCTAGAGTATCAAAGTTTCTTGATTATCAGTATGAATTGACAACATTTTCTGAATTCTTTCTTTAGATGTTTATAAAATTTTAACGCTATCGTTAATTATTTTTATGCAAGAAAATGTATATGATATTACTTTGAAAGATTATTATTGAAAATATATTTTCAAGAAACCAAAACAAATGTGGGTGAAAGTTTATTTTTGAAAATGTATTATTTTAAAAAAAATTCAGATATTTCAACAAATCAATAAGAATTAAATCAATATAACTAAGACATGAGAAATAACATAAATGTGACATAGGAAACGAGTAGAAAAATATGATTGTTCTTAGAAAAAGCAAAGTTAAATTTATTCACAGAGAAACATGTGAATACACAACTAAGATCTATAACAGCCATAAAACTGCATTTTAAAAAAGAAAACATGTGAATACACAACTAAGATCTAAAACGGCCATAAAACTGCATTTAACTATTAAATATACATAGTTGTTACAGATACGATCATGCCGCCTCCATCACCCTTCAATTCAATCCACCAACGGGTTGATGGATTAAACATATAAGTGATGTGCTTCGAATGAGGGATGATACCACAAGTGCTTACAAAAATGCACTGGGTAGTGTGCGCTATGAAGTAATTAGGATGTTTCCCAAGAAAATGCACATTAGTCCAAACATTCTTCTCACGATCATACTTCATCTGATGTTGTCCCTTGAACACGTACAAATTTCTAGAACAAGAAGATGACACACTTTTTCTCCATACACTTTCATTGAAGCATCTTATAACTTCTCACTTTCTCCACTTTCCCACACATGGATCGAAAATTTTTCCACTTCTGCCAGATCTTCCTCATAACACCATGAATTCACCTTGCATAAAAACACCATGGAATCATGTACCTTGCAGTGGTTGGTTCATAGGAGGTATAATTTCCCACATGTCCTCCTCCACGTTATAAGTTTCTGCAGCCGTGAGAGGGTTGCAACTTTCATCGATCCCGCTAGCGACGTAGACAAGTCCATTGGAAGAAGAGGAAGAACAGGAAAAGAAGGATCGAGCAGTAGGCATGCCAGCTCCGCACCTCCATATCACCTTCTCAAAGTCATAAATGTATACAATATTCATAGTCACATTGGTTGGAATGGATCTGGCTCTAGATCTGGTTATGAGAACCAGCTTCTGATTCACAGCAATGCACTGAGACTGTTCTAATATTCCTGAAAAGTGGGGATCATCAATGGGAGTATTTAGCCTTTTCCATGTATCTTTCAAAGGGTCATATATCGTTATTACAAAGATTGACCTGCTCATCTTCGAATCCTTTTTATAGATGAGTGTTGAACACCTGTATAGAAAGATCTAGCTAGCAAGAGAGAAAACATAGCTTGCACAACAGAAAAATAATGAAAAACAGAAAGAATGAATGAATAATTATGTGTTGATATGTGAGAAATAGTACAACACATAATATCTATCCTAATTAGCAAAAATGAGGAAACATGCCATAGTGGTGGTCTACATAGATCTGATGCTTGTCGTTATTTACGAAGTGAACTGACACCAAGGTCATCAGTTACATAGGTAACTGAGCCTGCATGGGTCTCCAACACCCCCCTGAACACTACTATGGGGTAATAAAGAAAGGGCCCTAGCAACTAAGGCCATAATAGGTCACCCAAAAACAATGCAACTAATGAAAACTTAAATAAGATGAGGAAAGAGGTAAAACCACATGGGAAAAACCCCCCATCAAGATACAATGTAGCAAAAGAAGAAAAATACAGTTGTTAGGAAATAGTGTCCTTCACTCCAAGACAATTGCACATGGAGTGGAACTTCTACAAAGTGAAGCTCTTGGTGAATATATCGACAATATGTTCAGTTGAAGGACATAATTTCAAGTCGATGATCCACTCGTGCACCAAATATGTGATGTAGTGAATGTGGATCTCTATGTTATTCGTCTGCTGCCTCTGTACTGGATCTCTATAGAAATTTAGAGTGCTCTGGTTGTCACACCAGATGACATTAGGCTAGTGGAACTGGATTCACAACTCAGTGATAAAATATTGTAGCCACAAAGCCTGAGCAATTATGTTGACTACCCCTCTGTAGTTGGACTCGGATGAAGATAGATAAATAGCATCTTGTTTCTTACTCGACCAACATGGACCCTAAACCTAGACTGAGTGAGTACCCATATGTGGACTTGTAATCAATGTTATTTCCATACCAGTCGAAATCATTGAATCCTATGAAATCCAATGCAGAATTTACTTCATAGTGAATCCCAAAGGTGATGGTGCCCTGTACGTATCGAAGGATCTGCTTGGAATCCTTCCAATGTAGCTCATGTGGCTCCTGCATTAACTGAGAGACTTCCCCAACTGCATATGAGAGGTATGGTATATAGTGTGTAAGATAAAACAAGCTCCACACTAGTTGTCTGTAGAGAGTGTTTTCAACTAATGGAGTGTCCCCACCATCCTCAAGTTTGACCTCAGATAGGAAAAGAGTCGATGCATACTTGCAGTCTATCATATGCAATCGCTTTAGAAGATCTTGAGCATACTTGGCCTAAGATAGTTTGATTCCTAAGGAATCATGACTGATTTCAAGACAAAGGAAGAAATGTAATGGACCCATGTTTGTCATCAAAATCCTATCATGCAGAATCCTCTTGACTACAGCAAATGCTGAAGTTGAGCAGCCAGTGATCAACAAATCATCCACATATAAAACTAGTCGCAAAAGTGAGTCAGCTGTCCTATTCATGTATACATTCGGATCTGAATTACACCGTACAAATTTTTGGGACAATAGGTAGGAGTCCATCTTGGCGTACCATGCTCTCGGGGCTTGCTTAAAGCCGTAGAGAGACTTCTTTAGTCTGCAAACCAAGGATGAATCTTGTATAAACCCTTGTGGTTTCTCCATGTAGATCTCATCATAGAGATCACTGTGAATAAATGCATTCTTTACATCCATCTGATGGACTTCTCACCTCCTGGTTGTAGCAATGACAAGTTACAATTGAATGGAATCCATATTTTCTACTGGAAAAAAAGTCGCATCATAGTCTAACCCATGAACCTATTGAAAACCTTTGGAAACTAGCCTGGCTTTGTATCTATTGATCTATTCGCCTACTACCTTCTTGGTCCTGTAGACCCATCTGCATCTGATAATCTTCCTGTTTGAAGGAATTGGCACCAGATCCCAATTCTGGTTCTCAAGGAGAGAGTTGTACGCATCCTGCATAGCAACTTCCCAGAGGGGATTCCCTGCATCCTTTGCATAGGCTCGTAGGTCTGAAGATAGATCCATGTAATAATGCATTGGAATCATTGGTTTGATAGCTATGAGTGCATGAGAAGGCTCCTCAAACTGGAACTGCATCCTCCTTGGATCAAACGGATCCCCCACAAGGTCACTTACATCCTGTGGAGTTGTCTGTGCATATATCTCTCTTAATCTCGTTGTTCTCTCAGGGGAGAAAAGATGTGGATTAGTGTATTCATGCTCATGTTCTCCTTCATATTCGAAACTCAATTCTGAATCATGATCTGAAAGAGTGCACTCATCATCACATATGTTTGGTGTAGGTAGAGGAACAAAAATATATACATGTGACTCCAATGGTGCATGCAAGGGGATTTCCTCAAACTAGAGACTTCTCTCAATAAAGAGCTTGTATGTAGAGGGATCAATCAACCTGTAACCCTTAAAATCGTCACAATATACCATGAAGATGCATGCAATGCTCTAAGGATCTGATGCTTTCCTCTTTTCAGAGGGTATGCAGGCCCATACACGTGATCCAAATATTCAGAAGTGGGTAAATTTTTGGTTTTCAAACGCTCCATGCCTCAAAAGGAGTCATGTCCTTGACATATCTATGAGGATATATGTTTTGTATGTAGTTGGAATAGTTAAGTGCCTCAACCCATAGTTTAGAAGGAAGAGACCTTACATGCAACATGCAAGAGGCCATCTCTTTGAGGGATTTGTTCTTCTGCTCAGCCACTCCGTTCTGTTGTCAAGTGTATGGTAATGTATGTTGCAATTGTATACCTCCCTATGAAAAAAGATCTTGAACATTCATGTTCATATATTCCCCCCCATTGTCTGTGCGGAGGATTTTGATCTTTCTTGTAGAATGATTCTCTGCAAGTGCTTTGAATTCTTTGAGATGCTCAAAAACTTTGGATTTCTACCTAAGAAAATACACCCAAGTATATCGTGAGAAATCATCAATAAATGTAAGCACGTACCTCACCTTGTTAAAGGATGGGTGAAGAAAGGGTCCCATCATATCACTATGGATGAGCTCCAAGGGAGAGGAGGCCCTCTGAGCCTTCTCTTTTTCAAACTTCTCTTGAATATGCCAAGAACACATCCTTGACAAATGCCTTTGGAAAAATGAATGTTTTGCAAGCCAATGATCATTCCCTACTTGTAGAGTTGGTGCATGTATCTGAAATTAAGATGACCAAATATTTTGTGCCAGAACCTACTACTATCATCAGCATGTGCAAATAATAAGGCAAAAATCTGGTTCAATGAATTCAGAAAAGGTGTAAAGCCTAGATCTATTATTTACCTCACCAGTGCCAACTTTAGAGTTGATTTGTATCTCAAACTTATTCATAGCATCAGGAGTGAATTCAACTCTCTTTCTGGTGCCAGAATGTGTAATCTGATAGATGGAGATAATATTCACCGAGAGTTTTGGAACATGTAACACATCCTCAAAGCTACCATGATTGAGTTCAATTTTTCCCTTATAGGTGATATCAACAGGAGAATCATTCCCCATGAGTATAGGAGGACCTTTGCATGCATCCAATGAAGAGAAGAATTACTTGGTCACAGCCATGTGGTGAGATGCATTTGAATCTACAATACATGCATAAGGAGATGAATTAATGGAAATAAAAGTATGGCTAGAGTTACCTTTCCCAGGAGAATGATCTTTAGGCCTCTTCTTGGCTCCCTATGGAATGTGATCCCCAAGGTTGTACTTCTGAAGTATCCATGCCATATGATCTATCTACTTCTTCATGCATGAGGATTCTGGATGGAATCTTTTATGACAATATGTGCATTTCTCTAATTTCTTCCCTTTTTCACCTTTGGATCTGAAGGAATCATTGAAGGGTTTGGTGTTCCCTTCCTTATTTGGATTTGCATGTTCCTTTCCTTTATATTTGGGTTTAGATATATGTTTTGGGTTATGAATGCCATCGTGCATAGAAAAATCATGTGCCTTAGAGCCCTTGATTTTTCCCATACTGGTGAGCTTGTATTGTTCCTGAGACATAGATTCAATAAAAGTGTCAATAGTGGGCATGGTCCAATTCTTACCGGAGTTGAGCCTGAATGAATGAAATGTGGAGACAAAAATAGAGTATCCCAGTCCAATATTGGTGAGGATGGGTAGAACCATCCATTTTTCCTCCTTAGATTTATCAACCCCGCAACCCTTGAGTTGCAACAGTAAATATCTGTATCTTGTGAAGAAATCCTATATATTGTCGAATCTTTGTGGATCCAAAGAGATCATATTCACTTCAATCATGTGGCCTTTCATCTCATCTTGTTTTCCAAAGAGTGCTTTCATGGTGGTCCAAACTTCATTGGGAGTTTTGCAAGAAAAAATATGGAAAAGCAGCTCAAGAGAGATGTTCATGAAGAGGGCTTTGTAGGCCTCATCCATCCAATTGAGGGATTTGTAATTTTATATGGCTACTTATTGAAGCCTCGTGGTGTGTATGTGTCTGAAAAGGGGGACAAGGCTCACAATAAAGGGGAAAGACTGAAAGGATTTGAAAGGTCCTATGCAAGGACAGTCCTATCCCCATCCTATTTGGTATGGTGATCTCTCATGGATATAACTAGCCTCCACTGGAACTTATGGATTTGATCCTTGTGGGATCTGTTTCTTAGTGAAGGAAAACTAGATGGATAAGAAAGTAAAAGGGAAAACTAATCTAATAGTGAAATAAAGGTAAACTAAATCTATATTACTCTAATAAATTTGATTGGTTTGTTCACAAGTTAACTCAAGATGTAAGACCGAGAAGCATCTAATCATATCGACATACATGCAAACTAGATCATTTACTCATCAATTCAACTTACTATTATCCAATGAAAATTGACTAACAGTAATTCAAATATTAGCACATTCGATGTTAACATGTAGATAACATGTTAATTGAAAAATCATATGTCAAACTTACTATAAGATCATTTGCAGAAATAGATAAAGATATCAATAGAATAAACTCTCTTAAAACTTTATCAATGCATAAATCGTTAGCAAAGATAAATCAAGGCTATAAACATACGCACTTATTGATTGCAAAATATAGACAGTAACAGTGATTCATCTGAAAGAGGAAAAATCATTATTTGTCAAGAAAAAATAATCAAATAACAAGGACAGAGATATGAAAGAATATCATCACTGTATCAAATAAAGCTTGTAAAAAATTACAAAACCTCAAAAAAAAAGTATCTCCAATATATAGTCCTGATTTTTCCCTTCCCCAAAAGTCCCTAATATATGCGAAGTATACCCCTTAAATAATTATTACAAAGAATAGATCTCCATTAAATTGGGATCAAAAAATGTAAATAAACTAATATCCCAGGAAATCCCGCCATCTGTTCCAAACCCCTAACAATTCCTCAATGTTGGTATAGTTAGCTGATTCGAACCCAAGTTGGACATCACATTTATAGTTCTCTATTTCATTTTTAGCTAACATGTGCCATATTTGGAGGTAAATGTGGATCTTTCCCTCAAGAGAAATAGGTTGTCGGATTAGCTAATCCACATCTTCAATGCTAACATGATCAAGTGCTTGAATCTTCTCCTTGGCTTCATCCCATCGTCATTCAACCTGCTTGATCATCAACCTTGGGGAACAAGCATTCTCAATGAGATCTACTGTGGGAAAACCCAAGGTTTAGATTATGCTATCAACATCATACCACCTTCTTCCAAACATATCCTGTGCCTTTTTTATAGTATCCCCAATCATCTCATTTAGGTTGAGCCAAGCCTACAGTACAGTTCTAATCTTATTTAATTGAAAATTGCTAAGGGTGATGATGTTTTCTGGTTTATCTTTCATATATCTTTTCCAATCTAGAATGTTTTCATCAGCCTTAGAAGCTTGCTCTCTCTTTTCTACTTGATCTTCAAGGACAACATACATGTTACCAAAAGCAGTATGAGTTTCAAAAATATCATCCAGAGTTTGGAAAAGCTCACTTATCAGTACATAATGTTCCTGATTAGTCCTGATGGCTAATTCCTTGAAATCCTGTGTGTAAACCTAGAAAACATAGAAGAAGCTGCCCTGTAATTCGAAATAGTAAAAATGGTAAAGAAACCATAAAAACCATTCTATATATAGATTTTTCACGGGTCAAATTAGGACCATAGGATTAAAATAAATGGACGATGGAGATTGATTCATGCTTGATGTGGGATCATAATGCAAGATTCAAATTTTATTAATCATCCCGCAATTTGCATTCTGTCATTTGTGGGATGCAGGATACCAAAAGTACCGACATTTTATTCACTCTCTTCCATAATCCGCATCTCGCAATTTGTAGGTTGCGGGATCACACAACAAAAGGAAGTCAATCAAATTGTTCCTGCAATCCGTATCCCACCATTTGCGGGATGCGGATAGCAGTATAACACAATGTCACTTTACAAAAATGTTCCTGGTATCCCACATCCCACAAATTTTGGGATGTGGGTTATGCGATGACAAACTCACAAACAAGAAACTTCAAGCTCCCGCAATCTGCATTCCACAATTACAGGATGCAGGATGCGTACTGAAACAAATTCTAATAGAAGATAGTCTTCTTTGACTCGCCAAAAGCACACAAATCATGCATAAATTCCAAAATTTTGACTAAGTTAAATAAAAGAAACCATGACAAATATTATGGGGACCTCAAAATGATTCAAGGAATTCAAACAGTTAACTTTGTATGTGTAATTCGGGCTCCCGTGTTTTGAATAAAATGGGATCTGTTGTACCTACAACATGTTGAAGCCTCATGGTGTGTATGTGGCTAAAAAGGGGACAAGGCTCACAACAGAGGGGGAAAACCCAAACTGAAAGGATTCGAAAGGTTCTACGCAAGGATATTCCTATCCCCAGCCTGTTTGGTGTGTTGATCTCCCACAGATATAACTGACCTCCACTGGCACTTATGGATTTTCTCCTTGAGGGATCTGTTTCCCATTGAAGGAAAATTGGATGGATAAGAAATTCAACGGGAAACCTAATCTAACTGTGATAGAAAGGTAAACTAAATCTATATTACTCTAATAAAGGTGATTGATTTGTTCACAAGTTAACTCAAGATGTAAGACAGATAAGCATTTAATGAGATCAACATACATGCAAACCAGATCATTTACTCATCAATTCAACTTACTATTATCCAATGAAAATTGAATAACAGTAATTCAAATATTAGCACATTCGATGTTAACATGTAGATAACATATTAATTGAAAAATCAACATATATGTCAAACTTATTGTAAGATCATTTTCAGAAATAGATAAATATTTCAATAGAATAAACTCTCTTAAAACTTTTTCAATGCATAAATCGTTAGCAGAGATAAATCAAGGCTATAAACATATGCACTTATTGATTGCAAAATATAGACAGTAATAGTGATTCATCTGAAACAGGAAAAATCATTATTTGTCAAGAAAACTTAATAAAATAAAAAGAGTAGAGATATGAAATAATATCAACATTGTATTAAAGAAAGCTTGTAAAAATTTACAAAACCTCAAAAAAAAGTATCTCCAATCTCTCGTCCCGATTTCTCCCTTCCCCAAAATTCCCTAACACATGCAAAGTCTACCCCTTAAATAATTATTACAAAGAATAGATCTCCATCAAATTTGGATTGAAAAATATAAATAAACTAATATCCTAGGAAATATCACCATCTGTTCCAAATCCCTAACAATTTCTCAATGTTGGGATAGTTAGCTGATTCGAACCCAAGTTGGACATCAAATTTATAGTTCTCTATTTCATTTTTATCCAACTTGTGCCAGATGTGAAGGTAAATGTGGATCTTTCCCTCAAGAGCAAGAGGTTGTCGTATTAGTTGATCCACATCTTCAATGCTAACACGATCAAGTACCTAAATCTTCTCCTTGGCTTCATCTCATCGTCGTTCAACCTACTCGATCATCAATATTCGCAGAAAAACATTCTCAATGAGATCTACTATGGGAAAACCCAAGGTTTCCATTATGCTATCAATAGCATACCACCTTCTTCCACACATAGCCTGTGGCTTTTTGATGGTATCCTCAATCATCTCATTCAAGTTTAGCCAAGCCTACAGTACAGTTCTAATCTTCTTTAATTGAAAATTGCTAAGGGTGATGATGTTTTCTGGTTTATCTTTCATATATCTTTTCCAATCTAGAATTTTTTCATCATCCTTAGAAGCTTGCTCTCTCTTTTCTACTTGATCTTCAAGGACAATATAAATGTTACCAAAAGCAGTATGAGTTTCAAAAATATCATCCAGAGTTTGGAAAAGTTCACTTATCAGTACATAATGTTCCTGATTAGTCCTGATGGCTAATTCCTTGAACTCCTATGTGTAAACCTAGAAAACATAGAAGAAGCTGCCCTGTAATTCGAAATAGTAAAAATGGTAAAGAAACCTAAAAACCATTCTATATATAGATTTTTCACGGGTCAAATTAGGACCATAGGATTAAAATAAATGGATGATGGAGATTGATTCATGCTTGATGTGGGATCATAATGCAAGATTCAAATTTTATTAATCATCCCGCAATCTGCATTCTGTCATTTGTGGGATGCAGGATACCAAAAGTACCGATGTTTTATTCACTCTCTTCCACAATCCGCATCCCACAATTTGTAGGTTGCGGGATCACACAACAAAAGTAAGTCAATCAAATTGTTCCTGCAATCCACATCCCGCCATTTGCGGGCTACGGGTAGCAGTATAACACAATTTCACTTTACAAAAATGTTCTCGGTATCCACATCCCACAAATTTTGGGATGCGGGTTATGCGATGACAAACTCACAAACAAGAAACTTCAAGCTCCCGCAATCTGCAGTCCACAATTACGGGATACAGGATGCGTACTGAAACAAATTCTAATAGAAGATAGTCTTCTTTGACTCGCCAAAAGCACACAAATCATGCATAAATTCCAAAAATTTGACTAAGTTAAATCAAAGAAACCATGACAAATATTATGGGGACCTCAAAATGATTCAAGGAATTCAAATGGTTAACTTTGTATGTGTAATTGGGGATCCCGTGTTTTGAATAAAATGGGATCTGCTGTACCTACAACATGTTGAAGCCTCATGGTGTGTATGTGGCTAAAAAGGGGACAAGGCTCACAACAGAGGGGGAAAACCCAGACTGAAAGGCTTCGAAAGGTCCTACGCAAGGATATTCCTATCCCCATCCTATTTGGTGTGTTGATCTCCCATAGATATAACTGACCTCCATTGGCACTTATGGATTTTCTCCTTGAGGGATCTATTTCCCATTGAAGGAAAATTGGATGGATAAGAAAGTCAATGGGAAACCTAATCTAATTGTGATAGAAAGGTAAACTAAATCTATATTTCTCTAATAAAGGTGATTGGTTTATTCACAAGTTAACTCAAGATGTAAGACAGATAAGCATTTAATGAGATCAACATACATGCAAACCAGATCATTTACTCATCAATTAAACTTACTATTATCCAATGAAAATTGAATAACAGTAATTCAAATATTAGCACATTCGATGTTAACATGTAGATAACATGTTAATTGAAAAATCAACATATATGTCAAACTTATTGTAAGATCATTCGCAGAAATAGATAAATATTTCAATAGAATAAACTATCTTAAAACTTTTTCAATGCATAAATCGTTGGCAAAGATAAATCAAGGCTATAAACCTATGCACTTATTGATTGCAAAATATAGATAGTAATAGTGATTCATCTGAAACAGGAAAAATCATTATTTGTCAAGAAAACTTAATAAAATAAAAAGAGCAGAGATATGAAATAATATCATCACTGTATTAAAGAAAACTTGTAAAAATTTACAAAACTCAAAAAAAATTATCTCCAATCTCTCGTCCTGATTTCTCCCTTCCCCAAAATTCCGTAGCACGTGCAAAGTATACCCCTTAAATAATTATTACAAAGAATAGATCTCCATCAAATTTGGATCGAAAAATATAAATAAACTAATATCCCAGGAAATGTCACCATCTGTTCCAAATCCCTAACAATTTCTCAATGTTGGGATAGTTAGCTGATTCGAACCCAAGTTGGACATCAAATTTATAGTTCTCTATTTCATTTTTATCCAACTTGTGCCAGATTTGAAGGTAAATGTGGATCTTGCCCTCAAGAGCAAGAGGTTGTCGGATTAGTTGATCCACATCTTCAATGCTAACACGATCAAGTGCCTAAATCTTCTCCTTGGCTTCATCTCGTCGTCGTTCAACCTGCTCGATCATCAATCTTCGTAGACAAACGTTCTCAATGAGATATACTATGGGAAAACCCAAGGTTTCCATTATGCTATCAATAGCATACCACCTTCTTCCACACATATCCTGTGGCTTTTTGATAGTATCCTCAATCATCTCATTCAGGTTTAGCCAAGTCTGCAGTACAGTTCTAAGTTCTAATCTTCTTTAATTGAAAACTGCTAAGGGTGATGATGTTTTCTGGTTTATCTTTCATATATCTTTGCCAATCCAGAATGTTGTCATAAGCCTTAGAAGCTTGCTCTCTCTTTTATACTTAATCTTCAGTGACAACATACATCTTACCAAAAGCAGTATGATGTTCTTGATGGCTAATTCCTTAAACTCCTATTGTGTAAACCTAGAAAATGTAGAAGAAATTTCACGGTAATTAGAAATAGTAAAAATGGTAAAGAAACTGTAAAAACCATTCTATATATAGATTTTTCGCATGTCAAATTAGGACCCTAGGATTAAAATAAATGGACTGTGGAGATTGATTCCTACGGGATGCAGGATCATAATGCAAGAATAAAATTTTATTAATGATCCTACAATCCGCATTCCACCATTTGTGGGATGCAGGATGCAGGATGTGGGATACCAAAAGTACCGACGTTTTATTCACTATCTTCTGCAATCTGCATCCCGCAATTTGCGGGTTGTGAGTTGCGGGATCACACAACAAAAGTAAGTCAATCAAATTGTTCCCGCAATCTGCATCCTGCCATGTGCGGGTTGCGGGTAGTGGGATAACACACTTTAATTTACAAAAATGTTCCTGCATCCCACATCCTGCAAATTTCGGGATGCGGGTTGCGGGATGAAAAACTCACAAACAAGAAACTTCAAGCTCCCGCAATATGTATTCCACAATTGTGGGATGCGATATGCAGACTGAAAAAATTCTAACAGAAGATAGTCTTCTGAGACTCACCAAAAGCACACAAATCATGCATAAATTCCAAAAAATCAACTAAGTTAAATCAAATAAACCATGATAAATATTATGAGGACCTCAAAACAATTCAACGAATTCAAATAGCTACCTTTGTATGTGTAATTGGGGCTCCCATGTTTTGATTTACATGGGATCTGTTGTACCTACAAAAAATGGTGACTGGCTGGGAAGAACCAGTTTTCTCTGTAAACGAATAGCTCTTTTGGATATAAAACATGTCAGTGATAGAATGATAACATGAAACTTATAGAAAATTCTTACATGAGGATGCAACCAACGAGGATTATCAAAATATGATTCGTACATTCCTACTCATGATCAAATTAAAGATGATGCAAATTTGATTTAGGGCATGAAGGATAGCAAGGATCTCTTATCATCAAGCAAGCACAAGCACACAGTTTAAGTTGAACCTGAAATAAAACCTAGGCATATTCTGGATTTCGAACATGAGTCAACAAGATCTTCCCTTTTTTTTGTTTTTTTTAGAGAATTGAAATACTTTACCAACATAAGACCACTACCCCGATATGGTAATCAGCGTCGTTCACAAAACTGATTTGGAAACTGAACAAGCCAGCTCGATAAGGAGACTTCTTGTCTTCCAGCTGTGACACTTAAAGCAACTATCATGGCCTGGGAACCATCTAATGATAATTTCAGTCCAAAGTCAAATTCATGATCATGGCAGGGCTGGCTTGTGATAATACCCCCCTATTCTTATGTAAGATAATTATCTTACAAAAACAACAAGAATTTTATTTGCATATGGAGTGCAAGACACTACCATGGCTTGGTATCCATATAACAGTAGTTTTACTCACTGATGCTTTGTAGATCATGAATGGGATGACCTGTAATAAGATATCCCATCTTCTAGGAGTACTGAAAGCCATCCCCCCGATTTCATGGAAATGATGTCATTCTGCCAAGCATCTATGAACCTAATGGGCCGTCTTGTGATGAGACCCCCCATCCTGCAATCCATAACACAAATATTTTCCTCCTTTTTTTTAAATACTATGATAGAATCCAGAAATGTTATATTTTTAAAATTAAGCTAGCATATCATTAGGATATTTAACTGAAAGAACAACAATCAAACACAAGAGACAATGAACACAGTGTTTTTCCTCAGGGAAACCATAAATGGAGAAAAACCCGCAACTTCCTCAGAGATAGAATCAGCACCAAAATTGAAACCCCAAAACAATAACATGATCTCCCGACAGTAGTAACCTCTTTCTTCCTTGCCCCAGTGTCTTTCTCTTCCTCGGTTATGCGCTACAACTAAGTGTGAGTGAGTGTGTGATAAATAGAGAGGCTAGATCTCTATTTATACCAATTCCTGACTTGACTAAACCCAACTAGGGTCGACTTCACTAGGTGAGTCTAATAACCCTAGTGCCTCAGAACTACATGGACTTTAACCCTTAGACAATAGGAGGGTTACCCACCTTGACTTGAAATGACTTGTTTACATTATAGAAACTCCCGATAGGAACCTAGAGGCATGACATGACTCAAGTACATTACAAATACATCCCAGAATAAACATCGGATTACAATACATAAGAAATACAAGTGAAAACATTTTGAAGTTACAATTACATAAACACTCCCTTTTAACTAGAAGGTATTCTCTTGACACAATTTATCAGCACAAGTCTTCTTCTCTGTATCATCTGGATCATCATCGAGTCCTTGTCATATTCACCCTCAAGTCATCTCTATCTTCAAGTCACCTTCATCTTCAAGTCATATTCACCTAGATCTGGATCATCACTCGATCTGGATCATCATCACTGGATCTGGATCATCCCTCGATCCGGATCATCTATGTAGCATCATCTCTGGATCTGGATCATCCCTCAATCTATACATCTATGCTGGATCATCATCACTAGATCATCATGGGTGCTATCTCATGATTCTTCTCATCATAGGAAGTTCTGCAAAACCATCCCTTTTTCATGCTGGTTGCAGGCCTAGCCTCCATGTAGGTCTTCTTCAGCACTTATATCTGATCCTAAGTTAGAATGGCCTGCCCAGCACTTATATCTGATCATGTAGGAACCAATCCTATAATCATATCAGAAAGGCACGCCCAGCACTCACATCTAACCATGTGGGAACCAATCCCACAACCCTGTCAAAAAGGCCCAGCACTCACATCTGACCATAAGAGGAACAAATCCAACATTCATGTCAGAAAGGCTCTGCACTTACATTCGACACATGCGAGGAACCAATCCAACATACATGTTAGAAAAGGCTCTGCACTTACATTCAACACATGTGAGGAACCAATCCAACATACATGTTCGAAAGGGCTCTGCACTTACATTCGACACATGCAAGGAACCAATCCAACATACATGTTCGAAAGGGCTCTACACTTACATTTGACACATGCGAGGAACCAATCCAACATACATGTTCAAAAGGGATTTGCACTTACATCTGCACATGCGAGGAACCAATCTAGCATGCATGTCAAAAGGGCTTGCACTCACATCTAATCATGTAAGACTACATCTTACACTCGTTTCAGAAAGGCCCTCAGTCCTAAACCAAGTATTCCTAGTAACTGACCAGGCACCTCCATTCCAAGAATGGAATTCAGCGCTTACTTCTAATCATGTAGGAACCAATCCTACAGTCACATCAGAATGGCCCAGCACTCATATCTGACATGGAAGGAACCAATCCTCTCACCATGATAGAATGGCTCATCCCTTACATCTAACCATGGAAGGAACCAATCCTCTCACCATGTCAGAATGGCTCTGGGTCTCATCATTTCCCCTTGGAGGAAACCTCGATCTGGAGAACACCAAGCTTCTCCATGAAGTACTCGAACTTCACCCTAGCCAATGGCTTTGTCAACACATCAGCCATCTATTCCTCCATCGCAACATATTGGAGCTTCACTACTCCACTCTACACCATATCCTTGATATAGTGATACTTGATCTCTATATGCTTCAACTTGTCATGGAACACTGGATTCTCTAACAACTTCATGCAACTCTGGTTGTCACAATGTATATAAGTAGCATCCATCTAGAGATCAAATAAATCAGATAGTAACTTCCTTAGCCATACTGCCTCACAACTAGCTAAACAAGCTGCGACATACTTTGCTTCAGCAGTACTCAATTCCACACAAGATTGCTTCCTACTAAACCAAGAGATCACACCTGATCCCATACTGAAGCAACACCCTGAAGTGCTCTTCCTATCGATGGCATTGCCTACCCAATCTGAATCAACATAACCCTACAAGTAATCTTATGATTCGCCTTATACTTGAGCCCATAATCAATTGTACCCCTCAGGTACCTTAGAATATGCTTTGTACCAATCAAGTGAACATATCTCGGATCTGTCAAGAACTAACTAAAGGTGTTCACAGCAAAGCAAATATCTGGTCTCATGTTTGTCAGGTACATCAAGGACCCAATCATCTGATGATACATCATAGCATCAACCGCTTTTGATGAAGCATCACTCAATGGCTTCAAGTTTGATGCCATATGCATGGTCATGGCCTCGCAGTCCATCACTCGAACCTCTTCAGGATCTCTACTGCAGACTTCCCTTGTCTAAGGGAGATTCCATCTGCATTCTGCCACACCTCCATGCCTAGAAAGTAATGCATCATACCCAAGTCCTTCATTTCAAATTCGGTAGCAAGCTTTCTCTTCGTATCAGAAATCAATCCATCCATACCTGTTACAAATAGATCAACTACATATAGTAGTAGCATCATTGGGTTTCCATCTTCAACCTTGTAGTAAAGGTTGGAATCTGCTTTACTTTTGGTAAAGCCCAAACTAGATAGAAATCTTTCAATCCTATCATACCATGTCCTGGGTGCTTGTTTCAAACCGTATAGGGATTTCTTCAATCTACACACATGAGACCCCATGTCATGTGTCTCAAAATCAAGTGGCTACTCTACGTACACTTCCTCTTCCACTACACCATTCAAGAAAGCAGTCTTGACATCCATTTGGTGTATCTTCCATTTCATCACTACAGCTAGAGCAAGTACAGATCTGATGGAAGTGTATCTGGCTACAGGTGGAAAGGTTTCTTCATAATCTATTCCTTGTTTCTATGAGAAGCCATGAGCCACGAATCTTGCCTTATATTTCTCTATGCTACCATCTGCAGCATGCTTGATCTTGTATATCCATTTGGAAGTTACAACCGACTTCCCTTCTGGTCTTGGAACAACATCCCAAACATCGTTCTTCATGATGAATTGATACTCTTCGACATAGCATCCTTCCACTCTTTTCGTTCTGCCATTTCTTCATAATCGGAAGGTTCTTCATTGATAAAGTACATAGTAAAGCTACATATCCGGAGTAGGATCTAGTTCTCTTTCTTTCTCTGTGATTCTCTTATGGAGCCCCATATCTTTTCGCACCTTGGATAGCTTCTCGTACCCAAGTAGGTTTTCTCTTGTGAAGATTCTTCTCTTTAGGTGGATCTACAGGTCTTTTTAGTTCTTTAAATTCTTGATCTTCTTCTTGAGTTTCTTCATTCATGGTTGTATCATGAATTCTGGGTGGTTCTTCTTCGTCGGGTTCTTCAATAGGTCTCTTTCTGGATTTGTTGTAAGTTGTGTCTTCATCAAATGTTACATCCCTGCTGATGTCAATATTCTTGAATCCTGAGAAGTATATTCTGTTAGCCTTCGAGCTTTCAGAGTATCCCACAAATATACCCTTCTTTCCTTAAGGATATAACTTTATTCTCTTCTCTTTTGGAATGTGTATGTATACAGGACAGCCAAATATTCTAAGATGGCTTACTTCTAGTTTCTTGCCAAAGAAGATTTCTTCAGGAGTCTTGTTCTCAAGTACTCTGTGTGGAGTACGGTTCTGTACATGCACCGCTGTTTTGGTAGCCTCTGGCCATAGATGCATAGGAATATCTTGATCATGAAGCATTGCTCTTGCAGCTTCCATGATAGTTATATTATTCCTTTCTACAACCCCATTCAGTTGTGGATTATATGGAGTGGATAACTCCCTCTTAATCCCTGATTCTTTGCATAAGTCTTTGAATTCATTTGATGTGAATTCTCCGCCATTATCTGATCAAAAGGTTTTGATCTTATTTTCTATGTGGTTCTCGATCAAGGCTTTGAACTCTTTGAACTTGCTGAAAACTTCATCTTTGTTCTTCATGATGTAAATCCATGTCTTCCTAGAAAATTCATCAATAAAAGAAACATAGTATACATACCCGCTTAGAGAACTTGATGACATTGGTCTACATACATCGGAGTGGATGATTTCCAAGATTACTTTTGCCTTGCTCTCGCTACTTGGAAATGTCTTCTTTGTATTATTTCCTTTCGCACATCTTTTACAGACCCCTTCATGTTTTTCTTGAATTTATAGAAGACCTTCAACAGCTTTGCTTGCAAGTGGTAGTCCTCTATAATGCACATGTGCAAGCCTTCTGTGCCAAAGTTCATTTGGCTCTACTATGTCATGGACCAAATCTTGTTCTGGATGGCCCTTCAATTTGTATAGTCCTCCTTCTTGTTCTCCAATTACTATTGCATCGTCAATAGTCTTTCCTCTTGGCCACATGAGGACTTGGCCATCTACAAATGCAACCCCCATCCCTTTTGCATCCAGTGCTGATATGGATAGAAGATTCTTCTTTAGTCCTGGTACAAACAAGACATCCTTAATTTTCATAGAATTTCCAGAGTCTAGCTTGTAGGAGGATTCACCACTACCTTTTATGGGATATTGGTAGTCATCCCCAAGCTTCACCTTATGGGGTGAATTATGTTCGGATAGTTTCTCAAAGGATTCCTTGAAACCTATCACGTGTTTGGAAGCCCCACTGTCAATAAGCCAATCTTTGCTTCCATGTTTGACAGTTCCTGTGAGAGTGGAGATCAGAACATATTCATCTTCACTTTCTTGTTTTACTCTCTTTCTGGGAGGATCGTCATCCTCAGCAATTTGAGCATGATGTCTTCTTTTGGAGTTCCTCTTCTTCTTGGGTCCATTCTTATTCATGGGACAGTTTCTATCAAAGTGTCTTATTTCATCACATGTATAACATATGAGTTTGGATGAAACTTTCTGATGAGAATGCTTACCTTGGTGATGATGTTTTTCCCTTCTTCCTTTCTTGGAGTGTACTGTGAGAGCTTTATCTTCACTTCCCATCTTTTTTTCTTGAGCTACTATTCGAGCTTCTTCTTGTGAACACTCTTCCCGCAATCTACTGAACTTGACTAACTTCTTCCTAGCACAGATTCCTTGGATGAAAGAATCCCATGACCTAGGGAGACCATTCAAGGTTTTCATCACAATTTCTGCATTCTCCACTTCTTCATCTACTGCTTCCAGCTATTCGTTGATCTAGGGGACCCTTGTGAAGTATGACTGGATGGTCTCCTCAGTCTAGATCTTTACATTCTTCAACTAATTCCTTAGATTCATCTTCCGATTGATGTTCTTCCCTTCAAACAATTTGGTTAGGGCATCAAACATAGCTTTAGGTGTCTTGAGGGAGGACACCTATGGTATGAGGTAATCCTTGATTGAATCAACAATAATCCTCTTTTCCATAACCAATTTATTCTTATGTAAGACCTTAGCCTCATCTCCCTCTAGAACTAGAACCTCCTCACTGATATAGGAGTCCAACTCATTTTCTTCCAGGACTAGGGAGATCCTATACTTCCAAGCTCGAAAGTTATCAACTCCCTCAAGCTTTTCATCAAGCTTGGTATGATGAGACATCTTAACTGAGAACCTCAAATGGAAATACAAAAGATTTAGATCTTACTAGGTCAAGATGTCGAATCTGGATTTGGAGCTGAAATCCTGTAGTGCTAGTTCAGGAGAAGATTAGGGTTTTGATTTTCCAGAGTTCTGTCCAACCAAATGCTTTGATTTTGATCCCTAAATTTGATTTTGGGGAGGAGATCAATCCAGGCCTAGGCTCACTGAAAAATTCCACTTCTGTGAAAATCCCTAATTTTCGGTAGTAGTGTCGAATCCAAAACTGAAAAACCTTAGAATTGGATTCTGCTTCAACAAAAATATGTGCCCTAAGGAGGAGAGTTATTCCACCCTACTTTTGCTGAAAATATGTGGAGAGAGATCCACAAAGTAGGAAGCCCTAGTTCCCGCAGTTACACAGTGTCTTCTTCTCAGATTATCTCTAATACCATGTTAGATTTTAACATTAAGCTAGCATATCATTAGGATCTTTAACTGAGAGAACAACAAGCACAACAAGCAAACACAAGAGACAATGAACACAGTGTTTTTCCTCGGGGAAACCATAAATGGAAAAAACCCAACTTCCTCAGAGATAGAATCAGAACCAAAAGTGAAACCCCAAAACAATAAGATGACCTCCCAACAGTAGTAACCTCTTTCTTCCTTGCCCCAATGTCTTTCTCTTCCTCAAACATGCGCTACAAATGAGTGTGAGTGAATGTGTGATAAATAGAGAAGCTAGCTCTCTATTTATATTAATTCCCGACTTGACTAAACCCAACTAGGGATGACTTCACTAGGTGAGTCTAATAACCCTAGTGCCCCGAAACTGCGGGGACTTTAACCCTTAGACAGCAGGAGGGTTACCCACCTTAACTTGACATGACTTGTTTACATTATAGAAACTCTCGATAGGAACCTCGGCACATGACATGACTCAAGTACATTACAAATACATCCTGGAATAAACATCGGGTTACAATACATAAGAAATACAGGTGAATACATTCCGAAGTTACAATTACATCAACAAGAATAGATAAGTCGACCAGGTTATGAAGGTATATTGTAGTGCATTAATGAAACCGGATACAAGAAGAACCACTTACCTTCCTGACCTTCCTCACACGAATAAGCATATGTAAGATATTCACTAGGGTAAAAATGTATTAATCTAGAATCCCGTGATTACTAGTTTCCATTGATATATGAAACAAATCCTGATACAGGCTAGAAATATTGAAACTGGCAATGTATTAAGGTTCGGAGAAATTAATCTTGAGAGAAATTGATTACCTCCATTACCAAATGCGGAGAGATTATTCAAAGCCTACTAACATCAAGTAAACACTAAAAACAATGGAAACAGAAGAAAAAGAAAACACACCAAACCTATGTACATGACTCACAAAAATTTTCAAATGAAATACTTTTTAAGCGAAAAAACATTCATTGGGAAGGTGTCACTGACTCCCTCCGGTGTCTATAACTGAACAGTGCTAGAACCAATATTTTCTGTAATAATGAAAGGTATCATCCAAAGGCACTACAATTTGGTGTATTCCTTATTATCTTTGTGTTGCTTATCCCACCTCAGTACTAAATCCACTACTGAAAAAAATTTCTCAGAGGAGGATTTCTCATCGAACCATTTGTTAACCAACTATTGATGTTGGTATAATTTGTTCTTGGCCCTTTCTCTATCTTCCTCTAACTTTAGCAGAGTATCAATCCTCTACTGCAGTGGGGATGAATCATCCTCTTGGATGGATTGGGCTAACTGTAATGAGGGGATGGTGAGATTAGATGGCAGAATGACTTCTTTGCCATAGACCAGAAATTAAGGGGAGTTACCAATGGCTACCTTTGGAGTGATTCGGTCTACCCAAATAGAATTATAGAGATAGGTATGAAAATTTTTGTGATGGGAGGCCACTGTCTTTTTCAGGATTTTTATCAAGTTTTTGTTCAAGGATTCTGCAAGTCCATTGCCTTGCGGGTAGTAATTGGCAGAAAATTTAAGCTTGATCCCTTTTTCAAGAGTGTAGCTAGTGAGGTCAATGGATCTGAAGTATAACACATAATAAAAAATGAGATACTCATGAGTGATGAACCTAGTGACTATTTTATTTTCAAGAAAGGAAATCACTTGGTTCATATTACACAGTCTAAGAGGCACTACTTCAAACCACCTGGTGAAGTAATCAATGGTCATCAAAATGTACTTATGTTGTAGAGAAGCCATAGGGTTGATAGGTCTGACAAAATCCAATTCCCATTGCTGAAATGGGAACTGGACTGCTACTGGCTGCAAAAGAAAGGCGGGTTTCTTGTCTTTTCCAGCACATTTCTGCAAGGCTCACATTTTTTGACATAGGAATGAGCATCCCTAAATAAGGTAGGCCAATAGTATCCTACCCTAATGATTTTATGAGCCATCATCTCCCCTGAGAAATGCCCACCAGCAAGTCCTACATGAAATTGGAAAAGGATATCATTAGTCTATTCCTTTCCTAAACACCTAAGAAAAACCCCATCATAGTTTTTTTGAATTATCAATAAGTTGATAAGGAGCTGATTTTAGCCTTAATGCTCTACATTTTTTAGAGTCAATGGTTTCAGGGGAAAACACATGATTTAGAAAAAAACTGATGTGGTCATACCATTCAGATGTTGTCATTTTAATTTCATTAACAGAACCTGTAGGTACAGCTTCCTCCTTCTCCCAATTGGTTTGTTGATCTTCGAGATCGTTTGATTGGGCAGAGAGTAGACACAAACCTTGTCCTTTAACTATCTTCACTATCTTGATCTCTAGATCGTATTCCTACAGTGTCATCATCTAGTGAGCCCTTTTTTCACCTGATTCCTTCTGGATAAGGACATTCTGAATGGATGCATATGGGACAATCACCTTGGTCCTTGACTTCACCAAGTATGGCCTATAATGTTTTACCTATTTATAAACCATGTAGGCATATTTTTTGACTTGGGAATAGTTGATTTTGGCTCCTTTAAATTTTGAGCTCATGAAAGAAATGGGGATCTTAGCGTCCTCATGATTCTTTTGTGTTAGGACAGCTACGTGAGAGAAATTAGTAGCAAAGATATAAAGTATAAAAACTTTGCTGAAATATGAAGCCATCAGAGCAGGGGCTTCTGCTATGGCTCTTCTGATTTCAACAAAGGAATTCCTCTATTTTTCTGACCATTTAAATTTTACATATTTTTAAACTAAATGTTGCAATGGTTTAACAACTTGGAAAAAATTTGTTACAAATATGCAGACAAAATTGATCTTATCCAAGAAAGACTGCATTGCTTTTCGGGAACCAGGGAGGCCAATCTTTGAGATTGCTTCAGTGTGTTCTAGGTCGATGATCATGCCTTCCTTGGAGATAATGAAACCTAATAACTTACCTTCTGTAACCGTGAATATAGACTTCTTGGGATTGAAGGACATCCCATATTTCCTACATCTTTCGAACACTTGTTTCAAAGCAGACAAATGTTCATGTCGTTTTTTAGAATAAATTGTTACATCATCTAAATATACAAGGACAGAATTATGAATTAACTCCCTGAAATCTATATCCATAGCTCTCTGGAATGTAGCTCTTGAATTTATCAGCCAGAATGGCATTCGTTTGTAGACAAATGTTCCCCAAGAGGTTCGGAAGGTTGTTTTAAGTTGCTCGTCAGGGGCAACCAATACTTGGTTGTACCCTGAGAAGCCATCAAGGAGTGAGAAAATTTTGGATCGAGCTACCTTCTGTAAAATCTACTCCATGGAAGGAACTGGATAATTGTCCTTGTCAGAATCCTTGTTCAAATTTATAAAGTCAACGCAAAGCCTGATTTCCCCATTCTTCTTTCAAATGGGTCTAAAGTTGGAAATCCACTGCGTGTGTCTAATAGGGAATATCATTCTTGTTGCCAAAATATTATCAAGTTCTTTCTTGACAGAAGGTTCGAAGCTGGGATGCATCCTCCTTAGCTTCTGTTGATACGGCTTCACTTTAGGTTTCATCAGGATATTGTGGTGCATGATGCTAGTATTGAAAGTTTTGAGTTCATCATACGTCCAGGAAAAGAAGTCTTTAAATTCCTTGCACAACTTGATAAAGCATCTCCTCTCTTCATCATAACAATGAATTCCAATATTGATAAAGTGAGGATTTTTTTTCAGTTCCCAGATTCACAGCTGCATAATTTAGGGTCGAGCTATGGGTCTTGTAGTTGAAGGTTTGGTTGAACTTGTCCTGTAAATCATAAAACTTTTCTAAGCTAATGATGGACTTGGGAATGATATTGGAAGGGACAGACAAGGATTTTTCATGATCATCCTCAGGGATTTGGTTTCTTACCTGCGTTACTATAATCTCAGAGTTCCCTAGCATTAAATCACCTTTGAACACATGTCAATGGATTTTTTGAAACCTTGGACTAGTGCCTCATACTCAGCTATGTTGTTGGTGCATTCAAACTTCAGTCTACATGTGATCATGGTCTTGGTCCCATTTGGATATATGAAGACACATCCTACAGCTGCTCCATATTTGGACCTGGATCCATCAAAGAATAAACTGCAAACAAAAGGGTCTATTCTAAAATTAGTATTTACATTATAAACATTATGTACAATAGTACTAGAGAATGGTACAGAAGTCAGATGAGTAATTTGGGACTCTTTTTGCACATTCTCCACTGGTGAAATATCAGCAAGAAAATCTCCAAAGAATGTATCGAATGTAAAATGTTCAATTTGAGCACTAAAATAAGAGATAGATTCATTGCGGCCATCAATATCAGTCACCGTTTGTTTCATAAATGGTTCCCTATTAACCTTGAGTTTGTTGGGTTGTCCATTTAGGGGTAACCACAAGTGAGACCAATCGGTAGCAAAGTAACCTTTCAGTTTTCCCGACCAATATCTACTTAACCACATACTGTAAGTCTCTGGGATGTTTGTGATCATGATGTCAATGGTCTGATGGATTATTGGGTCCACAGACAATCTAAGCAAAAGATTTCTTAGCCTTCTTACAACTTTAACCTTAGACCTGTCCAACTGGACAATTTGGATGGGGCAAGTTTCTCAGGTGGCATTTAACTTTTTGCAGACAGAAAGAGGCATCACATTAGATGAGGTGCCTGAGTCTATCATGAAGTTGTGTACAAAGTAAGTAATAAAGGAGGGATTCCCTTGCTTCCAGGCTTCTGATTGTTTGGTCTAGGGGGAGAGTCAAGATTATTATTCTGAGTTTCCCTAGGCTATTTTATTATCATTCTTTTGGGCAGGGAATCTCTTATGGAAAGGATTATGAGAAGATCAATAATGATATATTGGCCTTGAATCATTTTAGATCCTTAGCCAAATTTTGTTCAGGCTCAGGAATGACAGTGTCTTTCTGTGGTTGGGACTTACCTTTCCTAGGATCCGATGTTGTAGGTGATGGTTCCTGCGGAGGTGGCCCTTTAGATCTGGTGTTATGAGTATGTTATAGGTTGAAAACTATGTCAGGTTCTTCTTCCTTCTCCTCGAAAAAGAAAATTACAGTGCTAACCTACTGGTCCTCTTCCTCTTCTTCTTGGGGAGGTTGTGAATCTTGATTTGATCGGTCGTCGAAGGATTCAGGGGTGTCTTGTGTTCCTGCAGCCAAGGATTTCAAAATAGAAAATATTTCTTCTGAAGTGAATCCCTCACTTGGATTAGGAGGTGGTGGATTTTGAGGAGGTTGGTTGCATCATCTAAAAGGTGGCATGTTAAACACCCTATTATTAGCTTGGTTTCCATTATTAGTTTTCTTGAGATACACCATATCATTAGACATTTTCTGTAGGAGCTTCTTCATGTCATTCATATTGAAAGGATCTTGACTTGTAGCAGTGGTTTTAGGGAAGTTATCAACTTTCTTGTGGGATGTAGATGCTTGTTCAGATGGTGTGCCAGGGTTGTCCTTAAGGAAGGACATGTATTTTTCTACTTGAATGGCTTCACAAAAATCCTCCTACAAGGTTTCCTTACGATCTCTTTTTACCGACATGGCTATCTGAGTCCGAAGACCCTTAATATAGTAAGCTACCAATAATTCCTCGACAATGAGGACAGTAGTGGGAATTCTATTTTTCATATATGAAAACCTTTGGTTATAATCTTTGACCCATTCTTTCCCTTTGGTATTCATTGAAGAGAACTTCTATGACTAAATCCTGTGGGGTCTTATCATCCCCAAATTTCTAAGTGAAGAGTTCTAAAAACACATCCCATGATGGGAAGGAATTGGCTTCTAAGGAAAAATACCAAGTAGAATCTTTTCCCTCAAAAGTATAAGGGAATAGTCTGCAGACTACATATTCATGTATTACGTTTCTAAATATGATCTCCTGTATAAATGTTTTTACGTGGTCTTCCATAGGGATTTTTTCATCTGGGTTAAACTTCGGAAGCCACTTCTCAGGATTTTTAGGTAACAAATTTTGATCACCTAAGATGGACATGACATCTCCATCTAGCCAGGGCCTGTTAGGTCATTTTTCAGCCATGGGGATATACTCTTTAGATGAGGTTGAAGGTTTCGAGTCTCACAATTCATCTGAGGAAGATGAAGAGGAAGGAGGTGAAGGTGGTGCCCCACCTACTATAATTTTGTGTTGAGGAGTGTTTGATTCTTAGAAAATTGAGTCAATATCCAATCCATGGGCCAATGGTTGACTAGAACAATTGTTACATTATTCAACGTTTTGGTCACCTAAATCTCAGTTATCTTGACTATTTTCCTGGGGATTTTTTTTTGGATATGCCCTTCAGTGAACCGCTGTTGGATTTGGGCAATGCTATCAGAATTTTCTCTCAGTAATTGTTCTATTGTGATGGGCCCTAAGGTAGGTGACATGATAATGTATATACTTTCAGGAGCTCTTTGTTCATTTGCAAGAGTAGCAGGGATGGCATCTGAAATTTGTACAGTTCATTCCCCTGACATAGACACATGAGTGCGATGACGAGTGGCAATTGGGTCTCTTATTGGAGGAGGTTTCTCTGTATTTTGTTTAGGCATTTTTTGCTTAAGGCCCTCCTTCTAGCATTGTTTGTTGAATCCTGGTGGTGTGTATGTGGCTAAAAAGGGGACAAGGCTCACAACATAGGGGGGAAACCCAAACTGAAAGGCTACGAAAGGTCCTATGCAAGGACAGTCCTATCCCTAGCCTATTTGGTATGGTGATCTCCCATGAATATAACTGGCCTCCGCTAGCACTTATGCATTTGATCCTTGAGGGATCTATATCCCAATGAAGGAAAAATGGATGGATAAGAAAGTAAAAGGGAAACCTAATATAACTGTGGAAAAAATGTAAACTAAATCTATATTACTCTAATAAAGGTTATTGGTTTGTTCACAAGTCAACTCAAGATGTAAGACAGATAAGCATCTAATCATATTGACATACATGCAAACCAGATCATTTACTCATCAATTCAACTTACTATTATCCAATGAAAATTAACTAACAGTAATTCAAATATTAGCACATTCAATGTTAACATGTAGATAGCATGTTAATTGAAAAATCAACATATATGTCAAACTTACTGTAAGATCATTTGTAGAAATATATAAAGATTTCAATAGAATAAACTCTCTTAAAACTTTTTCAATGCATAAATCGTTAGGAGAGATCAATCAAGGCTATAAACATATGCACTTATTGATTTCAAAAGATAGATAGTAACAGTGATTCATCTGAAATAGGAAAAATCATTATTTTTCAAGAAAACTTAATCAAATAAAAAGAACAGAGATATGAAAGAATATCATCATTGTATTAAATAAATCTTGTAAAAAATTACAAAACCTCCAAAAAAAAGTATCTCCAATCTCTAGTCACGATTTTTCCCTTCCCCAAAATTCCCTAACAAATGCGAAGTCTACCCCTTAAATAACTATTACAAAGAATAGATCTCCATCAAATTGGGATCGAAAAATCTAAATAAACTAATATCCCAGGAAATCCTACCATCTGTTCCAAATCCCTAATAATTCCTCAATGTTGGGATAGTTAGTTGATTCGAACCCAAGTTGGACATCACATTTTTAGTTCTCTATTTCATTTTTAGCCAACTTATTCCAGATGTAGAGTTAAATGTGGATCTTTCCCTCAAGAGCAAGAGGTTGTCAGATTAGCTGATCCACATCTTCAATGCTAACATGATCAAGCTCATGAATCTTCTCCTTGGATTCATCTTGTCATCGTTCAACCTGCTTGATCATCAATCTCGGCAAACAAGCATTCTCAATGAGATCTACTATGGGAAAACCCAAGGTTTCCATTATTCTATCAATAGCATACCACCTTCTTCCACACATAGCCTGTGCCTTTTTTATAGTATCCTCAATCATCTCATTCAGGTTGAGCCAAGCCTTTAGTACTGTTCTAATATTCTTTAATTGAAAACTACTAAGGGTGATGATGTTTTCTGGTTTATCTTTCATATATCTTTTCCAATGCAAAATGTTGTCATAAGCCTTAGAAGCTTGCTCTCTCTTTTCTACTTGATCTTCAAGGACAACAGACATCTTACCAAAAGTAGTATGAGTTTCAAAAATATCATCCAGAGTTTGGAAAAGCTCACTTATCAGTTCATAATGTTCATGATTAGTCCTAATGGATAATTCCTTAAACTCCTATTGTGTAAACCAAGAAAACGGAGAAGAAGTTGCACAGTAATTCGAAATTGTAAAAATGGTAAAGAAACTGTAAAAACCATTCTTATATAGATTTTTTGTGGGTCAAATTAGGACCATAGGATTAAAATAAATGAATGGTGGAGATTGATTCCTGGGGGATGCGGGATCATAATGCAAGATTCAAATTTTATTAATCATCCTGCAATTCGCAATCTGCATCCCACCATTTGCGGGATGCGGGATGCGGGATACCAAAAGTACCAATGTTTTGTTCTCTCTCTTGCAATCTGCATCCTACAATTTACGGGTTATGGGTTGCGGGATCACACAACAAAATTAAGTCAATCAAATTGTTCCTACAATCTGCATTCCACCATTTGCGAGTTTCGGGTAGCAGGATAACACACTTTACTTTACAAAAATGTTCCTGCATCCTGCATCCCGCATCCTGCAAATTTTTGGATGCGGGTTATGGGATGACAAAGTCATAAACAAGAAACTTCAAGATCCCACAATCCACACTCTGCAATTGTGGGATGTGGGATTCAAACTGAAACAAATTCTAATAGAAGATAGTCTTCCATGACTCACCAAAAGCACACAAATCATGCATAAATTCCAAAAATTTGACTCAATTAAATCAAACAAACCATGACAAATATTATGGGGATCTCAAAACGATTTAAGGAATTCAAACAGTTACCTTTGTAATTGGGGATCCCATGTTTTGAATAACATAGGATCTGTTGTACCTACAAAACTACTATAGGCTCAACCTCTGTGGCCATATCAATTGTCACATGCCCCAATTTGCAAAAACAATTTTATATTATTTGAGGAACATTGTGTTAAATTTTATGCTAGGTTGTAATTTATGACTGTTGGGGCGTGCACCTTAACGGTCCCTAATTTTGGTAACTCCGTGGTTTTTGTGGAAGTTTGTAGGGGGAGTTGCGACTCAAAATAGTCTTAGGGGTGTCGGGGTTGAGTCAAAGACCTTATTTTGTAATAAACCCATGGTTTAATTCAAGGGTTTGGGGTTCGGGGTGCCCATGGTTTAAGCCCATGGTTTTGTAATAAGTGCACTATAAATAAGCACTCTTGTAAAGAAGTCAGTTGAGGCCTTTAATGTAAGATGAATTGATGCGAAGCTAAGGCTTGTTTTGTAAGAAAGGTTAAGTCCCAGCTGTGTGCATGGACGACCTCTGCAGCTGTGTGCACAGAGGGTTTTTGGTGATTAAGGAAGATCTGCAGCTGTGTGTGCAGAGATCTGCAGCTTAGTGCGCAGCTTGAGGAATTGAAGGGATATGCAGCTGAGTGTGTAGATCAGAACTGTGGTTTTTGTAAAGAGTTGAATAAAACACAGTTCTATGGACGTAGCCCCTAAACTGGGGGTGAACCACATTATATCGTGTGTTGTGGTTCTGTTTTGTTGTTGTTGTGTTCTTTTATGCATTAATAATTATATAACTGATAAGTAAGATCACTGCTAAATACTAACTTTGCTATGAATTCTCAGTAAAGGGTTAAGCAAGTTACTGTTTGTTTATCTAACCGCGAAGCTAAATAAGTGAATATCAAAGCTCTGTATTTTATGATTATCAATTGTAAGAAGATAAAGGTACAGTAATATCCCTCTTCTGCTTGCAAAAACTTGATTTTACAGCACCCCATAGCTGTTTCGGGTGAGACTGCAACCTGTTTGTAGGTTGTTGCTGAAAGGGCCAACACTGTGGGTTTTTTATTGGTGCGAAGACAAAAGTATAGAACCCGAGTCTGCCCTAATCCCAACAAATTGGTTCCGTTGCCAGTTGAACTCAGTATCTGCTCAAGAGGGGTTTACGTCGTACCTCGAGGGCTATGTTTTGGAGACCCTCAGTGAAAGAAATCGGTGATTGGATTGAANAGAACAAAGATCCGCATCATAGTTCAAACGAATTTTTACAAAAGTACGTTTTTTTTTATGTTTATGAAATTTTCTTTGGTAGTATCCACATAGAGTTGCACTAGTGGTTATCCAGGTTAACAAAGAGAAGGACAAACTTCCAAGAAGGTCAGTTTCCTATTTGGACCTCCACAAGAATTAATATATTGAAAAGAGTGAACAACGAGATATCCCGAGCTGTTGATTTCTGGACAACACGAACCCTTGAAGCATTTGTGACGGAGTTCTCCATTGACACAAGTACGTCCTTCAGTGAAGCTGAACGACAGTTTTTCAAAGGACCAAGGGGTAAGTACTTGAATTCATTTAATTTGAGAATTAAAATGATATTGGCTGAAAAAGGTATATTTCTCATTGAATGAGATTGTTGGATTTAGTATTACTAACCTATGTTTGCAAGTGAAAGTACCTTCGACGAGCAAAGTGGTTTGCTGCGAAGTGGAAAAATTTACAAGAGACATTTTGAGTCCTATACCCTAGGTCAGAATACCAAGTCTAACCCCATAAGTCCAGTAGCCTCAGAGCCCGAAGAAACCCCTTCTATTGGAAACCCTCTGGTAACTCCACAGCGAAGACCTATCATCCCCGAGAACCCGTCGCAGTCTGAAAGTAACCCTAGCACGAGTATCCCTGTCGCAGGTCAGTCTACCCCAGTAAGTTCCCCCCCTAGATCCGTGATGGCCCATATGAATGACAACATTAAGCTCCCTTTTTTCAAAGGAATTGGATCAGAGGATCCAGAACAGTTCTGGTTCTTATGCGAAGTAGTGTGGACTGCTAAGAACATCACAGATCAAGATACAAGAAGAGCGCAGCTGGTTACTTCTTTTAGAGACCGTGCTTTGACCTAATTCATGAATTTTTCCAGTACTCAGAACCATGTCTTGGCTGATATAAAAGCAGCAATGATAAAGGAATTTAAGAAGCCTAAATCTGAGTTGCAGTGTATCACTGAACTAAAGGAAATTTAGCAGTGACGAGGAGAATCAGTGTGGGACTTTGATCAGAGGTTCGGACAGAGGGTCATGACAAGGAACAGTGTCCTTCGGTAAGAAATTACCTGAATTCTGGTGCACCAAACCTGTTCAACCCTAGTGTTCTATATTGTGAGATATATAGGACAACTGGCCAGCATCAACCTAAAGACTGTTATCTTCTGCAGAGGTATGTGCAAGTCCCTAAGAAACCTTATTGTAAGTTCTGTAAGTCAGTGGGACACAACGAAGATGAGTGTCACAGCTTTGACCTCATGAGAGAATGAACTTATGACGCTTATCGAGTACAAAATGATGGCCAAGGCAATGATGGATATGGTTACCATGGTAGTACATCAGGTCGCGGAAATTTTGGAGGTCGTGGTCATGGTGGTATGGCTAGTAGAGGCCGAGGCCAGGTTGTGTGCTATAACTGTAACCAGGTAGGACATCTAGCTAGAGACTGTCGGAACCCAACTAAGACATGTCGATATTGCAGAGCTGTCAACCATGTGATTGAGCAATGCCCGCAACTGATAGCCAAGATTCAAGAAAGAAATAGTGCCCCTACTCAGAATATTCAGCTGATTGCTGCGAAGCGACGACCTGCCCCAACCATTAATGTTGTTACCAGGAGTACAGCTACAATGGAAGTGTAGAACAAGGAGAAACAGCCTGCAGAGGCTTGGGTGCATAAGGCCCCAGAAAAAATCCCAGCATTTGATGTCGAAAGAGAAAAAAGAGACATTTATGGAAGCCAAGAGAGACTTCGTTGACCCCAAAACATCAGTAGCACCTACGCAACAAACTCGGCAGCAGTCGCAACTACAAGAAGCTTCGACGGATAAAGTAAGTACACTGTCCTCCTTTTTACAAAGTTGTATGAAGCTCTTAAGAAATCAGAATGCTTTAAATGAGTTGCAGAAAGTTATTGCTTCTTGCGAAACTCAGCGAAGTTCTGGTAAGGAAAAAATTGTTCATAGATTCAGAAGAACTGGCAGGGAGATGAGATTGAATGCTCAGATAGGACAATATGACATGACTGATGTCATCTTGGATCTAGGATCAGAAGTAAATGTCTTAACTAAGTAGACATGGGAACAAATGGAAAAACCTACTCTGGAATGGTCCCCTATACAGTTGAGATTAGCCAATCAACAGAAGATTGTGCCCCTAGGAAGACTCCCTAGCGTATTAGTAGATATTGATGGAGTCAGTACCCTAGCAGACTTTGAGGTAATTGAAATAATTGATGACAGCAACCCCTATCCAGCACTGCTAGGCATTGAATGGGCAATAGATAATGATGCAGTAATCAACCTGAAGAAAAGGAAGATGACTTTTGAAGGGAAAGGACTAAGAGTACTCATCGTACCATTGGATCCCTCTCAAGGAGAGAGGTACACAGAGCCAGTAAGAGATGAAGACCAGGATGTTTTGGACCATATCTACAATATCACAACGAAGGAAGAATATTATGTTGATCCTACTACCGAAGGTATCATGGATTGGCAGTGTGATAGCTCCTGCATGACAGATTCAGATGATGGCCTAGAGAATTGGCAGAATAGACTGTATGAGCTACATGGACATCGATGTGCAAGAATTACCAAGTCTCTCAGATGGATTAGTTCACAGACAAGAACCATACTTGTTTTTGATAGTTTGAGAGACCCAGAAGAGTTTATTGTGCAATTCTCAGAGTAGGTACCAGACTCACAGAAAATGGAGGCTCTAGATTCAGCCTTCAGAGCCACAGCAGCCAGATGGTGGAATGGTCACAAAAAGTACATTTATAATTGGGAAGTGTGCCAGAAGTCCCTTTACCTAAGATTCAGGTACCAACCTCAGGAGGTGCGAAGCAGGTTTAATGGTACGACCAGTCCTCAAGGACATTTGGAGCAATGCTACGAAGCATGGAAGCATGTACCTCATGAAGAATGGGTACATAGGTTTGTGCACACCCTGGAACCTATAGCAAAGAAATGGTATGCAGAGGTCGAGCTTCGCCACGGTACTGTAAGTTGGGAAAGTCTTGTTGATAGTTTTGTGCTGACATTTTTTATTAATGAGGTTTCTCCTGCTTTGGACGCAGCTGTTAGGTTGATCCATACTAAAGTATTTGATGATCAAGAAATAGCAGAATACCAACCTGATTGGAAAGAAAAAGAATCCCATGCAGTAGAATGTTATAACCTCGCAATTGATGAGGATGACGATCCACGCAACGTTAACATTCCTGAGTCAAAAGGACACTGTGAAGTACATGGACCAGCAGTTGAAGCATCTGAAGCGACTCAGGCCCTGAAGGCGCAGACCATAAACATTGGGTTAGAAGAAAACCCTAAGTATGCTACCATTGGAGATTATTGGGATGACGAAATAGTGAGCAAAGTGACCCAACTTCTCCATGAATATCAGGACCTATCTCTGACAGGGTTCTCAAAAATGAAAGGAATCATTAAGGTGGTGGAAGACATTCTGTCGTGGGTTGAATTTCTAATCCATGTCGAAGATGGTATCAGGAAATGTCAAATGTCTTTATTTTGGCACAGTCATAGCCACTGCTTGTGCCAAAGAAGGAAAGATTTGTCGAAGCTTAAAATATGACCATTGGAAGAAATCAAAATTGGCAGCGCCGGTACGCTACCTGTATTAACTGCCTGTATTAATGAGATCTTGGAAAATCTACCACCATTTGGACAAGATCTTTGTCAGATTTGGTATCATCAATGCACAGTTATGACAAATTTCATGGATGGATTCTATAAGAAGACACCCACACCCACGACATTCGCACTTTAGATTTTCTTGAGTTTTACAATTGCATCCATGTCAGCTGATAGCGAGCTTCAGAAGTTAGTGAGAGAATTAGAACAGGAGGGTCTACCGCACCTTTTCAGCCACCAACCTGCATCTGCACCCCGTGAAGAGAATCCCCCAACACCGACCCAGCCAATGCAGACACGCTCTACCAGGAAAAAATTTAAGCCTAAAGTTCGTTCTAAGCGGAACAAAGATAGACACAAGCAAACAGGGAAAACACTAGAGGATCCCAATATGAATCCATCCGACTCAGCAGAGGTCTCACTTGAAGAGGATGAGAACATTGCACCACAGCACCCACTGTATCTTCTGCCAGTTCGACCAGGTGTTTATCTCCCTCGGCGGATGAAGAAGTTCACATTACGCACCCCCTCGTTGCCACCAGGTGTGCAACTGGTTGGGACAATGACAGGGAAAATAGACAGGCTCAAGTACACCGACCACGATACAAATGATCAAGGCAAATTTCCACAGTTTGCACCTGGTACATACTTACACTCTATCCGCTATCAGGAGACTGGAGTGACATTATTAGAAGTGAAATAGTGGGCTGTTGGTTTGGACAAAGCTGGTTTGTTGAAGATGCTCGATGTGCCCCACTTCGGTCACAGCACACAGGTAACCATGGTGGTCAAAAATTTATTGGCGTTGGTGCATGATGGGTACCTATGGATCAAAAACTAGAAAATTGCTATCAATGGAGAACTCATTCACCGGATTATGGGCCTGCCAAAGGAAGGGCCTGACCCTAGCATTGAGCTTTTGGGAAAACATGAAGATGTGAAGCTAGCACATAGCATGAAGGAGTGCTTCAGGCTGACGAAAGGGAAGCGAGGGTATCACACCTTGGCTATTTAGCATCAAAACATTCGATTCGCTGCAGAGCTCTTAACCTGCAAGCTAATGTGGAAGTGCAGACCAACCGAAGTACCTGCCCTAATTATCAGTATTGCTGCGAACTGCGCAAAAGGATACATTTACAACTGGGCAGCATACATTGCTAAAGAATTTCTTGAAGATTCCTGCTATGTGCAGGAGAAAGGTAGACCCTTTCACTATTCATGGCTAGTCGTACTTATCGCCCTGATCGGGTGGAAAGAGCCCACTGAGGCCCAGTTTATTGACGTACCTCCAAGCATGCCAGGCGCAGCGAGGTACGCATCGCTCTGGGTGTTGCAGGACAAAGCATCCCAGCAGATGACGAACACTGTGTTCACCTTTTACACCATGAGTATCTCATATGAGATTGTAAAGACCCCGCAGCTCAGTACTGAGCTATTCTCTCAATATGATGGAGTGGCCAACTTCCAGGCCGACATGCACAATGTCTTTATCCAGGCCCGCGCCGATCAGAAGAAGGCATGCTGGAAGTTGCCATATGCGGTGACCAAAGAAGACATCCTCACGGTAATTTAGCAGTGGCCAGCTGAATGGCTAAAGGACGCAGGAACAAAGCCCAGCAGTCCAATCCCTCCGGTGGGCCAATGTGGGTGCTGGTCCTAGTCAGACACAGCAGCAAGACCCCCCAGAGGATAGCGAAGAGCAAACTGAGTCATAGCAGAGTGAAAGAGACCAGGGTGGAGATGGCGGAGATGTAAGGGGAGAAGAGGAGTCGGTCAAAACTATCTCAGACCCTAATCGGCCAGATAAACGCAAGTCACCAGAGGCCGAAGAAGTGACCAAACCTCAGTCCCAAAAGAAAATGAAAGCATCGAAGGACAAGAATATCGACGAAGAGCCCACCTTGACAAGTGAAGAGCTTAATCAGGCTCTGTCAAAATCCACAGAAGTTCTCACCAAGAAATGGTCAGAGTTTGCAACCACACATCTTGATGCCATCACTGGTGTAACAAAGCAAATCTTGGAGCTGAAGGAGTTAGCAAAAAAATTAGCAACGGGCGCTGCAGCAAGTAGTGCCCCAGTACCTACGCAGCCAGACACAAGACAATGGTCAGTTAGAGAACACCGGGGACAAGTGTTAAGTGTCTCCCTCATCATAACTGACGCAGCATCTCGCGCGGAGATGAGCATAAAAGTTGAAATAGATTACACCAAGATGTCCATGATGGAATTACATCTCTGTCAGTCCACTATCATGAAGGAACTCCAAGCACAAGACCACTACTCACAAATACAATTGGAAAACACCAGGAACCAGAATGATAGCCTCGTAGCACAGTTGGAGGAGGTGGAGTAGAGGAAGAGCGACACAGAACGTAAGCAGGTCACATTGGCGCAAGTATTGGAGGAGGTGTGTCGAAGTCTTCCTTACTTCAACATCCAGAATGAGGAAGAACCGAAGCAAAGAATCACCAAACTAAAATACTATGCACAGCAGTATCACGGTGAAATAGAGAAGCTTAAAGCAGAGCATGAGGCTCAAATTGCGAAGCTTCAACTTCGCATCATCCTGGAAATCCCACCAGAGGTTAGAGAGCAGCGCCACGCAGACATTCAGGCCTCAGCAGCAAAAATCTCAGATATCGTTGGCAGTGCAGCCAAGCTGCTAGAGGAAAGCGTCGATGCCTAGACAACACTGCAGGAAAACCCCGAAGTACAGAAGCTACAGGAAACCATCAAGCAGCGACAAGCAGAGTTGGATGCAGTAAAAGTGGAAATTAAGACCCTGCCCCCTATGCAAAAAATGCTCAAGTTAAAACAAAGCAAGGAACTCTAGCAGGAGATTGAGTCGTATAGAACAAAAGCAACACCGCTGGAAAATGATATGTAGCCCCTTGTCAATGAGGCCTTGGAATTGAGTACTGTTGTGGACAGCCAGCTCACAATTCTCAAGGAGTACGATGCATTTGCACGAGAAAAGGCTAGCGAAGCCTCAACGACAACATTGTAGGAGTTGGTGGAGAAGGAGCAAGCAGCCGAAAATATCATGCATGGCCTCAACAAGCAATTCACTATCTTCGCCAACAAATTTCTCCCACCAGACCAACAGCAGCATGTCCTGGGATGGGACACTGGTGAGTCTTAGGGGCCTATTGGGGCTCGCACCTTAACGGTCCCTGATTTTGGTAACTCTGCGGTTTTTGTGGAAGTTTGTAAGCAGATTTGCGACTCAAAATAGTCTTAGGGGTGTCAGGGTTGAGTCAAAGACCTTCTTTTGTAATAAACCCATGGTTTAAGTCCAGGGTTTAGGGTTCGGGGTGCCCATGGTTTTTTAATAAGTGCACTATAAATAAGCACTCTTGTAAATAATTCCGTTGAGGACTTTAATGTAAGATGAATTGATGCGAAGCTAAGGCTTGTTTTGTAAGAAAGGTTAAGTCCCAGCTGTGTGCATGGACGACCTCTGTAGCTGTGTGCGCAGAGGGTTTTTGGTGATTAAGGAAGATCTGCAACTGTGTGCGCAGATATCTGTAGCTTAGTGCGTAGCTTGAGGAATTGAAGGGATCTGCAGCTGAGTGCGCAGATCAGAACTGTGGTTTTTGTAAAGAGTTGAATAAAACACAGTTCTGTGGATGTATCCCCTAGACTGGGGGTGAACCACGTTATATCGTGTGTTGTGGTTCTGTTGTGTTGTTGTTTTGTTCTTTTATGCATTAATAATTATATAACTGATAAGTAAGATCACTGCTAAATACTAACTTTGCTGTGAATTCCTAGTAAAGGGTTAAGCAAGGAACTGTTTGTTTATCTAACCGCAAAGCTAAATAAGTGAATATCAAAGCTCTGTATTTTATTATTATCAATTGTAAGAAGCTAAAGGTACAATAATATCCCTCTTCTGCTTGTAAAAACCTGATTCTGCAGCACCCCATAGCTGTTTCGGGTGAGACTGCAACCTGTTCGCAGGTTGTTGCTGAAAGGGCCAACACTGTGGGTCTTTTGTTGGTGCGAAGACAAAAGTATAGAACCCGGGTCTTCCCTAAGCCCAACAATGACCCAGTAGCGTCAAGAATATTTAATGTAAATTCAGAATATTTTATTTAAAAATAAATAAATGATGAGACAACAGCATAGGAGAGTTGTTAAAAGAGTGTTTACTGGTCAATTGGTGGAGGAGACTAGGTCAAGAGCAAACTGACATGTGGCAGCATCCTCAAACCACTTACAACTGTTGCAAGTGGAAACTTCCCTATATTTGTGGTCATGATTCCCCATGAAAGTGGAATCAAAGCAGGTGGCTCATTTAATGAAAGCTAACCCAGAAGACCTAGACATCTCTATAAAATTTCCCATTGAAGAGAGCTAAGGTTGTTCATTCTAGAGATGTGATTATTTAGGGTGAATGAATTTACTCAAGATAAATTCAATGGAGGGGAGTTTGGGATATGTTTGAGGGGATAACTATTGAGATTGATCTAGTTGCAACTTTTAAGCTGAAGATCATACTACTAAGAGCATATTTTTATTACTAAGGTAATTGAACCAGTCAGGTGGCAGAGGTTTTACAGTTGCATTCTCCACCTAGTTCTCAGCCAAGAAGACCAGGAACATGTTCGGGGGTCCTAAGGAAGTGTTGTTTGAGTGCTCTCCAGGAGTTTGGTTGGGAGGAACAGCCTCCTTAAGCTATTGTCGTCTTGTCCTCAACAGTTTCTATTTTTATTTTACTGTCTTATTTAAGTAAATATTAGTTTATCTATTACATGCATGTTAAATGTTTAGGGTTTATGAATGAAAGGTAACTGTGAAATATTAGATTCAGTAAAATTATAAATTATAGCAGAAATGGGAATGAGTATGTATTTACTGAAGCAGATAGAAATTAAATTTCCAAGCTGTGTTTTTCCACACCTGAACTCAGGTCGTACTCTAGCACAATTGTATTTCTTAGGTAAATGAAATGATTATTTTATTTGAATATGAGCAATAGATAGAATTTACTTCAAAGTTTATAATTTAAACTAAATATCAATGTTATGTATTGATTGCTTTAATTTATTGTAACTAAATAAATAAAAAGAGATAGGTATAAAAGAAGCAGTAAATATTATAAATATTTCAGTATTAGTTAACTGATAAAAATATGAATATCATAGTTTAAAGAAGTAAGGTAAGAAAACTAATATTTAAGAAAATATGTAAAAGAAAAGGAATTAGTAAAACTGTTTATAAACATTAACATTACAGACTAGTGCGTTACATCCAGAATCAAAGGATTCTTTTATAATCCTTTTATATTAATTACTGACAGTCAACGAAAACCCTAAGTATTTCTTAACTATAATTTAGAGGTAAGAGACTGTAAAAATTATTCAAGATTTCCTATTTTATTTTCTTAAAATTAGTATCAAAACTTTCTCTGTAAGTTTATCTCATCATTCATTATTCTATTTTGCAAAAACAGAGTCAAAATACTAAAGGCAGAAACAAGAATTTCATAAACTGTAGGGTTTATAATATTCCTTTTAAACCCTTAAAAGTCAAGTTCTAAAAATTAACCTTATCTTCTATATAGAGCTTAAAAGTAAATATAACTTATAGAGTAGTAATAAATAAAATATATATGTAAATAACAAACAAAGTAAACCAAGAATCATTAAACATGTGCAATATAAATCTCAAATCCAGGCAGGCTTATAGCCTGTAAGAATCAAAGGGTTGAAACCCTTTCTACTATTAAAACCAAATACATAATAATCCTGTATTAAAATATACCAGTTACATTGTTGATTGTAAGAGTAAAAACCCCACGAACTATACAACTAGACTGTTCCATGGTCTCCTTTCTTAAAATCANGAGGTCTTTTAAAAATTCTGAGCATAAAGAAGATTCTTATATTCTTAAATTGACATTATTACATCATCAAGCCATAAGGCAGAATTTGTTTAACTAGAACCAAATACACATCACAGATCAAGAGCCTGTGCTACCAGCGAAACACCCTAAGGGTTTTCACTTAAAACATGAGTAATAAACAAACTAAATATATTAACCAACGGAGAATCCGAATCCATGCTTCCAACCACTGGAAACTTCATCCAATAACCCATATCGTAAGTAGGGAGAACCCACATCGAGACCGGGGCTTACCGGTTGGAAGCCATGAAGTTCACCGAAGCATGAGGTTGTTTTCCACTTAAAGCATGGATCCGTTGCAGGTACCGACAAGAACACAGTTTCAAATGATAAATTAAAACTTTGTTCATAAGTTTTAAACCCTAACCAAGTAAATAAATTAACAAATGGAATTTCGAATTAAAGTTTAAAATTTTACTTGTGAGCAAGAAGAAAGCAGATCCAAGAAGATACGGCCATCCAATTCAAATGCAAAAAACTGAGAGGCTGAGGCAAGGAAATACCCTTAAGCCAACTCTACGACAGAGGTAGCAAGAGACAATCTCAAACTCCATGAGGCCGAGGCAGGGAATAAGTAGTGACAAGGTAAAATCCTTTATAGGCTTCAACCCAAGCAAAGCAGTGAAAACCACTCACACAGTAAAACTTTACTCACAAGAGAAACCAAGATTATAAACTAAGATACCCAAACCACTTCACACCGTAATGCAAACTACGAAGCCAACAACAGAGAAGGAGTAGGCCTCTCATGTCTACATGGAACCTCATAGTGCAGCCTGTAGGCTGACAAACCCTCGAAGACAAATGCCAAGAAGTAGGGTTTCACTTCTTTTTAAGTCACCAATGCATGGAGGACAATGGACCACGTTCTCTTCCAAAATTTTAACCATGTGTGGGTATTTTTCTAATGTCAATGTTGCATACCACCGAGGATGAATTATATCATTGCAAATAATTTACACCATGCAAATCGACTATTATAAGGACTTCTATCATTGCTAATAATGAAATCTATGCCATCGACCATAGTATAATGTTCTTGTGTTTGCTCATCATATTAACTTTGCCATTGACCCTTTAAATAGCTCTTATGATTGCTTACAATGACAATCATGCTATTGTTTAAACCATGCTTTAGATCTAGTATAGTATAAAAACAAAATTTATGATGTGTTTTACCTTTAGTTTCGACTATATGAGAGTAGTTGTTAGGTAGTAAATATACCTTAGGATACAAGTAAAATTATATGGTAATATTATAAAACAATGTGGTATTGTATTATTGCAATAACACTTGTATCATGGCGATAACCTAAAGATTAATATTATATCTTGTAAACTAACTGAGCAAAGGATAATCATACTAGCAAACCAATCAAAAAAATTGGTATGGTTCACGACTAGTAAAGAAGAGGTAGGGTAGAGATATGTTGTTCATTTATAAACTGAAGAACTCTAAACTTCTCCACTTAAAACTCGAAACTGATAAATGAAGGAGTCTTCAAGGAGACTGAAGACAAACTATTTTGCAAGAGTTTCTAATAATAAAGCTAATAATTCATTATAAACTTTTACCTTTGAAAATCATAGGATTATGTTCATGCATAAAAAGTAGTACATTTGGAGTATTAAATATGAAAATAGCAATAAGATCATGACACAGTAAAAGTATTTATATGTCAAGATCATGAGCCCTATGCTCACTGGAAGAATTTATAATTGACTAGGTATTATAATCGTTACAACAGAAAGAAACCTTGGCAAAACTCATTCTGGTAAATGGCACTAAGTATGTTAAGGATAATAGTCTTTATGGCTAAAATATAAATATTATCTTAGATCCAAAATAATGAAGGAAATTACTTTACCTCATCAGAGCCTTGCATTTTAATAATCAATTTATACTCTAGCATCTTATCACACTAAAGAAGTACTTCTCGACTTAATGCAAAATAAACTCTTACTTGTTCAAACGCTCAACTACTGAAATTGTAAGAACCAGCAGTCCATTTGAGTTAGCAGGTTTCTAAGCAAGCCCTGATTTCAAACATGGTTTTCCCACCTACTTGACAAAAGTAAATCATCAGTACAACTAGCAGCAACTAAATACAAGTAATTTTTATATAACTTATAAAAATTAAAGTTGTATTAGTTTTTTTGTATTTGAAACTAATCATTACAAATTGTTAAACTATTTCATTTTCCGCTAACCACTAGCAGTTACTAAAACTGCGATTTCAGACATTTTATGTCACCTTAAAAATTTTAAGTTTTTATGAAATTTTGGGGTTATCACATCAATCCTATACAATCCTCAGCTTCAAAGGGAGATCTCCATCTTTGCGTCCCATGCAAAGTAATTGTATGGTGTGAGAATAGATTCCTTCGGAAACTCCATTCTTCCAACAATTTTCAATATTCTATACCTGCAAATAAAAAATACGGGTGCACCTGTTTCCTAGCAGCATAGCTCTGATACCATGTAGATGAGTGTTGAACACCTACACAGAAAGATATAGCTAGCAAGAGAGAACACACAGCTTTCAAAACTGAAAAATAATGAAAAACTGAGGGAAGGAATGAATAATTTTGTGTTGATATGTGAGAAATAGTAGAATAAATAATATCTATCCTGATTAGCAAAAATGAGGAAACATGCCATAGTGGTGGTCTACATATATCTGATGCATTTCTTCAGTTACGGAATGAATTGACACCTTGAGGATGTCATTTATAGAGGTAACTGAGCTTGCATGGGTCTCCAACACTTTTGAATGAAGCATATGAGCTGGTCACTCTTTCCATATATGTTTCTATTCGCATAGAAGTGAGGGATACTCACAATACCCTCCCATCTTCTGCACTCAACTTTTAGGTTATCATGTGATATGTAGGGCACTCTCACCAAGAACTCACAAACGAGCTCATCGAGAAGTAGCTCTGTTAACAACCCTATCTAACAGAGGCTCGAAGGGACCATGGTGAAGAGGAAATAACAATTGATTGTCAAACTTTGGCTAAATAGTATGGTATAAAGTATGAGCAAAGGGAGAATATGCGATGAATTGTGACGGAATCCAATGGTGCAAAGCGAAAAAATGGAGATCGGCGGCCTAGAATGTGTCTGTTTCGTGAAGATGCGAGAAGGATAAAGACATACTTGACGCTTTATGAGACGTGAAGATCAACGGTCGTCGATCCAGCTCGATGAAATCTATGGTCATTGTGAGCTCTTCTCGGTAGACTTGCACATTTGATAAAATGAAGGAGCCCAGCGGAATTAGGTACGTGTCACTTGATCCGACAGCTAGGAAATAAAGGTGAATTACATCGACGACCGTGGATGGATCCAGAGCGAGAAGTTGCGTGGTAGTTGGAGATAAAAGGTGGTAGAGGAATAGAAACCATGGGACACGTGGTCGATTGTGGTGCATTCCGGAGGCAAAAGCGGTTTGGTGGAAACCGCCAAAGGGGGGCCTCCAGAGTGGGGTCCTATATAAACAAAGTTGACTTGCTCAAGGATTATTTTATTGGTGCCAGATGAATGAAAAGGACCTGCGTGCTCGTCAACCTCTAACAGTCAATTTTGAACACATGCAGCCACAGTAACAGGTAAGGCTCAAACGCCCAAAATTCATCCATCTAATTTCCATTATTAACTGAATTATGGACCAAGGAAAAGATTTGGAAGGGTTTAGTCATATTTTGCATGACAGAGAAGACTATCTGGTTGATAGGGACAGAGGAGTGTGTGACCCTTTCCTGTCCGTAGGAAGTGTATCAGTCAGCAAAGAGAGGTTGTGGCAATAAAATTCACAGGGTAATGATGTCCTAAATGTTTGTAAATTGTTTTTATATTATTTTGCTGTCGAGCAAACCCTGCATTTTCCCGAGTTCGCAGAATGGTGCGCAGTTAACTATTCCCCTTCTCAGAGAGTCATTTTGAGTCAGTATACGTCTAGGATACTATGTAAGATTGATGCCAAAGTCATCTATGAAAACCTGAACTTGCCCGATAACTACCCTAAAACTCTTGAACCTGTAAATGAGTCCATTTTAGCTGAAGTGTATAAAAATTGTGAAACTGAGGTCCATTGTGAATTCTTGTCAAATATTCTTAAGGATGGTCAGTCATTAGATGGTCTTTTCCTGCCATACCGTGTTTGTATATTCAGAGATGAAGTTCAATTAGTGGTGTCATTAGTCTGTCAAGTCTTGGGTCTAGATGATGATTGTCATGTAAATGAAGTCATCCTGGGATTTCTGTTAAAAATAAGTTCATTGAGTTTTGAGTCTCAGTCAGTTCATGTATTCAGTCTGAATGAATACTTGGCAGAAGAGATTCATCTTCAATTGAGTGAATTTCCGAAAGTTAGGTTCTTCAAGTTTCAAACTTATTTACTGAACCTGTTGCTGTGTTCGAACGTCACCGAGTTGCAGTTTTTAAGTACCATGTTTTCTACAGATTTTCCCAAGCAAATCAACATGTTTGAATTTTCCAATTCTATCATGTCCGAGATATACAAGATTTTATTTGATGAGATGTTGCTCTGGGTCTTAGAAGAGATGAAATGCATGATGCAACCCTCACCCGAGGATCGAGTTAGAGATTGGTTCTTGTCTAAGGATTCCACTGTTTTGAGGATATATGGATTTACTGGGGAGCCTTATAGGTTACCTGCTTTCCTTACTCCCAGAATTTTTGCATTAGAGTTTATGAGACAAAGGTTGCATTCAAAGAAAGAACATTTTGGGGCCTTTAAGAAATCTTCAAATATCAAGTTCCCTCTCAAAGTTGGTTCTTTTATTTTCAAAAGTAAAGGTGCCCTGGTGTTTATAGAAAAATTGTTGGGAAGCATGGAATTTCAAAAAGAGCCAAGGGTAAATTATGATCCCCATCATATAATTTCCCTGAGAAAGCAGCCAAACAAAAACAAGCCATTTGACCACCAAGTTATTGAAGGCCTGAGCGAGATAGCCAATTTGTCTCATTTTATGGAAATTCCAAGATCTGATGAAAGTGCAGGTGTTATACCAGTTGCAGTACCTCAAGTGACAGAGGGTCCTAATATTTTGATTAAAAGGAGTCTATCTGAAATTGAAAGCCTGGAAGTAGATGAGGATGGGTCACACAAAAAGGCAAAATTGTTTCAAGTTGGTGGAGTTTTAAGTGAAGAGATTTCAGAATATTTAAAGAGAGTTGCTTTAGTTCCAACAAAATCTGTATAGGCAAATCAGTTTTATTTTAAAGGTGTAGATAGTTCAGAATCAAGCCCAATTTTCATGTCCAAAAAGGAACTCATGGCCAGTTATATGGAGAAACGAAAACAGTCCCTAGAAGAGACAAGGAATTTACTCCCGCGGGTAAGGAGTTTGAACAATCCAAAAACCTCTTTGGTTTCTACCAGAGATATAGAAAGAAATACCTTTAAATTGGCCATGGTAAATGATAAGAAGACGTCAGAGATAGAAGTAAGATTAGACAAGATTAGTGTACCGGACAAAATATAGCTACATAAGCAAACAAGTGACATTAATTATTCAGATCTATTGCAAGCTATGATGAGAATCAATAAGTTACAAATTTTGGTAGACAAGTTAGAAGTTCAGTTAAAACATGAAAAAGTTGAAAATAAGGCCAATTCCATTCAAATTAAAAAGCTACAAGAAGACATTATCAATTCAGGAAATGAGAGAGATAACACCCAACAATCAAAAGACTGTTGGAAGAAAAGGACAACGCCCTCCAGGTTTTGACTAAAAGGTTGAAGATCCCAAACAATGAACATGTTTAATCATCTGAATTATTAGCAGTACAAGAAGAGAAGGACAAGATCTACCAGGAGATGATGGAGCATAAAGGAAGAGCTGTCAAATTACAAGAGGAAAAAGACAAATGGGAAACAGAACGGAGTGAGCTAATATCTCAAATCTCCCTGCTGAAAAAGGACCAAAACGATGAAAAGAAGATCATGGAGGAATTGATGAGTCAAACTCCCACTAATGAGGACCTGTCTATTGTAAATATCGAGAAACCATTAAATGATTTTTCTACAGATGACTTGTTAGTACCCATGTCCCAGGTCATCCTAAAGGATGAAGAAATAAAAGATTTAAAGGTGGAAAATGAATAGATCAAGTCCGAGTTAGCCAAAGTGAATGAGAATAAAAATAAAATATTGCAAGATAGAAATCAACTACAAAAGAAATTTAATGAATTGAAGGAAAGAAACATCGGGAAGGGTCCTCTCCAGGGGGAGAAACACATAATTTGGGATACATTATCCATAGAAATTACTAAATTCAGGCATTATTTAAACTTCGTTGATGATCAAAGCATATTGATCAATCTGGCCAATCAAAGACTGAAGTTAGTAAATGAAAATATGGAGAGGAAACCCCTTTCCATGGACTAGAACGCGTTGAATTTCTTAAATTTATTAACATATCAAAAGTTGCATGATATAGGAGTAAAGGACAGAATAGCGATGGTACTATGGGCCAAAAAGTTTATCCATAAGCATCATCTGATGAAGGCAGTCCAGGACAAAGCTAATGAAATGATCTCGCAAGTTAATGACTTCAAACAGGTCTTCACAGAACTATTTGAAGGCGGCCTTCCTTCCCTTTGGGACGAGGAGGGACGAATGTTTTCTCAGGAGCACTATCACAACCTGTTGGTACAAAGCTGAATGGATCATTCCAAATTTGACGATCTGGAAAAGGGGCTGGCAGGGAAAGTCATTGTGGATAAATTGACAAAGGATTTCTAGATATTACAGAAGTTCCTAATCATTAGAGGAAAGATGCCTAAAGTGTCATATGAAGCCTACATGGAGCTGGAGGTGTTCATCCGGGAGATGATTGAATATGATATTCCCAGCGCGGAGCAATGGAGAGCCATAAAGAGATTCGGGAAAATGAAGTACATCCTTCATTCATGAAGACAGGTGCTACCCGCGGAGGAGCTGCTTGGATGAGGCCATGTTACCAAGTTGATTTTAACTTAATGATCTGTTAGGATCAAAGCTAGTAGTTTATTCCTAGGAGTTAGGAATTTAGTTACAAGACTTTGATTATTCAGTTATTCGGTTATAAATTTTCTTGGAAGATGAGATGATTTTATGTATATAAGTGCATTTATTTTATGTGATGGGGGTTGGAACCCATCTTATTGTTGAATTTTTTTCTTTAAGGAATATGTTTTTTAATAACAAAGCGAATGTGTAAGAGTTATCAGAGATTCCTGCGTCATTTACATTACAGTCTGTATTGCTTTTCTTTCTGTGATTGTTTTTTCCAGTGTAACACTTCATTCTGTTTTTCTTCATATCTGAAAACACAGTGTTGAATGATTGGAATTCATAGTGCTTATGCTCTGATCATTGTTTCATATATTTTATACATTTTCCACCAAAGTTAATATAGAATTCGTCTTTGATGCTCTATATTAATGGGTTGTTCATTGTCTCTTCTATCTCACCTGACCTAAATGAATGACTGTGATGGAATGGTTATCTTGCCTTTGATAAAAATCTTATGCATGTGTCTTTGTGATATCTTTATGTATATGTGACCCCATTTCCCAATGGTTATGTGTATTGTTTCAACCATTTATACAATCTTTGAGTGTTGATTTATATCTGGCCTTGTTAAATCTGTATCTGAGAGATCCCTCTCTAGAAAGGAAAGCCAGTTTCTTTCTAAAATTGGTTTTTTTGTTGCCTTGGAATCTATCTTTTACAACCTGGGTACATTCTGAGTGCTAACAAAATGGCGCCGTTGCCGGGGACGAAAGTGCACATCTGCTCTGGGGAGAATGACAAAGTTGAAAAAAGATATTTGTTGGCAAACAGGAATTTTTAATAGTAGAAAGGTTGTATATTTGCCTTGGCGACTCTATTGTAAAAAAAATTCGGAACCTAAGGAGTCATTTTGGCTTCGAGAAGACACACGTGAGGTAATTCTGATACCAAAGTTTTAAAAAGTCTTGAAGATCCGAAAAATTTATTTAAGAGAAAAAATAAAGAAAAGATAGGTTTTCCTTTGTTTGGTGCATCATCTTCTCAAGATTCCCCTATTGATCCAGAATGGGAAGTTAACGTTGGAAAAAGTTTATTGAAAACCAAATCTGAGTCAGATCTTAAGAATACTGAGTTTAATTCTCATAGATTAGAGTCTTATTTGTTGGATTCCCTCTGGAGAGATTTACAACAGACTACAAAAACCGAAACCTTTGTTGTTCAAAATACTCAAAAATCTTCAGTTCCTTTGAACCCGCCTAGACCAATGGCAACTAGATTTGCTCCCTTGCGTTTGCCTGTTTTATTACATGACCTTCCTCAAAATTATTCCCAAAGAATTTATTTATTTGATGGAGAAGGTGACGTAACCTCAAACCAGCATGTTGCCAAGTTTGAATATTTCATTGAATTAGAAGAAGTTGATTATCCAGATGCCAAAATGTGGTTGTTTGCTCAAAGTTTGTTAGGCGAGGCAAAGAAATGGTTTAAAGATTTTCCAGATGGATCCATAATGAATTTTCAAGCCTTCCAGAATGCATTTCTAGATAGGTGGGATGATAAACAGAATCCTTTGCAGCTCTTGTCTCAGTATAACAGTCTCAAAAAAGGAGTTTTCGAATCTATCCATGAATTCTCCAGCAGGTTCATGAGGGTTTATAATTCCATTCCGGAAGATATAAAACCTTCTATGGCTGCTGCCAAGTTACATTATGCTAGAGCCTTTGATAATGATTTTGCATTCTCATTAAGAGAAAGGAAATCAGCAACCCTTGCTACAATGTTTACAGATGCTCTGGAAGTAGAAGCAAATATGATGGCAAGTGGAAAAATGAAGCATAGAGATCTTGATAGAAGGAAAAAGGATGAAAATTTGCCTCCTGCCTCTTCTTGTACTAATGATGTCAAATTTGAAATGATGTTGAAAACGATGGAAAATTTGATGGACAAATTAACTATGGACAATAGGGGGTTCAACAGAGAACAAGCTGACCCTCAAATCAGGAACCCAAATTTTAGAAGACCAAATCCTCTGATTCTTCCACAAAATAGGTAGAGAGATATAAGAAACCCAAGAAATCAGGAAGAACAGCAAATTCGACCACCGTTTCCTGAGAATTATGTTGCTGATGAAGAGGATCCTACTAAAAATGAAATTCATCTTTTTGGAGAGCTGGATTCAGAGGTATATCTTACTGAAGAAGAGCATAACATGTTTGAACAGGAAAGTGGAAATGAAGAATTTGAGAGGGAAACAAAGTAGTATCAAAGGGGTTATTTACATGCTATGGATGATGTGTAGAGGAAAATCAGATTGAGAAACAGGGAAGTTTTTATAAATAAGGGGAAGGAAAATCCAAATCAGCCCTCCACGAGTTCCCTAAATGTAGAAAAGGGAAAAGAAGTACAAAAAGAGTCTCTTATAAATAAAGAAGCTGAAAATGAGATACAAAGAGACAAAAGAATAAAGCAAATGGCCCCAATTGATGTAGAAAGGTTTGGTTCCAGTTTTAATTTGCAAAATGAGCTTTCAAAGTTAAAAATTTCTGTTCCATTTAACGAATTGTTGAGAAACAATGAATATAGAGGCACTATAACAAAAATGGTCAAAGGTCAAAGGGAATCGCAATCTGATATTTTAGAGTTGAATGATGATAATCCTACTATTTCATTTGGGTCAAAGATTGAAAATTTAGAAAGTGAAGAAGTCCCTCCTTTTTATTTGAGTCTGAATGTGCATGATAAGGTGGTCCATAATGCTATGTTAGACTCGGGTGCATCACATAATTTAATGCCAAAGAGAGTGGTTGAAAGTTTGGGATTGGAAGTAACAAGACCCTATAAAGATTTGTATTCGTTTGATTCCAAAAGAGTAAAATGCCTTGGGTTGATCAAAGACATGGTAGTGACTCTGAATAAATTGTCATCTAAAACTATAGTCATGGATGTGGTAGTGGCAAATATTCCACCTAAGTTTGGGGTATTGTTGTCAAGATCTTAGACTTCGAAGTTGAAAGGTAGTTTATAGATGGATATGTCATATGCTAGAATTCCTGTATGAGATGGGAGCAGAAGGTTATATAGTGAAAAACAACTCCTTATGTAGTAAGCAGTCAAGATAAACCTAAAATTCATCATATATATGCTGTTGATACTGATTTGGGGTCTTCTATTTTCTTTAACGATGTTGTCCCACATGATTTAGAAAAAGCATCGCGCAAGAAGTCTGAGGAAGATAAGGAAAAGCAAGTGACGGAACAGGATGCTTTGCAGGCAAAACAAAAAAGGGAAGGCCAGTGGAGTATGTATTTTGACGGATCTACTGCAAAAATAGGTGTTGGAGCCGGTGTGTATATAATTTCTCCTATTCGGGATTTCAAAGCTTTATCATATAAATTGACATTTGAATGCACAAATAATGTGGCAGAATATGAAGCTTTATTATTGGGATTGCATGCTTTGAAAGATTTGGGAGCTCAAAGAATAAGAGTCTTAGGAGATTCATAGTTGGTGATAAATCAAGTGAATGATAGCTATCAAACCAAGAATCCCTGGATGAGGGCTTATAGGAATGAAGTATGGGATATGTTTGGTAATTTTTTTATAGAGCATACAATTCAGGTAATTCCCAGACATGAAAATTTGGTGGCTGATTCTTTAGCTGTGGCTGCTGGAAAATTTGAAACCCCTGTTACTGGTCAGAGGGAATACTAGGTGGAAATTGTGAATAGACCATCTATTCCTGATAATTCTAAGTATTGGCAAGTATTTGAAGATGAAATGCAAATCAGAAGGTTCTTGGAACTCTCAGGAGAATTTGTGAACACTCCTATTGACACCGAAAATGACAATGACGAGAGTTTTCAAGATAATGAAGAACTTGAGAAAGAGGGGAATGGTACTGAAAAATTGAAGGGAACCTTAGGAGGTAAGGATATCATTCAATTAAAAAATAATTTCATACCAAGGGGTTTAATTCCTTTGGAAAAACTTTTTGATCAGAATGATGTGGCTAAGAATCTCAAAGTAAATCCTGTTGAGAATGCTGTTGAGGATAGGAATATTGGCACTGAAGAGAGTCCTAAGATTATAAAGGTATCCAAGAAGTTGCCTGGAAAAGAAAAAGAATAATATGTGAATCTAATGAAAAAGTATACAGATGTCTTCTCTTGGAGTTATGAAGACCTTAAGGAATATGATACCTCTATCATACATCATACTATTCCTATAAATCCTAGGGAGAAACCTTTCAAAAAAAAGCTCAGAAGGATAAACCCTAAGTTGCTTCCTATTATTGAGAAGGAAATTAAGAAGTTATTTGATGCCAAGATCATTGTAACTCTAAGATTTTCAAAGTGGGTTGCAAATTTGGTTTCTGTTAGAAAGAAAAATGGAGAAATCAAACTGTGTGTAGATTTCCGGAATTTAAATAAAGTTTCTATGAAAGACAATTATCCTTTGCCAAAGATGGATCATATGTTACAGAAAGTAGTTGGAGTTGAGAGAATTTCAATGTTGGATGGTTTTTCTGGCTATAATCAGATCAAAGTTTCACCTGAAGATCAAGAGAAAACTGCATTTACTACGCCTTGGGGCACCTTTATGTATGCAAAGATGCCTTTTGGCCTAATGAATGCAGGGGCTACTTTCCAGCGAGCTATGGATATTGATTTTGCAGGAGAAATTGGGAATTTCGTGGTAATCTACATGGATGATATTACAGTCTATTCAAAATCTGACAGAGAACATTTACATCATTTAGAGAAAGTTTTCATGAAGTGTAGAAAGTTTGGTATATCATTGAATCCGAAGAAGTCGAATTTTGCATTGGAAGAAGGAAAGTTGTTGGGCCATATAATATCCAAGGATGGAATAAAAATTGATCCTGAAAGGGTGAGTGCAATTTTGAAAGTAGGTGAACCCAGGAATAAAAAGGAAATACAATATTTCTTAGGGCAAGTGAATTTTTTAAATAGGTTTGTGCCAAGTTTTGCTGAGATCCTAATGAAAATCACAAATATGTTGAAAAAGGGTCATGAGGTGAAATGGAATGCTGAAGCTAGAAAGTATTTTTGGGAAATTAAGAAAGAAATATCAGATTCTCCTGTGTTAGTGAGCCCAGATTTCACCAAAGATTTCTTAGTATTTTCATACGCTTCAGAATATACTATAGTAGCAGTTTTATTGCAGAAGAATGATGAGAATTTGGAACAGCCCATAGCATTTTTTAGCAAAATGTTGAGGGATGGAGAATTGAAATATGACATCATGGAGAAAAAAGCATATGCTTTAGTCAAAGCATTGAAATATTTCAGAGTGTATCTTCTGCATTCTCATATAATTGCACATGTTCCATCTGCTGCAGTAAAAGGGATTTTGACACAACCAGATCCAGAAGGCAGAAGGGAAAAATGGATAGCTACATTACTGGAGTATGACATAGAGATAAAGCCTACTAAGCTGGTTAAAGGACAAGGATTAGAAAAGATGATGGCTAATTCAAATTGTGAGGCTTTACAAATTAATTTCCTATCTCACCGGGTTCATCAGTTGGATACTGAAGTGGAAGTGATGGATGATTTTGTGGCATCTCCATGGTATTCTGATATTGTTTACGTCCTTCGAAATCTACAAGCACCAGAAGGACTGAGTAAGTCAAGGGCGAGATCCATAAAATTGAAGGCTGCTAAGTTTTGTATTATAAATCATTATCTTTATTGGAAGGATCCCGGAGGGGTGTTACTAAACTGTCTTTTAGAAAATGAAGCTCAGCATACAGTCAAAGAATTCCATAAGGGAGATTGTGGAGGACATCATTCTTGGAATGTAACTGCAAATAAAATTCTGAGAGCAGGTTATTATTGGCCAACATTATTTTTAGATGTGCATAAAGAAACCAATAAGTTTCACCAATGCCAAATTTTTGATGGTAAGAGAAAGGTACTTCCTCTTCCTTTAAATCCATTAACAATAGAAGCTCCTTTCCAACAGTGGGGTTTGGATTTTATCGGTGAGATAAACCCCAATTCGTCAGGAAACACAAATGGATTCTGACAGCTACGGATTATTTTACAAAATGGATTGAAGCAATTCCAACAAGAAGAGCCACTGAAACTGTAATCATGGACTTTCTTGAGGAAAACATATTGGCTCATTTTGGATGCCCCAAAAGAATAGTTATAGACAATGCAGTCGCTTTTAAATCCAAGAAAATGATTGATTTCTATCACAAGTATCATATAAGTCTTAATCATTCAACTACCTATTATCTGCAGGGAAATGGGTTAGCTGAATCTTCAAATAAAAGCCTAGTAAGGATCATCAGGAAGCTATTGGAAGATAATAAGAAATCCTGGCACACCAAGCTCAAGTATGCTCTGTGGGCTAACCGAATTAGTACCAAACGGTCAATCTGTATGTCCCCATTCCAACTGGTGTATGGAACTGAAGTTGTTTTTCCTGCGTCGTTGGGTGTTCTAGTTATGAGGTATTTTCAAGATTAGCAAGAAGAAGCAAATCACATGAAAAGGAGGATAAATCAGATTATTGAGCTGGAAGAACGCAGAAATAAGGCTTATGACAAGGTACAGTTACATCAGGAAAAAATGAAAAATACTTTTGACAGAAGAATCAAAGAAGAACAGTTTCAGATTGATGATTTGGTCTTGAAGTGGGATGCTCCTAGAGAAGACAAACATGGGAAATTTTATCATATGTGGGTAGGTCCTTATGTTATTGCTGGTTATAGAGGACAAAATGCATTTCTGCTAGAACATCCGAACGAGGTTCTTCTGGATAGTAACCCTGTCAATGGAAGGTATCTAAAACATTACCTGTCCTAAGGAGGAAGAAAAAATTTGTATTATAGCCTGTAAATACTTGTTTTTCTTGCAAGTCAATACGGAGGGTAGGCCGAAAGTATTTTAAGCCCGTGGTGAAGGCCCTAAGATTCAAGAGGTGTGCCATTCCTTTCTAAAAATAAAAAAAATATATCTATGAAAAACAAAAATAAGTTCTCTGGAGGTTAGTAGGAAAGATTAAAGATAGGCACCTATTCTACAATTTCTTTGATACCTCGCAGGGAGGATATCATCCCCAGATGGAGCCAGTTGTTAACAACCCTATCTAACAGAGGCTCGAAGGGACCATGGTGAAGAGGAAATAACAATTGATTGTCAAACTTTGGCTAAATAGTATGGTATAAAGTATGAGCAAAGGGCAAATATGCAATGAATTGTCACGGAATCCAACGGTGCAGAGCAAAAAAATGGAGATCGGCGGCCTAGAATGTGTCTATTTCATGAAGATGCGAGAAGGATAAAGACATACTTGACGCTTGATGAGACGTGAAGATCAACAGTCGTCAATCCAGCTCGATGAAATCTATGGTCATTGTGAGCTCCACCCAGTAGACTTGCATGCTTGATAAAATGAAGGAGCCCAGCAGAATTAGGTACATGTCGCTTGATCCGACAGCTGGGAAATAAAGGTGAATTACATCGATGACTGTGGATGGATCCGGAGCGGGAAATTGCGCGGTAGTTGGAGATAAAAGGTGGTAGCAGAATGGAAACCACGGGACACGTGGTCGATTGTGGTGCATTCCGGAGGCAAAAGCAGTTTGGTGGAAACAGCCGAAGGGGGGCCTCCAGAGTGGGGTCCTATATAAACAAAGTTGACTTGCTCAAGGATTATTTTATTGCCGTCGGATGAATGAAAAGGACCTGCATGCTCGTCAACCTCTAACAGTCAATTTCGAACACATGCATCCACAGTAACAGGTAAGGCTCAAACACCCAAAATTCATCCATCTAATTGCCATTATTAACTGAATTATGGACCAAGGAAAAGTTTTGGAAGGGTTTAGTCATATTTTGGATGACAGAGAAGACTATCTGGTTGATAGGGACAGGGGAGTGTGTGACCCTGTCATGTCCGTAGGAAGTGTATCAGTCAGCAAAGAGAGGTGTGGCAATACAATTCATAGAGTAATGATGTCCTAAATGTTTGTAAATCATTTTTATATTATTTTGCTGTCGAGCAAACCCTACATTTTCCCGAGTTTGTAGAATGGTGCGCAATTAAATATTTCCCTTCTCAGAGAGTCATTGTGAGTCAGTATACGTCTAGGATACTATGTAAGATTGATTACAAAGTCATCTATGAAAACCTGAACTTGCCCAATAACTACCTTGAAAGTCGTGAACCTGTAAATGAGTCCATTTTAGCTGAAGTGTATAAAAATTGTGAAACCGAGGTCCGTTGTGAATTCTTGTCAAATATTCTTAAGGATGGTCAGTCATTAGATGGTATTTTCCTGCCATACCATGTTTGTATTTTCAGAGATGAAGTTCAATTAGTGGTGTCATTAGTCTGTCAAGTCTTGGGTCTAGATGATGATTATCATGTAAATGAAGTCATCCTGGGCTTTCTGTTAAAAATAAGTTCATTGAGTTTTGAGTCTCAATCAGTTCATGTATTCAGTCTGAATGAATACTTGGCAGAAGCGGTTCATCTTCAAATGAGTGAATTTCCGAAACTTAGGTTCTTCAAGTTTCAAACTTATTTACTGAACCTGTTGCTGTGTTTGAATGTCACCGAGTTGCAGTTTTTAAGTACCATGTTTTCTACAGATTTTCCCAAGCAAATCAACATGTTTGAATTTTCCAATTCTATCATGTCCGATATATACAAGATGTTATTTGATGAGATGTTGCCCCGGGTCTTAGAAGAGATGAAATGCATGATGCAACCCTCACCTGAGGATCGAGTCAGAGATTGGTTCCTGTCTAAGGATTCCACTATTTTGAGGATATATGGATTTACTGGGGAGCCTTATAGGTTACCTGCTTTCCTTACTGCCAGAATTTTTGCATTAGATTTTATGAGACAAAGGTTGCATTCAGAGGAAGAACATTTTGGGGCCTTTAAGAAATCTTCAAATATCAAGTTCCCTCTCAAAGTTGGTTCTTTTATTTTCAAAAGTAAAGGTACCCTGGTGTTTATAGAAAAATTGTTGGGAAGCATGGAATTTCAAAAAGAGCCAAGGGTAAATTATGATCCCCATCATATAATTTCCTTGAGAAAGCAGGTAAAAAAAAACAAGCCATTTGACCACCAAGTTATTGAAGGCCTGAGCGAGATAGCCAATTTGTCTCATTTTACGGAAATTCCAAGATCTGATGAAAGTACAGGTATTATACCAGTTGCAGTACCTCAACTGATGGAGGGTCCTAATATTTTGATTAAAAGGAGTCTGTCTGAAATTGAAAGAATGGAAGTAGATGAGGATGGGTCACACAAAAAGGCAAAATTGTTTCAAGTTGGTGGAGTTTTAAGTGAAGAGATTTCAGAAGATTTAAAGAGAGTTGATTTAGTTCCAACAAAATCAGTACAGGTAAATCAGTTTTCTTTTAAAGGTGTAGATAGTTCATAATCAAGCCCAATTTTCAAGTCCAAAGAGGAAATCATGGCCAGTTATATGGAGAAAGGAAAACAGTCCCTAGAAGAGACAAGGAATTTACTCCCACGGGTAAGGAGTTTGAACAATCCGAAAACCTCTTTGGTTTCTACCAGAGATATAGAAAGAAATAACTTTAAATTGGCCATGGCAAATGATAAGAAGATGTCAGAGATAGAAGTAATATTAGACAAGATTAGTGTACCCGACAAAATACAGCTACATAAGCAAACAAGTGACATTATTTATTCAAATCTATTGCAAGCTATGATGAGAATCAATAAGTTACAAATTTTGGTAGAAAAGTTAGAAGTTCAGTTAAAACATGAAAAAGTTGAAAATAAGGCCAATGCCATTCAAATTAAAAAGCTACAAGTAGACATTATCAGTTCAGGAAATGAGAGAGATAACACCCAAGCAATCAAAAGACTGTTGGAAGAAAAGGACAACGCCCTCCAGGTTTTGAAGAAAAAGTTGAAGATCCCAAACATTGAACATGTTCAATCATCCGAATTATTAGCAGTACAAGAAGAGAAGGACAAGATCTACCAGGAGATGATGGACCATAAAGGAAGAGCTGTCAAATTACAAGAGGAAAAAGACAAATGGGAAACAGAACGGAGTGAGCTGATATCTCAAATCTCCCTGCTGAAAAAGGATCAAAACGATGAAAAGGAGATCATGGAGGAATTGATGAGTGAGACTCCCACTGATGAGGACCTGTCTATTGTAAATATTGAGAAACCATTAAATGATTTTTTTGCAGATGACTTGTTAGTACCTATGTCCCAGGTCAGCCTAAAGGATGAAGAAATAAAAGAGTTAAAAGTGGAAAATGAAAAGATCAAGTCCGAGTTAGCCAAAGTGAATGAGAATAAAAATAAAATATTTCAAGATAGAAATTAGCTACAAAAGAAATTTAATGAATTGAAGGAAAGAAACATCGGGAAGGGTCCTCTCCACGGGCCGAAACACATAATTTGGGATACATTATCCGTAGAAATTACTAAATTCGGGCATTATTTAAACTTCGTTGATGATCAAAGCACATTGATCAATCTGGCCAATCAAAGACTGAAGTTAGTAAATGAAACTATGGAGAGGAAACCCCTTGCCATGGACCAGAACGCGTTGAATTTCTTAAATTCATTAACATATCAAAAGTTGCATGATATAGGAGTAAAGGATAGAATAGCGATGGTACTATGGGCCAAAAAGTTTATCCATAAGCATCATCTGATGAAGGCAGTACAGGACAAAGCTGATGAAATGATCTCACAGGTTAATGACTTCAAACAAGCCTTCAAAGAACTATTTGAAGGCAGCCTTCCTTCCTATTGGGACGAGGAGGAACGAATGTTTTCTCAGGAGCACTATCACAACCTGTTGGTACAAAGCCGAATGGATCATTCCAAATTTGACGATCTGGAAAAGGGGCTGACAGGGAAAGTCATCGTGGATAAATTGACAGAGGATTTCGAGATATTACAGAAGTTCCTGATCATTAGAGGAAAGCTGCCTAAAGTGTCATATGAAGCCTACATGGAGCTGGAGGTGTCCATCCGAGAGATGATTGAATATGATATTCCCAACGTGGAGCAATGGAGAGCCATAGAGAGATTCAGGAAAATGAAGTACATCCTTCATTCATGAAGACAGGTGTTGCCCGCGGAGGAGCTGCTTGGATGAGGCCATGTTACCAAGTTGATTTTAACTTAATGATCTGTTAGGATCAAAGCTAGTAGTTTATTCCTAGGAGTTAGGAATTTAGTTACAAGACTTTGATTATTCAGTTATTCAGTTATAAATTTTCTTGGAAGATGAGATGATTTTATGTATATAAGTGCATTTATTTTATGTGATGGGGGTTGGAACCCATCTTATTCTTGAATGTTTTTCTTGAAGACATATATTTTGAATAACAAAGCGAATGCGTAAGAGTTATCAGAGATTCCTGCGTCATTTACATTACAGTCTGTATTGCTCTTCTTTCTGTGATTGTTTTTTTCAGTGTAACACTTCATTCTGTTTTTATTCATATCTGAAAACACAGTGTTGAATGATTGGAATTCATAGTGTTTATGCTCTGATCATTGTTTCAGATATTTTATACATTTTCCACTAAATTTAATATAGAATTCATCTTGGATGCTCTATATTAATGGGTTGTTCATTGTCTCTTCTGTCTCACCTGACCTAAATGAATGACTGGGTGACCTAAATGAATGACTGTGATGGAATGGTTATCTTGCCTTTGATAAAAATCTTATGCATGTGTCTTTGTGATATCTTTATGTATATGTGACCCCATTGCCCAATGGTTATGCATATTGTTTCAACCATTTATACAATCTTTGAGTGTTGATTTATATTTGGCCTTGTTAAATCTGTATCTGAGAGATCCCTCTGTAGAAAGGAAAGCCAGTTTCTTTCTAAAAGTGGTTTTGTTGTTGCCTTGGAATCTATCTTTTACAACCTGGGTACATTCTGAGTGCTAACAAGCTCCATTGGTGCACTTCAAATACAACTATTATACCCAAATATTTCTACGGATCTTAACACAAATATTGCAGAGGTAAAGTGAACCGGGGAAATTAAAAATATGAAGGCGGAGTGAAATATATAACAAATCTTGCAAAGGTAAAGTGAGTCAGGGCGATTGAAAATATGAAGGTGGAGTGAAATATATATACGATGTATACATGGAAATATATTTGTTTTTAATTATTAATATCAATGTCGGCGTAATTAAATATTTAATATAAATGTCGGCATTGTGTCAGTTTATAAGGAATGTCTCACCTTTATTTTTTATTTTTTTTCAAAGTGAGATAATCTTGTTTTAAAATGGACAAAACTGCTTAAGCTTAAAGTTTCCATAAATCAATTGGACGTATAACTTATTTCCTATTTAAAATGAGTCAAACTCCATTTTAACACTCTGTTTTCAACAGTCGATTTAGAGGCTCGACAGAGTTCGAGGAGGGTTACATTCCTTTGAAACATTACATGAACACTCTTCAGGTTATCACGACAGCATGGACGGCAGAGACAGGTGTCATAACCCAATGATCAAGGATCACAAGGAAGAGGAGCAACAATGGATCGTATTTTTGGCCCAAGATGCGGGAGGACGGTCAAAGTTTGGCTTTCGTGGAGTCTGTTAAAGCAGGAAAACAAATGAAATGCCGAGATCAAAGCAAAGCCCGATCAACAGCCCGAAACAATTTCGCACAGCAAACATGCTCGACCAAAGCCACTTTTCTAGATATAGAAATGGGTTAAAGGTCGGAAGCATCTGACCATGGAGATGATATCAGAAGGACATCCATGGTCCTAAGTGATTTTGCATCCCGAACTAGCAAGGACGAAGTAGCCATTTCAAATCGTGAAAGGTGATACCGGCCCCGAATATCAACGATCAAGAAAAAGAAGGGAAGAGATATATGGTCATGGTTAATTTTGCAATGCAAACTAGCAAGGTTGAAGACTAGGATTTCACATTGCGAAAAGTAGTAGGGCCCACTCAGAACGACAGTTTCATGAAGAGGTCGATCCAGATCGATGGGTAAGAACTGTTGAAATATTGCAACTTCAAAGAATATTCTATATGTATCTGTTTGTGGTCCCCGATGGTCCTACCGAGAGAACCACTTGTATTACTTTGTACCACGATGCTTCTAATCAGAAGAACTAATAAGAGTCATGAGGTAGTCCCCTTTAATTATAAAGGTGGGTCAATAGCACCCCGGTGTGGTTACTTGAGCCTACATGTGTAACTCGAGTCTACATGATTAACTTGATCCTACATGTCGGATGAGTTAATTAAAGTGAACGGATGAATATAAATAGAGGTGTAGCCCTCCTCATTTGGAGCACACACTCTCACTTGTATAGCACATTAGTGGAGAGAGAGAAGTAGTTGGAGAAGGATTAGGATCGGGCTTTGATCTCCTTGTTGGTTTTACCTTTTATCTTTTTGGGCATCTATATTGAGGAAGCTTTTGTTGGGTTTTTCCCTTTAGGGTTTTCCTAGGATAAATCTGTGTTGTTCTTGTGATATTGTTTCTTTCAGTGATCCTACTTATATGATTTTGTTATGAAAATGAAATTAAATACTGATGTATTATATAAGAATATGAAAATTTAACATGGTATCAGAGCCACCCTAAATAAGACAGCTTTCACAAGGCAAAATAGCCCTCTCTCTCTCCCTAGAAGAAATTAGGGCTTCTTGTTGAAGAGGAATTTTTGAGTGAGCCTAGAATAGGATTTCTCTCCTCATCAAAATCGAAGTTTAGAGACTTGGATCAAGATTTTTGGTTGGGAGAAACTCCGGGAATGTCAAACCCTAGTTTGACCTCGAGCTAGAAAAACCCTAAATACTAAAACGGCTAAGTTTTGGTACATTCACTATATCCAGAGATTGGAGATGTTTCAGGAGCTGAAAATTGTAGATTCCAAAGCTACAATTTGGATTTACACTATACCCAAAATTCAGCCTCAGATTCGCTATATTCTGGGAGATATGATCCCTCCAAGTTAGGGTTCCAGCCTCTTCCATAATTCATGCCTAAACAAGACACCTGGGGAGAATTACTATATCTTGGGCTACAGAGGTCCAAATGGAATTCCTAAAGATGTTCTAGAAATTTCACCAACTTTACTTTCTATGTTCTGAATTTCAGACCCAGAAGATGAAACCGTGACACATGGAAGTCCGTACAACTTCGTTGTTCTGAACAGTCCTATAATAGGTCACCTTGGTAAAAGGATCATTAATCCCAATTGGTGAAACCTATGGTGTTGGATCAGGGACATGCAAGGTTACCTCAGTGCAAAATTTCAAACATAGAGGAGCAATAATTTCAGAGATATCATAGAAACAATGACAGGCATTTATGCAGAAGAAATTGGAAAACTAGGGCTTCATGTTCCGGGAGCTTCCCTCCACTGTTTTTAGAAAAGGAGTACATTGGACAGATCTATTTGAAGAGATCTATATTTCTATCCAATAATATCTAAAATATTCCAAGTTTTGAAAAATAGGTTTTCACTGACAAATCCTAGATCAGCCAGCTCTGGAAGCAGGACAGACACCTCAAATCGGTAAGATAAAATCTTTTGCTATTTTCAATTGAGGTTCTCATTTAAAAGTGATCTATCACCTCAGCTTGATGATAAGCTTGGTGAAGTTTAAAACTTCCAAGCATGAAAGTATTTGATCTCTCTGAAAAAAATGAATTGGACACCTACATGAGTAGAGAGGTTCCAGTTCCAGAGGGAGATGAGGCTCAAAGCCTTACACAAGAAGAACTTGATCAAGGCCAAGAAGATCATTGTTGATTCAATCATGGATCAACTTGTACAACAAGTGTATTCCCTAAAGACACCAAAGATGTTTGATTCCTTGATCAAGTGAATCAGAAGATGGATTTGAGAAAATAGTTGAAGAATGTGAAGATCCAGAATGCAGAACAATTTGAAGCGGTAGAAGAAGAAGAAGTGGAGAATGCAGAAGTGGTGATAGCCACCTTGAATTGTCTCCCGGGATCATAGAATTCATGCATTCAAGGAATGTGTGCCAGAAGGAAATGATTACTTTCAACAGACTCTAGGAAGAAGAAGAAGATCGACTCATAAGAAGAGAAGAAGAAGATGGGAGCAATTGAAGATCAAGCTCTCACCATTCAAAGAAGATCCCTCAAGCAATGAAGAATATGAAGAACTCAATTCTTGAAGAACCTCTTATCCATCTTATCATTTAGATAAGAAATGATGATGTCATGAATGAAGAAGATGATGAATTAGAATGATCAAGATGGAGTCTACCCATGAAACAAATAAAAGATAAGTATTCAATTGTCATTTCATGATATTGTTTTGTTATACATTTGATTATATTCAGTTGATGTGTTATGCATGATAGATTGTTTGCATTAATGACTATATAATACTAATATGCATGTGATGGGTAAGTAGCTCATGGTGCTATACAACTCTCCATTGCTACTTATCTAGAATGAAACCTCTTTTCTGACATATTGGATTAGTGCACAATCTCAATGATGTCATGGTAGAGATGGAAGGCATCTAGAAAGTTTCTGTGAGATATGGATGAATGTTGTATTGACTAAACAGTTGCATGATGCATAAGAATTTGTCATGATGCATATGTTTTATGAAATAGTTCTAACCATGCAACTGGTGCATTTGAATTGTAGGAAAGGTCCTGTACAACCTCCTACAAGAAAAGAAGGATGAGACTTGTTCGGAAGAACAAGTGATGGCAATTCAAGATTCACTCCAATAAACATGAATCTAAAGCTCCCAAGGTTAGAGACACCATGACGGAAGAAAGAGCTTCAGAGAGCGGTAGATCCATATTAAAGGATGAAGACCACCATGGGTACGAGAGATAACTCAAGATGAAGAAAAGAATGCTATGAAAGAAGCTATGATCAAAGAATAACAGTTGATCATGGGGAATGATGTATATGATATGATTTCGAGACATAAAGGGAAGTACATAGTATCTTCCATATGGATCTACAAGAACAAGTGTACAAAGCAAGGTTCATGATTTGCCTCAGAAAGAATAGACTATGACATGACATACTCTATTAACCAGTATATATCAAGCATAGAACCACCTGTACTGAATGAAGAAGGAAGATGATACTCCACTTCAGGGGGAGTGACTACAGAAGATATATGAGTTCGACATGGTACGACATGATGGAAAGCTTCCTAATGGATTGAGACTTTACCAAGAGTAAAGTGGGTTCCAACCTTCAAGGTTGAATGCAGAAGACTAGGATATGTTGATGATCTGACAAGACGAACTCATGGAAGATGTTATGATGAAAGAATACTAGAATGATGTTTGGGATATAGTACTAAAACCAAAAAGCAAGAAGGTGGTCTCTTACAAATGGATTTGCAAGATAAATTATGTTGTTGATATAAGGAAAGACTTGTGGCTAAAGGTTTCTATCAGAAAGAGGAAATTAGTTCAGAAGAGAAACTTACTCCAGGAAGCAAGGTACACTTCCTTCAGAACTATCATGGTAGTTTCTTCCATGATGAAGTAAAGACAAGCCTTCCTTAATGGTATGATTGAGAAAGAGTTTTACATCGAATAGTCATGAGGATTTGAAGTTGAATATAGATGGAATCACATATACAAGTTGAAGAAGGCCCTCTATGGCCTGAAGCAAGCTCCTAGAGCTTGGTATGGAAGAATAGATAGTTTCCTGTCAATTATGGGCTTTACCAAGAGTAAAGCTGATCCTAACCTTTATCTCAAGGTTGTAGAAGATGAACATGTCATCATGTTATTATATGTGGATGACTTATTCTTGACAGGGAATGAGAAACAAATCATGGAAAGCAAGAAGAAACTAGCAGAATTATTTGAGATGAAATACCTTGGGTTAATGCATTATTCCTAGGTCTAAAAGTATGGAAAAGTTCAGAAGGAATCTTTCTCAATCAGGGAAAGTATGCAGTGAAAAGTTTGAAAAGATTTGATATGTTGGAATGCAAAGCCATGGTCACACCCATGGATTCCAACCTGAAGTTGTTAGCTGATGACTCATCAGAGCTAGTGGATGTGACTCAATATAGATAGATTATTGGACCAGACATTTGTTTTGCTGTGAACGCCTTGAGTCAATATCTAGTTCAACCTAGACGGGTTCACCTGATAGCCGCAAAACATGTGATGAGATATCTGAAAGGGACTATAGACTTTGTTCTATACTATGATGGTAGCCATGAGTATAGATTGTATGGATACACATATGCAGATTGGGATGGAAGTATCTCAAATAGGAAAAGCACATCGGGTAGATGCTTTTCTTTGGGGTCTGCTATGAGTTTATGGTTTAGTAGGAAACAGCCCAGTGTTTCTCGTAGCATGGCTAAAGCAGAATACATAGCAGATTACTCTACTAAGTTGTGAAGCCATATGGCTTCAGAAGATGATATCAGGTCTCTTTGACCTAAATATGGATACTACAATGATTCTATGTGATAACTAGAGTCGTGATGATAGAGAACCCCATGTTCCATCGTAACACATAGAAATCCGGTATTTCTACATACGAGATAAGATGCAGATGATGATGTTTCAGTATTTACATACTGTAGATGCAGATGATGGTGATTCCGTATCTCTATACTGAATATAGAGATGATGATGCTTTTAGTATTTCTATACTGAAGATATAGATGATGATGCTTTCAGTATTCACATACTGGAGATACAGATGGTGATAGTTCAGTATTCACATACTGAAGATGTAGATGATGATGGTTTGGATGATGATGTACTGACGAAGCCTCTGTCTTGAGTAAAGTTCAAACACTTTCGAGACAAGCTAGGTGTTGTTCAGAAAGACCTTCCTCAAAAGGGGGAGTAGTGATGTTGTAGTGGGATTGTATCATCCCTGGGCACTTTCCCTAAAGTGATCCAATGACCTCGGTCCTCGAGAATGAAGAGGGATTTTATAATCTTGGGACATTTGTCCAGAATAAATATGGTGACCTCAGTCCTCAAGAATGAAGAGGGATTGTATCATCCTGGGACATCTGTCCATAATAGATTTGGTGACTTCAGTCCTTGAGAATGTAGTGGGATTGTATCATCCTTGGGCATGTGCCCTAAAGTGATCCAGTGACCTCGGTCTTCGAGAATGTAGTGGGATTGCATCATCCTTGAACTTCGGTTCAAAATGGTATCCGGAGGCGTCAGTCCCCGAAAATGTGGCAGGATTGCGTCATCCTTGAACTTCGGTTCAGAATGGTATCCGGAGGCTTCGGTCCCTGAGAATGTGGTAGGATTGCATCATCCTTGAACTTCGGTTCAGAATGGTATCTAGAGGCTTCAATCCCTGAGAATGTGGCAAGATTGCATCATCCTTGAACTTTGGTTCAGAATGGTATCCGAAGGCTTCGGTCCCCGAGAATGTGGCAGGATTGCATCATCCTTGAACTTCGGTTCAGAATGGTATCTGAAGGCTTCAGTCCCCAAGAATGTGGCAGGATTGCATCATCCTTGAACTTTGGTTCAGAATAGTATCTGGAGGCTTCAATCCCCAAGAATGTGGTAGGATTGCATCATCCTTGAACTTCGGTTCAGAATGGTATCCGGAGGCTTTGGTCCCTGAGAATGTGGTAGGATTGCATCATCCTTGGACCTAGTCCTAAAGTGATAGTGACTGATTATCCTGTAAGCAATCCGGTGACTTCAGTTGTTGAGAATGCGGTAGGATTGCATCATCCTTGGACCTAGTCCTAAAGTTATAGGGACTGATTATCCCCGTAATCAATCCAGTGACTTCTGTTGTCGAGAATGTGATAGGATTGTATCATCCCTAGACTTAGGTCCAAAAGTGATCCAAATACTTTCATCTTCGTGTTGTGGATTGCAAATTATTGCTGATGATGATGACGTACTAATCGAAATATCAGAGTATGATGATGATGATGTACTAATCGAAAGATCAGAGTATGATGATGATGACGTACTGATCGAAAGATCAGAGTATGATGATGATGATGTTGCTGTTCGAAAGATCAGAGTATGATGATGATGTTGTTTTTGTTCAAAAGATCAAAGTATGATGATGATGATGTTGCTAATCGAAAGGTCAAAGTGTTGAAGATGATGTTGCTGATCGAAAGGTCAAAGTGCTGAAGATGATGTTGCTAATCGAAAGGTCAAAGTGTTGAAGATTATTGCTGATCGAAGCAGTCAAAGATTGTGAAGCAGTCAAAGTGTTGATGTTGCAGAAGACTGAAGATTGAAGATGAAGACTACATGATGTTGAAAAGCTTCCAATGATTTATAGATGTGTTACCCTGATGATGTTGATGATGCTCTCTCTCTCTCCTATTATTGTTGCTGTTGATGTTGTTGTAGAATACCCTTCTTGTTAAGGGGGAGTGTTGAAATATTGTAATTTAGAAGAATATTCTATATGTATCTGTTTGTGGTCCCTGATGGTCCTATCAGGAGAACCACTTGTATTACTTTGTACCTTGATGCTTCTAATCAGAAGAACTAATAAGAGTCATGTGGTAGTCACCTCTAATTGTAAAGGTGGGTCATTAGCACCCCAGTGTGGTTACTTGATCCTACATGTGTAACTCGAGCCTACATGATTAACTCGAGCCTACATGTCAGATGAGTTAACTAAAGTGAATGGATGAATATAAATAGAGGTGTAGCACTCCTCATTTGGAGCACACACTCTCACTTGTATAACGCATTAGTGGAGAGAGAGAAGTAGTTGGAGAAGGAGGAGGATCAAGCTTTGATATCCTTGTTGGTTTTACCTTTTATCTTTTTGGGCATCTAAATTGAGGAAGATTTTGCTGGTTTTTTCCCTTTAGGGTTTTCCCAGGATAAATCTGTGTTGTTCTTGTGATATTGTTTCTTTCAGTGATCCTGCTTATATGCTTTTGTTATGAAAATGAAATGAAATACTAATGTATTAGCTAAGAATATGAAAAGTTAACAAGAACACGTCACAATCCAAAGCTGCCTGCTGTATCAAGAAAGGAGAAATTGGAGACAGAAGTGAAGAAACATGGATGACATATGTGAAAGGTTCCCACAAATTGAAGGGCTGAGAAGACCTCCACACTACAGGTATCATATCCAGTGCGGAGGTGATAGGGGAAGGGATGTTAATACATGTAATTCGCCTCCTGACAGGCAAGCTGATGTCTCCAAATGCTGTCTTTGATAAACCAAAGGCAAAGGTCCCATCCAATGATGCTAACTTCCCTATCTCCACAAGTCCGACACGTGGTTCACGTGGGAAAAAATAGGAGGTACAGGTTTTGAAATGGCGAATCAGACGTCTACACAAAGTTAAGAGAAGCCGCAAACTAAGTCCACTCAGTGCCACCGTCACAGTGAGTTAAAAGGAAAGAAAAGTCAAATCCATAGTCCTTGAAACCAGCTTGGCAGCCACGTGAGAAGTGCTTAGAATCCTATCCATTATTAGATAATATAATTGAACATCAGAAGAGAAGATCCCCCACCCTGGCGTCACATGAGCTACTGTCGCGTCGACCGGTGTTCAAGACTATAACCATCTCCAGGCTATTTCAGCTTACCCTATATAGCGCCATCTTTTGAAGATCGTTGAGGAATGGAAACGTATAGATGGTAAGAGGTAAAGGTTGAATTCCGAGAAGTGTCGAGTTCCTTCGCAGACAACCATGGTTGTGTGGTTCAAGAAGTTACTCCGACAAGGGATAATCATGGTAGGTGAACATAAATGTGTGTTTATTCATCATCCTGGTTATCCACACCAGGAAATATCCAACCACTAGGGCACATATGTTAAATATTGAGGGAGGTTCACCAGCTTCCACACAGCCTGGCCTTTGAAGGTGCTATGCATGGGTTTTTACATCCCAGCAACCTCTCTCCGATGCTCCCAGTTGTAGTCACGACCTCGAAATCCCATCCCACAGTGGTTGCATAAATTTTGGAGCAAATGCTCGCTCTGGGACCATATAGGTCCGGAGTCTTCGACACCGCCCCTAGAATCTCCACCTGACTACTTTGTTGTTGGAGAGGAGAAGGTCAAATGTACACCCAGCTGCATGGCCTACAAGAAAACCCTCCTTGTAGGAGGAAGAAAGTGGTATAGAGATGATAAGCTTCTTAAGTCATTTATCATCATGAAGTGCATGACCATCTTTTTCCAAGCATCCTCCTATAACTGTGTTACCATACGAAACAAGGGTCGGGAAAATGATCGAGCAGCAGGACTCAGGCCTTCTCATCAGCCTTTGAGCGATGTGTTCTGAAAGAAGCAGGCCAGTCAAAGGAGGAAGAAAGGCATGTCTGAAACGGTCCGAGTTGGTGACCAACCGACGTCAAGCAACATAGGGATAACTTTCATATACCAGGATAGAGCAAACTCTGTGTTGTCAGTCCACACTACCATGCGCCCACTAGCTCCATAATGTTTGTTTATATTTGTAAAATGTGGCAATAGTTCCAATATTTATACTATTAATGCATGATTGTGACTGGAAATAGTTTCTTAGGTTTGTTTCAAAGAATATACTCAACACTAAAGTATTATAAATACACTCTTGATAGAGGGAGATGAGTTAGTTGGATGGTCGGGAAACCTTCAAGGGCTGAGGTTCTCTGTTGTAAAATAAGATCTGGTGCCTATGTTATGAATAAATTGCATAGGAAGAGTTGTTTCTTAAAATGGAGATTCATGTGTCATTGCTTATTTCAATATGTATTTTCTTTACATGAAATGTATATCCTGTTTCCATTCCAGTTACTTGATTTCTTTCATGTCTATAATTTAGTGTATAATAGTTTGGAATTCATACCTGCTATGCTCCGCCTGTTGTTTCAGACATTTATCAAGTTTTATTCTAAAGTTACATGGAATTCATCTTGTCGGTGCTCCACATGATGGGTTGTTCTCTCTTATCTTCTAAACACCCGCTAAATATCTCCTGATTGTGAGATCGACGGTTATCTTGCCTATGTTTGCAACCCCATGCCATTCTTTTCCTCATGCAAATGTTCCCTACTCAGGTTTTTGACTCCATTGCCAATGGTCCCTTGCCATGATAATCCCACCTACATCTCACATCACTCTACTTTGTCCCATTTCAGGAGTCCAGCCTCCTGATCATCCTTGAGCGAATATCTTACATGGAGTAAAATCTGAAGACAAGCGAGAGACCCCTCTCTAACTGCTCAAGGCCGGGGGCGCAGTCTAAAGTGGTTCTGATGTTACCCAGGGGTGTGCCACCCTTCAAACTTGGCACTCAATCCCAGTGCTAACAAACTGGTGATGTTGCCGAAGACGAAATTGAATATCCTCCCTGGGAAAAATGACATGGTTTTAGATCTGATTATTGATGGTGAATAATGATCAGACATCAAGAAGGTTGAGCACTTTTCACTTGGTGACTCCACTCTTGAAGGGTTCAAACTTCAGTGACTCCACTGGTGGTACGACCCAGAAATCGACTGATCAGAAAAAAGATGGGCAGGCTCCGTCTGAAAAAATGAACCCCTTGTAAGGCCTGAAAATGCATGGTGAAAGGTTAAGACACCTGATTCTACGTTTCTTCCAAGAAGCTTTGTTCTCTCTTGTAAGTTTGTTCTTCTCCTTCCCTAGATTTATCAAAATAGCCTTCTATGGTTCAATTCATTCGAAACAAAGCTATGAATATATTCCTGTTTATCCTTCTTTATGAACCGAAAGTGTTGGGTCATCTTGTACATCTAGTTTTGACCTAGATTTTTCTCCAGAGGCCCACAATGTCAAAAGTCACCCCTGTGAAATTCATGAAACCTTAGACGATAGCGTAGCTATTGTTCCTAGCCTGTTCTCTCCCCTTTCTCCAAGATGGTACAAGCCACTACAAATTCCTCCCATCCTCCATGATTTTCCTGCAAAACATCACAAGTACCTCCCCAAATTTGATGGAGAATCCAAATAATTCATTGCTAAGAAACATTTACAAGCCTTTGAACACTTCTCTGACCTTTTTGAGATAGAACATGATGATGTCTGCATAAGGGATTTCACCTAGTCTTGCAAGGAGATGCTAAAGAATGGTTCAAGCACTTGCATCCTAAGTCCATTAACACTTGGGAAGATTTTTCTTGCACCTTCTTAAAGTTTTGGGGTAGGAGAAGGCCACTGGATCAAATACTTTCAAAATTTTATTCCCTGAAGAGACATGAGGGTGAGGCCTTGTCTAGTTTTAATAGAAGATTCACAAGCTTTTATTATAACATTCCCAAGGAAGTCCAACCTCTTGATAACGCTGCTAAAATATATTATGCATCCACCTTTCCTCCTGAGTTGTCCTTGCTTCTTTTGGAAAGAATATCAACCACTCTACAGCATATGTTTATTGATTGTTTGGAGGTTGAGGAAAACCTTAAGATGTCAAAAAGCTTATCAAGCCAAGGAATTGGTGGTGAAATAAAAGATACATTAAAATTGGTTGGGCCCTACAAGTAGAATGAAAAAGTCCCTCTTCAGCTAAAGCTTTCTCTTGGTATAAAGAAGGATGATCAGCCCGATATAGGAGCATATGGTTCTACAATCCTATTTTCTAAAGATTACGATCTCGCAGCCCTGGGTCCGTAGAGGACGATTTTAAGAAGGATTTCAGTGTGCTTGTGTACAATGAATATGAGGAAGATTACCTACAGGCTATACCTAAAGAGCTGGCTATGGAACCAAGGCCTGTTGATGAAGAAAATCAAGCTGCAATGCGAAGTCACAGGGTTAAAGCAAAAAAGGGCGATAAGCAAACTGAAGGTGATAACCTACCCTTTTGTTATGCCTCTTTTGAATTAATATGACACATGATTATAGCCTCTAAGAAAAAACAAAAAGAAGGGGAGATGGTGCAATCCAGAAACATGTATGTAAGAGGAGATCATAAAAAGAAACTGTCATGCAATCCCTCTCTAGCTACCGATACGTTGAGGGTTTGTGATGAGGTGACGAGCCACGTAGAAGGATGCAGCAGCCCTCAAATAGATACATTTTCCAATCTTCCGCCTTCAGGAGTACCACCTCACACAGGAGGGATATGCCTACTCAGTTCCGTTGGAGAAGTAGAGGACCTCCCTCTTGAGGCACATCATGCTCTCGTTGCAAAAATTTTGAGCGAAAAAGCGGATGTTTCATTGAAAAAAGATTTTGTGGGCCCCCTTCTACAATCTTCCAGGTATTAGCCGGACAAATCACTAGAAGAAGGGAGTTCTAGACGGCTTTCCCATGAGCAGAAGACAAAGTACGTTGGAGGTTGTCGTGTTTTCTATGACCCCATAGTAGAGTACATGGAAAGGATGGGTAATGGTAATGACTAGTCTCGTCTCTACGGTAAAGATCAATCTATATTCTGTAGCTTTCTTCCATTATCTATTTCATTTCTGTCCATCAAGCATGAAAAAAGAACAACACTATTAGGCAAGTTGCTTGATTGGCTTCATTGGAATTTTTATTTCACTTAATCAGGCTTATGCACTAAATTAGGTAGAGTATGTAGGAACCAATAAGCTCGACAATCGTTGAGAATTTCCTTCATTACTATTTTAGTTTTCTTTCATTTTTAGTTATAAGCATAGGTTTGTAGTCAAGAGCATGGTTTGCAAGAGTGGCATGAATTTGCTGAAACAGTAGCTCAGAGCAGAATGGAGATTTCAAAGAAAGATTGAAGACAACCCAATGGTTTTGGCACTTGGTCTACGAGGGTTCTTTGCTACCTCACTGGGAGGATAGCATCCCTTGTGGAGCCGATTGTTAACACTCTATTTTCAACAGTTGATCTAGAGGCTCAACAGAGTTCGAGGAGGGTTCCATTCCTTTGAAACATTATGTGAACACTCTTTAGGTTATCATAACAGCATGGATGATAGAGATAGGCGTCATAACGTGACGATCCAAGATCACAAGGAAGAGGAGCAACAATGGATCATAGTTTTGGCCCAAGATGTGGGATGACGGTCAAAGTTTGGCTTTCACAGAGTCCGTTAAAGCAGGCAAAAAAATGAAAGGCCGAGATCAAAGCAAATCCTAATCAACGGCCCGAAACAATTTTGCACAGCGAACATGGTCAACCAAATCCACTTTTCCAGATTGCAAAATGGGTTAAAGGTCAGAAGCATCCGACCACGGAGATGAGCTCAGAAGGAGATCCACGGTCCTAAGCAATTTCGCATCCCGAACTGGCAAGGACGAAGTAGCGATTTCAAATTGCGAAAGGTGATACCAGCCCCAAATATCAACAGTGAAGAAAAAGAAGGGAAAAGATCTATGGTCATGGTTAATTTTGTAATGCAAACTAGCAAGGTTGAAGACTAGGATTTCGCATTGCGAAAAAGTAGTAGGGCCCACTCGAATCGACGGTTGCATAAAGAGGTCGATCCAGATCGACGGGTAAGAACACATCATGATCCAAAGCTTCCTGCTATATCAAGAAAGGAGAAATTGGTGGCAGAAGTGAAGAAACCTGGACGGCAGATGTGAAAGGTTCCCCCAAATCGAAGGGCTGAGAAGACCTCCATGCTGCAGGTATCATATCTAGTGTGGAGGTGACAGCAGAAGGGATGTTCATATGTGTAATCCGCATCCCAGTAGGCGGGTTGATGTGTAGCTAGGGTTTTACCCCTAGCTTGTGCGAATGAGCACCTACTAAGGAGAAGGGACTCCTTAGTAGCAGTTCAATAAGTGGAAGATAAAAAAGCTAAAACAGAAATATCAACTAATCTAAACACGTGCATAAAACAGAAGAAATAAGATATGAAAGATGTTTTTATATTAAAATTACCTCCGATGTGGAGGTTGGTGAAGCCTGTTGCGGTGATCCGAGAGGGTTGCTCCGTGCTCCAGCTTGCTCCTTCTCTTTCTCCAATGGTGGAAATGGGCCAAAAGGGGCTCTCAAGGTGAAAGTAGCTCAAGGGTGAGCTAGGGTTTCACAAGCTATTTTGG